>OZ010590.1:30264994-30402494 GCA_963932145.1 Acanthosepion lycidas
TATGAAGCAGGAGTTGCGCTGGTGATAAGCCAATGCCTTGGATAGGGGTGTTTCTATATTGCAAGATTGCTTGTGCTGCCATGTTATTGTCCAAGGAACCCTGGTGTCCTGTGCAGTCTTTTATGAGTCTTTTTGCAGTCTTGACTGCCAATTCTGCACGTCCGTTAGACTGGGGATAGGCCACTGATGAAATTCTTTGCTTAACAGCCCAGGTTTTTAGGAATTGTTGGAATGAGTAAGCTGAGAATGGCGGTCCACCATCTGTACTAAGTTCCTCAGGTGCACCATATGTTTGGAATATTTCTCTGCAGATGGAAATCAACCTGGAAGCAACCGCTTGCCCTGGCTTGATGCGGTACAGAATGAGCCATCCAGTGAGCCTGTCTGCACAAGCAAGATATGTGAAGGATTTAACATAGAACAAATCCATTACAATCTGTTGAAATGGCCATTCAGGTGTAGGTGTCATTTGGATTGGTTCATGTGGTAGACTTGGGGCATTCCTTGAACATGTAATGCAATTATACCTGTAATTGCGAATTGAGGCATTCATTCCAGGCCAGTAAACTGAGTCATTGGCACGCGCTTTCATGCCAACTACTCCTTGATGAGCTGAATGTAGGCATTTTAATATGTTCTTGCGCTGGGAGGTTGGAGGGAGATGTAGAAGTCAAGTGACTTACCTGCCAACATGGCTGCCTCCTTCTATTTCCTTATAAAAGGCAAGCCAGCTGATTTTACCTTATTTTATAGGAGAGCACCTAATACACCAGTTGGGTTGGTCCATTTTGCTAGAATGGACCTTCCCAATGCATTTGCATGAGGGGTCTTTAATGAGCTGGCCTTTGCTAGTAAATCTGCTTGGAGAGCATCATTTGCTGTACCTCTGACCAGCTGGTCTTTGATATAGATGTCAGATAGGTCATGACTGCAAATGGGACATGTGAAGTCACAATCCTGTGCTGTACCCTTAAGGCGGACAACAAATTGCTGGATTGATTCACCTGGTCCCTGGGAAATCAAAGCGAAAGACAATCTATGAACCATAGGGTTCGATTTTTGGGTAACTAATGCCTCCAACATGTTCAGGAGTCTGTTTGGTTTTTCCGAGAAAAATTTGGGGTATGTATTGATGATCGACGTTTGCACAGTCTCATCAGCACAGTTGTATAAATGGATGTTGGTCTGTGTAGGGGGCATGTTTGTCATTTGCACAAATACCTCCCAATCAATTCTGAACTTTCGGAATTGTTGTGATGTCATCTCTGAATGGAGCTGGGGGAGTTTGGCTGCAGGGGCCTTCGTATAGCTGTCTGATGTCAAAGGTTGCTCCTTTGATAGCTTAAGGATAGCTAGGGCATGTCCCATGGTTGTGACACCTAGTTCTTTAAGGATTTCCCGGTCTATGATAGAGAGGCTATCCTTAGTAATATTCTCTTTCACAAACGATTCAGCATAGGTTTTGGCAGAGTCGGTAGGAATGCCAATTTTGATAAGTAGCTCTTGCCAGTCTTCGTATCCTGTTCGCAGGGCCATGTTGGATATTAGCTAGTTTGCCAGAGGTTTAGCACCGAAGTAGGCAAATGTAGCCAAAGCCAAAACTGACTTGAGTCATTTATGGAGAAATATATAGCTGAATAAAGACCCCTCATGCAAATGCATTGGGAAGGTCCATTCTAGCAAAATGGACCAACCCAACTGGTGTATTAGGTGCTCTCCTATAAAATAAGGTAAAATCAGCTGGCTTGCCTTTTATAAGGAAATAGAAGGAGGCAGCCATGTTGGCAGGTAAGTCACTTGACTTCTACACTAGTTATCAATCTGGTAGTATGCAGTCATGACACCAAAGAGGAAAGTTCATCATATTAATTGCCTTGAAAATATTTATAGAAACGACCAAGAGAAGCCTCAGAATGGCAGTGGGAAAGTGACTGAAGTTAAGATGCTAGGTCAGGACCAATAACATTGCAGACCCTTCTTTGGATTTTTTTCAAGAATCTCAAGATATATAGCAGGTACACTAGACCAGATATGGCAGCAGTATTCAATGCATTGATGAATGGTAGATTTGGAAATGTTCTAGATGGATTCTAGCAAGGAAAATTGTCTGATATGACATAGTAAACCAACTTTCCTAGCAGTTGAACTAGCAATTGATTCAATTTAATCACCCCATTTCATGTCATTGGAAAATGTGAGGCCAAGAAGGTGAAAAAACTTGCTCTCTTGGCGGTTAACATCAGCCATGCTGATGGAAGGCAGAAAAAGTCCTCTGTGGGGATTGACTGAAAGCAGTTTTGTTTTGAAAAACATTAAAATCTTGCCATTCCTTTCTCCAGTTACAAAAATAAAAGTTATGTGTATCAACATGCACACAAAGGAAATGAGACATTGAAATTTTAAACTTTTAAATACATAGATACTATATTATGAGCCTAGTCTAACCCCCATTGTGTCAGATGAATGTTTGACCAATCTTTGACAGGTCTTGTTTTTAATCCTGCAGAGTGTCTAGCCACCTTGCTCGCCAGAAATGTCAAGTGAAAAAACCAGTTTGGTCACCAATCCCCTGACGATGCGGCAGGTAGTATTATGCTACATGGTACTAGTAGCACTTGTAGAGTGACCGAACTTAAATATACAAATATTTATAAATTATTATATAAAAATTATTTGCAAATAAAGAAGGGAAACATTATTATTATCAGCATTTCATATACCTAGAGTTATCTCCCTTGAATAATTTGATCATTATAATTCTTTATTGATGTGAGTATAAATACAAATCCCACTGTATTATCATATTGCAACTTGGACTAGAAATTTATTTATTCCTTAGTTTAGAAAATTTTGATAGTATTGAGCTACCAAAAATCTTACTATGATGTGCCATTTTTACTGCAATACACCCCAAAATAAAGATTAATTCTTAATCATAGATAATCTTAAATTTAGCCGTCTTGTTGATTTCTGTGTATAGAATTTACAGATATCGAAGAGACTGTTATCCAGAATTAATTCTTTAATGACCAGGTATCTTATTGATAATTCATAATATCACTGTTAGTCTGAATTAAAATTGGCATCACCTTATCGATGGCTCACTTTTACTGAAAATGTCGGTTAGTCATTGTTACTTATTTTTTCATCATAGCCACAATAAAATGCCACACATTAACAGAACTAGAGTAGTAATAGGTTGATTATATTCTGTTTTTTAATAGCAACCGAATATTTACTCTTAATCAGAATATTTTTTTTAAAAATGAAAGCATAAAGAACACAATAAATGAAAAGAGAATTTGTATCAAAAGAATTACCAAGCAAACCTAAGGGAGGTTGTCAGGGAGCTCTCATCACTGACAAGGACACTTGTGTTCGACACTGTATAGTAGTCTGAGCAATGCTAGTAGACTGAATGGGGGAAAAAAAACAGGATATTGATCTGTTTCTATAATGTTTTTGTGATAAGATTAGATCTCTATATATCCATACAGACTTCACTGGTGACAATTCAAGCCTGCATGATAATTTTTTTTTTTTTTCATTTTATTGATCTTCTTGTTTAGCAACAAATAAATAAACAAATCTTCCCACAAAATAAAAAGAGTTGTAATTAAAGAAACCTATCTCTGAATAAATAACTGAATAAAAAGTGAGGAAATTTTTTTTTTTTGACTTACAGATTATGCATTTTTTAATCTTCTGACTTCAATATTTAAATTCTTTATGACAAAGTTCATGTTTTATTTTGTAAACAGATAAAAATGAAAATATCAATTCATGGACTTTAGGAGTATCAGATGTCTGATTAGTATCTATAAGTTTCTATGTTTGCATATAAGAGAAACATAAAATGTCGGTCAATATGATGAATCTAAAAAGTCCTTTTTACTTTCTCTAATTTCATAAATACCAATGATAATAATTATTATTTCAGCTATACCTCATTAAACATTAGCATAATAAGTCAAGGAGAAGTAGTGGATAGCAGCTCAGATTGAGGAATCTGAGAGCTGAGCTCAAATTCAAGTCAAATCCATTACATTCACTTACGTGCTAATACCCTTGGGAAAGGTATGAATCCTCTTCTTCTTTCCCCAGCTATGGGTAAATAGCAGGACAGACCAGATTCTCTAGGCCTAGATGGGAGCTGATCTATCACAGAAAGAAATGGCAACCTACTGTAGGAAAAAGTCTACATGATCACCTAAGCATGTATCACTTATGGCACATAGCTGACTGATATACATATATATATATAGGAATGATGGCTATATTATTGCCATTTATATGTTTAATTTTGTGCATGGACGTTGTTATTCTTTGATTTTGTAAAACTGAGCAGTATAGTAGGGTCAATTAGGCACCATCTGTGAGAATAAGAGTACCATGAAATTGAATACTTTATCAGGACACTGAATACAGGAGGCTCAGTGGAGTAATGGATAGCGACTCAAACTGAGGAGCTTGGGAAAGGTATGAATCCTCTCATTCTCCACCCACTCCAGCTATGGGTAAATAGAAGTACAGACTGGGTTCTATAGCCTTGGATGACAATTGGTCTACCACAGAAAGAAATGGCAACCTACTGCAGGAAATCACTCATGTATCGAAAGATACATGGTCACCTAAGCATGTATCACATATGGCTGACTGATAATGATATATTTACTAAGCTCAGGTTAGTACAGCATAATGCCAAATCGGGCCATGTAAATAGGGTAGGAGAAAATTCTGCCCACTTGCCTTGAAAATCAGCATTCAAATTCCTGAGGTTTGGCTTGGTTAGAAGAATGACTTCTGGCTCATATGTGAAATACTCGACTATTCAGTCTCAAGAAATATTTTAATGGTACTGGAT
The DNA here is from genome assembly GCA_963932145.1 of Acanthosepion lycidas. Taxonomy (NCBI): domain Eukaryota; kingdom Metazoa; phylum Mollusca; class Cephalopoda; order Sepiida; family Sepiidae; genus Acanthosepion; species Acanthosepion lycidas. The sequence continues at coordinate 30,269,859 of OZ010590.1, forward strand.
GCTAAGAATACCATCGACCAAATATGTGAGCAATGATGAAGTTTTAGAGAAAATGCAAACAAAAAAGAAACTTGACATTAGAAAGAGACAGTTGAAATTTCTAGGACATGTAATGAGGAAAGAGGGCTTGAAAAATCTGATACTCACAGGACAGATTGAAGACAAGAGGGACAGAGGAAAACAATGCATAACCTTATTCAGTGAGCTTGAGTAACTGTGTGGCAGAACAAGGTTTAGGAGAAATAACAAAAAGACAAAAATTTATTAAGAGCTATGAAGGACAGGAAATTGTGGAGAGCCATGATCGCCTACATCCTGAAGGAACATGAAACATAGAAGTAGACAGCAGAGCAACAATATAAGATATTTTCTCTTTTTTTTATAAAGATTATTTAAAAAAATTAAAATACTAGTACAGGGGTGGCCAAACCGCAGCTCGGGAACCACATGCAGCTCTTTGACCGTTAATATGCTGCTCGTGAAAATATGTTGGTTGAGCTTCTTTTTCCCTCACAGCTAATATAAAAGGTAAATAAGAAAAATGTCAAGCTTTATAATTAGTTACTTGGTATGGATTGCAATTCCATTGGATTAAAACATACGTTTAATGATCATGGTTAGTGAAAACATTTAAGAATTTAAATCCTAATTCTAATGCTAGATCTGAGTGAGGTGTTGTTCTTTAGTGCTGAGTGAAGAAATGGTGGGAGACAGAGGGATTAATGAAATTTCTGGTCATTAAGGGTTACAGAGGAATCTCAAAAGACTGAAGTCATGGTTAAAGAGAATAAAGATTTGAGTTTGACTGGGGAGTGAGAGTGGTCATATGTATATAACAAAAACATATGTGTAAATTTTGTTCATGTCTTGCAGCTCTCAAATGTCTGAACTTTATCGGATGTGGCTCTTAGATTAAGCAAGTTTGGCCACCTCTGTGCTAGTATGATCAATGAAGGTGTACTAAATGGTGCCATACTAGCACCATTTCTATTAACTGTAGTACTTATGTTCTGGAACATTCTGATCATGGCTTACAAATTTATGCAGATTTACTACTATCAGATTTAGATTATGCATATGATATTGCTCAGTGAGATTCCACAGTTGAAGATGCTGCCCAAAACATCTGTGAAAGTGAAAGACATGCCAAATCAGCTGAACTGAAAAGCAACTCCTAGAGCTTAACTTCAACATTACTGATATCAAACTGCCCAACGGAGAGATCATTGAAGCAGGAGAGGATTTTAAAATATCTTGGCTCCAGAATCACTTCTTCCTTCAATGATTTTAAACAGCAACAAGCAATAACATTCGACAAGTTCTGACAACTGCAGAACATATGGAAATCGCAAACCATTGAATTGAAGTTAAAATCCCAAACCATATGATTCCATCTGTTTATCTATATTGCTTTACAACATACTTTTCACAAGGATATTTGAACATAAGTGATGGTAATGAACACCACTGGAATTTGAACTTGGCTCTCCCATTTTTCATTCTGAGCAGCTATCCATCACTTAAACTTTCAACAGCAGTAACAACTAAAATGGATAGCACATGTAACTTAAAGAGAAAATAATGACATGATCAAGATACAAGTATACTTTGAAGAAAATGTTAGGAGGGAACCCCTATCAATACTGAAAAGAATGGTAACAGTTGTATTAAGAAACCTGTTTTCTGGAAAAGTTGTTCTAATAGAAAGCTTTTGTAAATTTGAACCAAAAGTAGGACTGACTGTTCAGTCAAGAAATGATGAATGTTTCTATATATGGAAATCGTCTTATATAACCAATGTTATAGAGTTTGTCTATCTAAACTGAATTAAAGTATAACTAATTCTTTATTGGATGTGGGGTGGTGTAATGGATACCAACTCAGAATAAGAAATCAGAAAGTTGAGTTCAAATTCTGATGGAGTTATATTCATTCATGTTTATATAGCCTTGGGAAAGATATGAATCTTTTCTCCCTGCAGCAATGAGTGTATATATAGATATATATATATATACATATATATATATATATATATATATATATATATATACACATACACATTTTTTTAATCAATTCACTCCCAAGCAAGGCAATAATGCTACTAAAATGCAAGGGGCTACTAGGAGTTAAAGAGAATGAAAAAAACTTAAGAAGGAACAGGAAACAAAGGATAAACTTCTACTCATGTTCAAAAGACTGGGGAGGAGTGAGAACTGGATGATAGGCAAACCTGTCTACTCCTATTGAGAAGAAAAAAATACTAATTAGTGAATAAAATTTCAGAGTTCGGGCAGAGACATTAGAAGTATAGAGCTGAAGTAGACTTTAGAAGGAACTGGAAACATGATACTAAACAGGAAACAAGGGACAAACCTCTACTCCTGTTTAAAACACCAGGGAGGAGTGTGAACTGGACAATAGGCGTATTTATAGGATAGACCAGACTCTATAGCCTTGGTTGGCAACCTGTCTAGAGGAAGGAAACTAAATTCAAACCAGCCTAGAGAGGGTTGGGCTCAGTCACACTATCTTACTCAAGATTTACTACTGCTGATATGGTTGTAGTCCCTTTGGTGTTCCTACAAACCTAATTGGATACATTCATGGGAAAGAGTTGAGGAATTCAAATATCTTGGAACTGGCATAATAGATTCCCAAAAAGACTTCAACATCTGCAAAGCTCTTGCACGGGATGCATGTAACAAACTTCACCCGATTTGTCACTCAAACCTTCCATCCTCTTTAAAAGTCCAAACATTTTGAACACAGATTGAACCAATCCTACTGTATGGATCAGAAACTTGGACATTATCTGTTCATCTTGAAAGATGACTGGATGGAGCATATATAAATTTGCTTAGAAAAATCCAGAACATCAGTTGGAGATTCCATGCAATGCTTAACACAATTTATGGACAACTGAGACCAATCTCTCTTAAGCTCAAACAAAAGTGATTGCTGTTTGCTGGCCACTGCCACTGAGCAGACAGGGAGATCATCTCATCTTTGTTTCTATGGCATCCTTCTGGAGGTATCTTCTCACAAAAGTTGACATTTCCAGACACCATAGCTCGAGACTCAGGGTTCGACATTGGAGATCTGAGGACAGCATTTGTTGTATTTCGTGTTTTTTTGGGGGGAGGGGGGGTAAGCATTTCACCCCAAGCAAGGCGGGAAGCCACTAGGACACAAGGGGTTACAGAAAATTTAGAGCAAGATCAGATAGGAGTGATAGAAGAAAGGATGGGGGTAGTGGATAGATCAAGGCAACTGGAGATGTCGATTGACATTACACTTGAATAGCTGGAGACTATAGCTTACAGGGAAACAGGAATAGGGATGGGAGTTCCACAGGCAAGAGGTGCGAGACATGAAGCTATTGGAGTAGAAGAGATGGCTACATTTAGGAGTTTCGACAGTGAAGGGGTGAGAGCGGGATGCCAGCCTCGTATGGCGCTTGAACTCATGACGTCTGGGAACCAGCGAATGCAGCTCCTTGGAGCAATTTCCATGAAAGTATTTTGAGATAACAGGGAGAAATAAATAAGGAAGACTAACTTGTAGGTAAGTAATGAAATAGAAGGTTTACTACACAAAGGTACACTAAAGAATTGACCTAATGCTAACTCTGCTCAACACCGCTTAACTGCATAAATGGACAATTCCATTCATTTATGTCCTTGATGACAGCAATGCAGGACCGAGCCGTGTGGAAAGGGATTGTTAATGGAGTTCTGACCAACAACAGGGAGGTCAAAGAATGATGATGATAAATTGGATACATGATTGTGAATCCTGTTTCCTAAAATATTTTTGAAGAAATAATACTGAAGCTTTTCCTGCACACGATAAGTACATAAGTAAATATAAAACATTAATATATCCAGGGAATGTTTAACAGTAAGGTCCATTTTTTTTTTCTTTTTTAACTCCTATAACAAGCAGGTGCATGACAGTATAATGTTTTCCAGCACGAAAGATGGAATCTACAAACAGGTTTCATCCACTGAGACTACTTATAATGAATAGAACCTTAATTTATTTCTTCCTACACTGTATCTTCTTGCTAGCTATCTAGACAAAATGTCTCATCACTGATATTTCACACTGGTTGATAGAAAAAAAATGTGTGTATGTATGGACTTTGGCAAACCTCTCTTCCATAACTATTTTACCTGCACAATCAGCAGCAGGTGAAAATGCTAACTGCAGCCATTAATTCAGTTGCTATTTTTTAAATGTATTGATAACTAAACTTAATAAACAGTAATCCTTGTTATCAGTTTTAATATTATGTACATTGGGACTAATATCTTCTTCTTTTATCACAATGTTTCGGTTGTTGCCCCCTTTCGGCCTTCTTCAGATGTCTGTTGATCCAGTATCATTCAAGAAATTTAAAACAGAACCCTTTTATACAACAAAGATAGACTCTTTTCATTTCACTGACCATATCTAGGTATATCCAGTTTTGTTTTTTGTAGTTCCCAGTTATTCTCACATTTACAATGTTTCAGTCCCCAGCCTTCTTCAGATGTCTGTCAATTCAAGTAAACTTTCAAGGAATTTCAAACTAAATCTTTTATTTTTCCTAGGAGAGTTTCAGAAAACTAAAGTGTTAGTTCATGAATTTGGTGTTATAGAAATTGCAAGTTCAGTCCCTGGTCACAATAGTACAGACCAAGTCCTCCTGTAAACAGGTCAAACAATAACTAAACAGTACTAAAAAGAAAAGAACAAAATGATATTCCTAGATATGGACAACAGAACGAAAGTAACCTATTCCTATAGACAAAATTTTACAAGCCTCTCACTACTCTATCACTATTTCTATGACAAGTATTCTGATGAGGCACATTCATTAGTTTTGCCAGTTCAGACCTTCACAGTCAGTTTGTTTTTTGTTTTTTATGACATATCAACCACAATGGGTTGTTTAATGCTGACAAATTTTATTGTTGGTAATATTTTTCTTCATAAATGTATTTCTGGTAATAATTTTTCTTCAAAAATGTATTGCAGGTAATATAATTTTTTTTTTTTTTCCAGAAATCTTTTTTTTTTTTTTTTACTTTTAAAATCTATTACTGGGAATGTTTACTATAAAAATGTATTTTTACACTTTCATATTGTTTTGACTCCATTTTGGGGGTTAACTATTTGCTCATAGCTGGGACCCTAACAGGTGCTACCACCCTCAGTCAGGGTGAATGTAGGAACATCAACAATTAAGAGGCGGTTCCATGCTCCTCAAAACCTTGTGATCAGAGGCCTTGCCGTTGGATGTAGTTTATTGTCTTACCCAGGACAACTTCACAGCCAGACCCTGCCATACTATCTACACTGGGACAAATCATCTCTATTCCCTTCATATTCCATTTGTAAGGAGCTAAGTTCCTTTTGGACATTTCCTTCCCTACAACTACTACTTTTTGAGACAGGCTCCCAAAATAATGCTTTCCCAGTTGCTACAGTCTTAACCTCTTCAAGTCTAATGTCAACTGTTATCTTTCCTACATATGCTCATAATATGTACTTCATATCTCCTCTTGCTGTTTTTATACAACAACTTGATTCAGTAACCCTCTACTTGAGTGACTCTTGGGCTTTGCATATTTAATAAAAAAATAAAAAAGGGTTCGATTCAAAATTCCCTGAAGTTTACCTGGATTGACAGATACATGAAGAAGACCAAAAGAGCACGACTGCCAAAACACTGAGAATAACAACAAAGAAATCATTGTTATTTTCATTGTCATATATGTGTGGCTGACAGATATTTCGTCATTCACAGTTGAATCAGGGAACTACAATGACTGAAATTCCTATTATCTGGAAGTAATCGGTTAATTGTAACAGGGGTCTAATCAATAAACATACAAAAGACATTATACAATGTATAGATACATAGATTATTAATGTTGATCAGTAGGTAGATGGGCTTTCTTCTTTTATATGCTATGTCTCTTCAGGAAACAGCTGATCATGGGTCTCCAAAACTTCCTGTTTTTTGTTGCTGAAAACAACTTTTTACCTTTACCACCCCTCTTTGTTCTGCCATCTATTCACTTTTTTATGTGCTATGTCTCTTCAGACATGGCTGATCATGGCTCTCCACAACTTCTTGATTTTTGTCACTCAAAGTAACATTTACCATCACTCTTTGTCTTTGTTCTGCCATTTATACAATTTTTTATATGCTATGTCTCTTCAGACATGGCTGATCATGGCTCTCCACAACTTCCTGATTTTTTTTACTCAAAATAACATTTACCTTTACCATCACTCTTTGTCCTTGTTCGGCCATTTATTCACTTTTTTATGTGCTATGTTTCTTCAGAACATGGACAATCATGACTCTCCACAACTCCCTATTTTTGTTGAACTAAGTAACTTTTAACTTTTTACCATCGCACTTTGTTCATGTTTTGCCACCCATTTACACAAGCTTAAATAGGTTATTCACCATTTTCCATGCTTTTCCTACATACTGTGAGTTTTAAATTCTCCCAGCCCCCTTTCCTTATTATATATTCCAGGAATCTCTACTGTATCTTTCTGATTGTAAGTATAAATTTACTTGTAGTTCTTACTTTCCATAAAACTTCCTCATTGCTCATATGTTGAGTCTCTGGTATTCTTAACACACAGTGTTTGAAATGTTGGGATAGTAACAACAAAGATAAGGACATTAGTCTGACTGTAAATAATTTATTGGCTGTATTTAAGCAGCAATTATTCATTTATGCAAGTTTGATTGAAGGTTTGTGTAAGAAAAGAAAAGTTTTTTTTTTTCCATACTCATTTTTACTCCACTTACTTTTAGTCTTCCCTGAAGTTCTTTAAGTGTAACTCAGGACTCGTTGACAACTTTTTTTTGCCAATAATCTTGTTGTACATTTCCGTTACCTTTCTAGGATAATGAAAGATTTTTTTTTGATAAATGGAATGATACATGTTCCAGTGATGAACTATCATACCAACTGAACTTAATGGTACATTTAATAATTAGATACCTTCCTATAACCAAGTCCATTTGTATGAAGGTCAACAATACATTTACAGAGGTCTTGACCAATTATTTTTGCTTTTCCCCATTTTGTCAATGTTTAAAGGACAGTTGACAGAAAAAGAATGATGCAATACTCTTAATCATTCATAAAAGTAACCATAAAATTAATCTGGGACATTCTAAAAAATAACCCCATCCTAATTTGGAACACTCTAGTAAAATTTTAATACTTTTATAAAAAAGCTGTAAATAAAAAAATTGTGTTGTAAACTTTATCGGTTTTTCTTTGTGGGATACTTTTTTGAAGTTTTTTAAAAAATCTGATTGTCTAACTGAATACCTAAATATATGTTCTACAAGCAGTAAAAGTTTAATTTAACTATATTAGCAATACCTAAAAAAAAACATTTTTGGGATGTCCTGTAAACTTTTGCGTGGCACCGTAGCTGATTGATGTTACCTTAAGCACCCAGACTCCAAAGTTTTGTAGATGGACACCACCCATTCAGGAATCACTCCATACACTCGTCAGGAGGCATCAGGAACTGACTATAAATAGTTCTCAATTTTTCTTTTTTATATGCCCTTGTTATCAAGACTTTACCTTGCAAACTAGTATTCTGGTTGTACTTTGGAAACAAAAGTATTGCCTTAGTTTTAGCAAGCCTAAGGAGATACTTTGAGCAAGGCTCATACATGATGTGCTATTTCTTCCACACTGAGTATGAGCTCTGGAATGACAATGCTTTTTGACTTTTGATTCCTGCCTAATATCTCAGACAGCCCCACATCCCAAATAGGTCCCTTGTCTTGATAGCTTCAGTTGCAGAAGAAGACTGACCACCTGCAGTAATGTTTAATCCAACTGCTGTTCACATTGTTTCATGTATTTATATTTTTTATGGATCAAGAGGCAATTTATTCTTGGTTTTCAGGAGAGATTTTCTTCTGTCTTGAACTTTTTCAATAATGTTCATAAAAGTTGAATTTCCTACCCTCTAGTATCTGACTGATTCTCATTAGGTGAGTTAGATCACCTTGCCCCATCACTCTACCTACAATCCACAGAAGTTCTTCATTAATTGTTGTAGGGTTGGGTGATGAGGTCTAATCTTGGGCATTTGTGGGTGGGGGGGCTTGATAGGATGGTGGGTAGGTGGATCTTGTGTAGAAAGGGAAAGTATGGCTTTAGTGGATAAGGTTGGGGATATATGGATACATTGGGATTTAAGCCTTGAGTGAGAAATGAAAACTTAAATAAAGGGTGGTGGTTGGTTGGTAGAAGGTGAATGCTGTTTTTATTCTAGAATTGGAGGTGGAGAGTTCATAGGTTTATGGGTGGAGGAGGTCAGTAATTAAGTTTAGTGGATAATGACTTGAACCAAATAAGTGCATGATTGGTAGAGCAGAATCTCCTCTCTTTCACATTCTCCTTCAAGACAAGGAAAGGAAAGGTTAGGAATTTTTGTTTCCAAAGAAAGACTTATTTATTTTCCATTGAAAGATAAAATCAGGAAGTGGTTGGGAGTTCAATTAATTACAAAACTAAAAAAAAAGAATAAAGGAGAAGGAGAAATTAGAGAAAAAGATATAAGGTGACAAAGAAAATGGGTTTTTTGAAAGAGGAGACGAAAAGAAAAAAAAGATGAGAGAGCAGAAAAAAGAAAAGGGTCAAAGAATAAGGGAAGTGAAATATGTAAAGGGAGATATAGACAAAGAAAAAGATGAAGTAATTGAGGAGCTTCAATAAAAAGTTAAAGGAAACATTCTGGAAACATTAAGAAAAGAAGAAAAATAAATTTAGAAGAAAAATATAAAGAAAAAAAGAAATTTCTTAGAAGATTATAAGGGCAAAATTGTAAAAGTTGATAAAAAAGACAGAGATGTAACAGAAGAGAGAAAACAGAAAAAGACATAGGGGGGGAAAAAAAAAAGAAAGAAAAAATGTGGGATATTTAAAAGGAAAGGAAAATGGGAAGATATGGTGGAATGAAAGGATGGGGTTAAAAAGAACAAAAAAGTGTAAACGGGTTGAAGAGAAGAAGGATAAAGATTTAGGCAAATAAGAAAGAAAAAGAAGAAACAAAAAAAAGGAGATAGAGTTAAAGGAAAGAGGAGATTAGAGTAAGAAGAACATGAAAAGAGAGATGGAAAGAATTGTTTAAGAATAAAAGAGAGAGAAGGACGAGAAAGAAAAAGGAAGAGAGAAGTACAGAGACTGAAATGAAGTTGTGAAAAAGAAAGATAAAATTTCAGAAAAGAAAGTGTAAAAGAAAATGATAGAAGTAAGGAAATTATTTAACATTTTAAAAAAACTGTCAAAATTGAAAAATGATAATTTTTTTAAATTTCCTTAATAGTGTTAAAGACAAACAGTTTTTTTAATTGCTCATTTAATAAATTGAAAATGTTCATCTCTGTTTGGCAGACACTCCTTATTGCTAAGAATTCAGCAAAAGGAATGGCCACTATTTCAAAATCAAGAACAAAGAATGATAAAATAAAAGATTTGCAGAAAATAATCATGACATCTTTAAGATAATATTTGGAAAGAAAGAGAAAAAAGGAAATTTTATCTTATTCTGTTATACAAAGAGATGAAGGAGGAGAGTGCAAGAAGAAATAGTTGGAGAAGAAAGAAAAACAAACAAAAATAGAGAAACAAAGAAAGAAGGCAGGAAACTATAAAAGAAGTTAAAGAAAAATTAAAAAAGGCAAAGAAAAGAATTCCAAAAAAGAAAAAGAACAAAATCAAGGCACAGAAGAGAAGGAAAACAGGGAAGAAGAAAAGGAGTGATGTTTCAGATGAAAGAAAATGAATAAAAAAAAAGAAAACAAAAAAACAGAATTACTTAATTGGAGAGAGAGAGCGAGAGAAAAAAAGGTAAGCATTAAGAGATTAAAAAGAAATAGAATTGAATAAGGAATTTAAGAAAAGAAGAGTTTAACATGAAATCAAAACCCTGACTTTAATAGCAGAAAGGAAACTTAAAAGTACGCTTGATCCTGAAAAAGTTGCACATATTTGAATAAACAAGGTTTATAGGCCTTTGTTTAAAAATAGGAAAATCTAGTAACAAAATTTATAAAGAGGAAAAGGGTAGGGTATAGAAAAACAAAAATTTAAAACATGTAAAATATGAACAACAGGTTATCAAGCGGAAATAAGATGGATAGATTTGCAATTGTTAAAAAAGATGCAGAGACTCACTTGAAGTCTGCAACAAAGTAGAAAGAGGCTTGGCTCTCAAGAGGAAAATAAATAAATACAATTTGGAGCAAATATATATATGGTGAGCAGATGTCTGATATTTAAGATTTTTTGTATTTGTTATAAGTTTAGCTAAGTCTGGCACAGGGTCACCAGTTCAGGATAGCCCAGTGAAGATCAAATTCTTCTTTGGGATGAGCATGATAACATTGACTCCAATGCAAGCCATTCTTATTTACTTATTTTAGCTTAGTATGGATCAATGCTGTCATTATTGCACATCTAGTGAGGTCCAAATCTGCATCAGCCATAATAATAATCTCTATCTATAAAAGGCAGGATGTGTGTGTGTGTGTGTGTGTGTGTGTGTGTGTGTGTGTGTAACGAATGCACGGCCGCAATTTTCGACGGATTTGCACCAAAATTGACATGCACATGCTCCAAGTTAGCGGGAAGCCCAAGACTGACTTTGCATTTCCCAACTCCCATCGATAGTGGAAATAATCGATTTTTTTCATGCTTCTACGGCAGTTTTCATGTAGTTTGCAGCCATTTTCTACTGGCCAGAGTGAAAGCCAATAGCAGGCTGCCACAAATAGGCAGGAAGATTCTATTGGCCGGTGTGAGAGCCAACAGCTGACTGATACAAATGTTAACTAGCATGCTAGCATGCAAAAAATCGATAGCTGCATTCGTCACAAGTGGGAAAAATTTAAATTTGCATGGCACTTTACTCCAATTGGCTCATTCGCTTGCTTAAACTCAATGTTGATTCTGATTCCGCAGAACTGGGTTGGGTGTGAAAAAGTATTTGTTGTTAACATTCTTTTTTCCAGTTACGAGTCCTTTTTTTAAAGCTGATCATTTTGTGTTCATTTTATTTAGTTCTTTTTTTGTAACAGATTTAATGTTTAGTAAAGTGCTTAGAAAAAATTTGCAGTGTGAGATAGGCGAGAAGTAAAGCATGTAGCAACATTAGCACGGCAAATGGCACTCCTTTAAAGGCAAGGAAGGGCAAAAATATTTTAAGTCAAGTGATTGCTGTATGAATCGTACGATTTTTGAATCAAGCATGGGCAACACCGGGCCATGCTGCTAGTCTGTCATAAAAGCGTATATATATATATATATATATATATATATATATATATATATATATATACTCTCTTAGTCTCCATAAAATGAAAAACTGAAAGAACATTGGAAAAACTAAATAAAAAGAAACTTAGAACATTTTCCATCTCCATCACATTCAATAAAACATATATGAAAGTAATCCCACATAAACAATATATTTGCATATGTGCACATGTTTCCAGCATATTCTATTTAAACAGAAATTGGTTCTCTACTGTGTATTGTCACTTTCGTATCGGCCTCTACAGTTGCAGACAACTTAGATGCTACTCATGGACAACCCTGACTGATGGAGGCCTATATTTAACTTCTAATTTTAAGAAAACAATAGTGCTTGGAACTGTTGAACACATTTAATTTTATATATGTGTGTATATATATATATATATATATATATATATATATGAAGAAATATAGTTTTAAGGTATGCTATATTTATGGGATAAAGTGCTCAATATCAGAGATAGAGCGTATGTAAATATAAATATAAAAGTGAACACTGAAGTCAACATTCACAGGCTACAGACGCAATTGCCAGACCAATATATGTATATATATATATATATATATATATATATATATATATATATATATGTGTGTGTGTGTGTGTATATTGATGTAATTATATTAATGATCCAAAGTTCTTTAGTATTTGTTTTTTTTATTTTTAAAAAACAGTGCTTGATACAGAAGTAAAGCTTAAAATTATAATTATTTTTTTTTAAATGTTTCCATCGCGACACAGAAATTACTATGTTTCAAAACTGACTCAAGTCCTAAAGTTTAATTTCACTATTAAACTTAAAATTTAAAATACAGTTTTATTCTCAAGTGATGTTTCAAAACATAGTAATTTCTGTGTTGCGATGGAATCATATTTAAAAAAAAAAAAATAACTATATATATATATATATATATATATATATATGCACATATACATGTAAATATATCTATGTATATGTACACACATATTGAGCCGAGCTTCTCGGTTTGACGGTCAAACTCTCTGCCTCTGAGCAGAGAGGAACCCGGGCAAGGCTCCGCCGAAGGGTAGAGCGCCGTTCAGGGAGGTTGACCAACCCAATTCTGTTTTTACAGTTTCTATGGGCATTTTTTGGCCGAGCCTACAGGAAAACCCACATAAAACTCGGCCTTGTGCCACATGCAACCCTCGGGGTGGCTAGATACCATATGTACACACGTACACATATATATATATATATATGTGTGTGTGTCTATTTGATACCATTCAAAAATTGGTATAATAATAATAGTAGTTCACCCAAACACCACAATAAAATGACTTAACCATATGAATAATGACTTGTTTAGAACCTTCTAAGACTATGAGAAAAGATCACTATCTTTAATAACTTTTGTAATGGCAGCAGAACCACCACCGTCACCACCAACAACAATAATAATAATAATAAGAGCAACTATTATGATTAATACTACAGGTCTGACTATTGAATAAAGATATATTTTTAATATTTAAACTTGTTTGGATGTTTGATTAAATTCTTTTGACAAAGATGAAATAAACTTTGCCAGATTGAGTATGTGTGGATATGGTTTGTTAATGGTGTGTGGATGTGCTCTTCAGGTAATGGTTGGTAGAATGCCCAGCTCCTCCCTTCATTAAATTATTATTCATGTAACAAATAAAAATGATATTGATTCAAATTTCTTTATTTTGTTTTTTTTATACATTTATGTTTTTTGAAAGTCAGTTATGAAAGTTTTATGGAAGCCATATTTTTTTTTCCTTTTATAATGAAAAGCTATTATTTTTACCATTTCTCATATTATAAATATGCCTCATTTAAATATAATTTATTTTAGTTTTTTCTTTTTTCATTTTTATGAGGTCATATAAAATAACTATGATGAGAAAACACATAAAAAGATTTTTATCATAATTTTTTTTGCACCCCTGTCCAAATGAACATAACATTAAGATGGGCAGATGACCAAAGCACATCTTGCAATCTATGAAGAATTTCTAATTGAAATGCCACTGTCAGTTTATTTATTTTTGAATTCATGCTTTTATCATAAAAATGTTTCACCTCCAATTTTATATTTATAATCATATAACATTATAAATATCAGTCAGAATTTTAAAATTGTTATTTTTTCATTTTAAAGCTGCTCTTTGTTTAATTCATAGATTATCTCAAAATTAACTTTTATCTCTAAGGATTTTTATTTTTCAACAAGTATTTAGAAAGAAAAGTAAAAATGTTGTTAGCTTTTCAGAATTTAAAAAACTAAAAATGCTAGTAAATATACTTTAAGCTAACGGAAAGTCATGGTAAATTATGGAGGATGCTCAGTGATGTAATTTAATGTCTAGTAAATGAAAGTAAGTAAATGTTGTTCTTGAATATTTATTATAATGTTATTATTATTTACATTATTTTAGTTTGAGATATTCAGTTATGCATTATATAATTTAAATAATAGGTTTTAAATTTAAGCATTTCTTTTACTTTTTTTTAAGTTTTTATAGTCATATATATTAGCTTGGGTAAAGGAGTATTTCTTTTAGGAAAGGAGATATTTGAAAAAATCCTGAATCCAGATTTATATAAATCCTTACATTTGCCTTGATAAAGTCCATCACAAGATAGAATGCATCAGCTAAGCATATTTTATTATGCAACTCAATGTTTTCACAATAAAATGTAATTCAATGTTTTTCAACTAAAGATTTTCAGAATATATTTATATGAGCTATATGTTAGTTTCAGCTTGTGTTGTAACTTAGGGAAGGTTACTGAATAGAATAATGAAATGAAGGTTGGTAATGAACAATAATACTTAGCACAAGAACAACACACATAAGATTCGCCAGCAGTGCGTAGAAGTAGTAGTCAACTGCTAGAAGTGAGTCAAGTGAATTCCACAATGAATCTCCAACTCAAGGATATCTACCAACTGCCCCACATGGTCAGATGTGGCACAGGGCCAAATTTAATGTGAGGTATCTAAGCCCATAGTCTAGTATTCATTTTTTGAAAACATTGATTTGCAAGATTAAATGTGACAAACACATATCCATACCCACACTGTCTGTCTGTATGTATTAACATACATACATACATATACATATATATATATATATATATATATAAAGCTAGAAATGTATTCGCACAATGACTGAAAAAGTAGAGATTATGAATAAGGTCTCCTGACAATATGTCATGGGTCATTAAATAAGACAAAATAAACACACACATCTATCTATCTATATATGTATGTGTGTGTGTGTGTATAAAGTAAATAATAAACAAATTAACTAACCACTCTTGCCAAAATAACTGTTAGAATAGACTACAACGATCAATCCAAAAATTGGATAAAAAAAATAGCTATAATTACCTTCCCAGATAAAAACAAGCCACTAAATAAACGATTAGAACTCTCCTCAAAAATCTTTTTACTACATTACTAAAACATCGAAAACTGAAATGGATAAATAAAAATATATAAAATAAAAATGAATAAAAAACAAGTAAGATAAATTCATCCAAATAAATAAATAAACAAGCCACTTCCACCAAAATAACCATTAGAATGGACTACCCACAATGCACCACTGACTCGTATATATAAATAGTCGAGAAAAAAACCCAACACATGTGGCCTAATGATTGCGTCTAGCATGAAACAGTCTGTTACCTCTGAGTGTTGACTTCAATGTTCACTTATATATATATATATATATATATAAAAGAAATATAGTCTTAAGGTGTGCTATATTTATGGAATAAAGTGCTCAATATCAGAGATAGAGCGTGTGTAAATATAAAAGTGAACATAGAAGTCAACACTTAGAGGCGACAGTCTGTTTCATGCTATATGCAATCGTCAAGCCACCTTGACGATTGCATATAGCATGAAACAGACTGTCGCCTCTAAGTGTTGACTTCTATGTTCACTTTTATATATATATATATATATATATATATATATATATATATAAAGTTTGGTAATTCATTTGACAAATCAGAAACCAAATCCAACATTTTTGCCAGGATATTTTTTTTTATAATGCTTGTATTCATTGGTATAAAAATACAACTTTCATTGTAAATTTAATGACGATTCATTTGGTAAACTAGAGCCTGTATTACATATATTTTACAGGTACATTTTTGTAGTACTTTTACTGTTACTCATCAGCTTGATCCTTGAATGCTTGCTCCCCCCTCATCTACAATATACATTTAACATAGGAAATATTATAATTATTTTTCTTTTAATAAAAGGAACACATCAGCTTGACTAACAAATACATTTGTTGAAAATATTTGATTTGATTGATTTGTTTTTACAGCTTACCAGCTTTTTGCAGGCTCTTAAAAGCCAGAAAATAATTTTAGATTGTAAGAAATTTTTTTGGTGATAATAAAGATTTAGTGATAAAAAAACTTACTAATTAAATTATAACTGGGGGAGAAGAGATGGATTCTTACCTTTCCCAAAGGTATTTGCATATAACTGAATGTAACAAACCCAAGTGGTATTGGAACTCAGCTCCCCAATTAACAATTCCGAGCCATTAGCTATTACACCACCTGCACATCCAAGCTTACAGCACCTGATATTCCCAAGTCATCATCCCTGTAGTTACTGTCTATGCTCAATGTTGACTGTCTTTGATGATCATATGGGGACCAATATTTCATTTTGATATGGCTGTAAGCCCTGTTAAAAATATTTTTCTTAACTGAAGTTTAAAATGGATCAGCAACAATGATGCTGAACCAGAACATGGCTATTAGGTTGGTGCAAAAATAATGTCGTTTTCTCACATAGTAACATATGTGAGAAAACGACATTATTTTTGCACCAACCTAATACCTATATCAATACTGATAAAATAAAGAAACAGTTCAAGTTTAATTTTAAGAAAGAGCTCTTTTGTTAACACAAAAGAGTAAGGGCATTTCTTGATGTCTGCTGTCATTCTTGGTATGTTATTTTGTAGAAAATCTTACTAGTGTTATATTTTATAAATGTGAGGATTAAAATTGTTATGTTAAATTTAAAATTCAAGCTAGTGAATTTCTAGTGAGCAAATTCAATCTATTTTGTTTAATAATAATTTTCTTAATCTCAATTGTAAAATAAATTGTTTTTGGTGTTCTCTTCTGTGGAATCATAAATAATTTGTTTTTGTCTATAAATAACCTTTGTTCTTTTCCTAAAGAATGCATAGAACCAAAACACCTAGCTTGTTGACTTTCCTTATCTTGTCAGCATATGGTAAATTGTGATTTGTTTAAAATCTTTGCTAATCCCTCAGTACCTTACAATGGATTGCTTTTCAACAATGACTTGAGAGCTTCATCGTTAAATCTGATAAATGTCTAGCTTGAGTTCATTTTTCAAAAATGTTTCTCCAGAAAAGACTTTATAACCCTGACCCTGTACCTATTGGTCAGTCATGACTCCCTGACTATAAACATTACATATTTTTCTAGATGTTTCTATCGCATTCCCTTGCTTGAATTCTCAATTTACTATTTGACCAAATGTTCATTGTAATTCCCTATTGCCCAGTTCACACTACTCCCCAGATTTTTTAACAGGATGAGAAGTTTATTCCTTGTTTCCTGCTGAGGATCAGGTTTTCAGTTCACTCTAAAGTTTACTTCAACTCTATACTTTTAATGTCTCACTTGACCTCCATAATTTTACTTACTAATTATTTTCTTTTTCTCCTCAATAGGAGTAGATAGGTTTGCCCATCACCCAGTTCACATTCCTACCCAATGTTTTAAACAAGAGTAGAAGTTTATCCCTTGGATTGGGTTTCCGGTTCCTTTCTAAAGTTTTTTCATTATCTTTTAATCGCAGTAAAACACCTTGCACCTTAATGACATTATCGCATTGTTTGGGATGAAGTGATTAAAAATAAAATTCTAAAAGACTTTTAGATAAATGTATATTTGAAATTTTATGCCATCTTCTTTTTTTTTTATCTCAATGATTGTACATCATTAATTTATATAGTAATGTTCAGATCTTTCAACATAATTCAAGTGTAAAATATAGTCGACATTTATTTTTCACAGTCTTGGTTGATAGATGCAACCCCCATAGCCTCTTAAAATCAATTTACAAGTAATTCATATTTTACTGGTTTTAGAATGTCAGATATTTGCTCAACAAAACATCATGATATTGAGAATCACTTTACAATGTTCTTTTCAAAACGGACTAATCATCTTCCTCAAGCATACTTCCATTTGTCATCAGTTACAATTCTTGTTTTGGCAAATCATGTTTTATACGCATTTCAGTACTCTTTTCATGCAACTTCAATCCTGTATTTGTGTAAGGACATCAATGCCTGGAACCAATGCAGACCAAAGTATGGACAAGTCTGATTTGCACAAATGATATCTTGTTCCTTTGAAATATTCTTTCTTTTATTGTGACAAGCATATTGTTGGATCTCTTTACATTGATCGCATTATTTCTAATCATCAACTTTTGACCAACCTTCCATGAATATTTTTTGATTGGCAAACAATGAGCATTAATTTTAACAAATGGGCATGGCCCTACGGTGTGTGAGAAATATAGCTGTATCATGCAATACTCTTTATTCACCTTACAATTCTTTGTTTCTATTTTGCTGGCGTCTTTTACGAAGACAGTCAATGCATTGAATTCTATAAAAATGCTTGGAAGTAATAAATTTTTTCTAGATATTAAAGTAACATCAGGCAAAACAAAACAAAAATGATCCGGTTAACAGAAGACTGTTTGAATACTGGTGTAATAGTTGGTGGCAAAATTTTACTCTTGTCTACTAAAATAAAGTTATATCGAATATAAAGAAGGAAATTTGAAAAGTTATTTTAAAACTGATAGTTTTTTGTCTTGTACTAAACAATAGTTTTTTTTTTTCTTTCTCTCTTTCTTTTGTCACGTCAAGGCATGATGATCATGGCTTGCTACAGCTTCTTGTATTTTTAATTTTTTTCTTTTTTTTTTTTTTTTGCAGTATGCTTCACCTTGTACAAGGCCTGGGGGCTACTCAAGGTAGAGGGTTACATAAGGAAGAAGTTTGTACGGGTAGGAGAGGAAGGCAATGGTTAACCCTAGATTTGAACTGGTTAAGATTGTAGTGATCAGGGAAACATCCTCTTGAGAGAGAAAGAAAGACAGTTCCACAGTGCAGCAATTCACAGGAAGAAGCTGTTCAAGTGGAACTTACTTCTCACTGAAAGAATACAGAGGGAATGTGGGTGGTTTGTGACAATGTAAGTGGCTTAGCTGGTCCTTGTCATGAGGGTTATGGAACCAAAGAATGTAGTTCATTTGAGCACTTTCCATGGAAGTAGAGATAGAGCAGCAAAACAGTTTTAGACTATCAGCTCCCACCCAAATATGACAATAGTACTCCATTCTCGGCCTGATCTGACTCTTGTAAAGGTAGAGGATAGCATGTGGAGTCGGGTACTTACTGGGATTCAACCATTTTATACATTTTTTTTTTTCAGCAATACTTTCACTTTTATGATCTCTCTTTATCTTTTTCATATTTGTTTCTTGATCCAATTGCTCAGATTTTTCAAGTAGGGTTCTTGTTGCTTTCTTCTGCTTCTTTTGTGTTTAATATGCCATGTGTATGTTAAATTCTCTAAATCTTATTGCTAGATGGTAAGCATCAGATTCTTTCTAGCTCCTATTCTGCTTAAAGTTTTCTCATTTATCACATGCCCTGTCAATGGTATTCTCAACATTCGTCAGTAGAACCACATCTCTGTCACTTCAAATCTTTGTCTGTGAGGAAATCGTTCCACATTCACTGACATATAGAAGATTGGATGTTAAATATCATCTTAACATCATTTTTGATCCATTATGAACTGAACACCTGAACAACAAGAAAGTTTTATAGAAAATGGAAACAAAATGGATACTTATACATAGCATCAAAAAGAGACAGGTGAAATTTGTAGGCACATGAAGAAAGAGGGCTTGGAAAATTTAAGTGTTTTACAGGTTAAATAGGGTAAGTCATAACTATCAAGGGTCTACAGTGTATGATTAAAATTCTAAAATAAGCACAAAATAGTTAATGTTATAAGACAAGGAGAAATCTCATTACTTCTGGTTTTAAGCAGTAGTTAAATCTATATTTAAAATTCTGTAACTTCCATTAGTCTAGCCATACAATGAGCAAACAAAACCAAGTTTTGGGGAGAAGTACAAACAGGTAAAGGGGTACAAAGTAAAGTTGGTTTTACTAGGGTGCATAACTTAGTTCAATAAATTTTCATTAATTTTTTTTTTTAATTTTAAAAGTTTTAATATTTAACATACAAAATACGCCTACTATTTTAAAAACAATTTAACGATTAAAATAACAAATACTTATTTTATAAAAATGCAACATTTTCTTTGCATATCTTTTCTTTAAGTTTTCATATAGAAGAATCCAGTTTCCAATTTGCTTAGTATTTCTGAGAACTATACACAGATTACAAGGCCAAATGCTTTAAAAAGTTGGAATTTAGCTCCAGAAAGAAATATTTATTCATGGCCAGATATATGTTACATGCTCAAGAGTAAGAAATCCTAAGAATTTATTCTTCACTGTTAAAAAAGAAATTTTCTTAAAAAAATATCATTTACCATGAAGTCCTATAAAATTAAAATAATTATTAAACCATAAAGTAGAATTTTTTCAAAGTATTTTTCTAAACAAATTAGCTTATTCAAATTCAATCGATTGGTTTGCGAAAGTGAATGAAACATAGAGTTTTTAAATCTCCACAAAATATATTAGCAATAATGTTAACAATGCTTGAAATTGTCAGCATTGTTGCAAAAAAATTCTAGTAGTTTAAAACTGCATATAAACTTGATTAAAAACACACAGAAAAATTATTTATTTTCCAGAATTCCCAAAAAGAATATTTTTTATAAAAAAAAAGCTTTTCTTTTTTTTAACTATTTTGCTATTCATAAAATTCACAAGGAATATATTCAGTATATTGAGCTATGACTCATCTGAAAATTCAAAATGGAATTAGTATTAAGTTTTCATGGGTACTACTAATATCTATTAATCTATTAACTCCCATGTTGGGTATTCTTTATACAATAGCAAGTTGCCATTGTGTGTCTAAAACGTTTTTATTTTCATACAAATCAATAAATATCAAATATGTAGAAGAGAATATCTAATAAATGTAATGCATACATAAATGTGTTAAACTATTTTAATAATTTAAATGTGTATGAAATTTCTTAAAACATCAATCGATCCAAAATTGTTTAAATATTCACAAGTTGTTGTGACACACAAAGTTATCCTTTATTTTTCAGAACTTTTCAAATGAACATTTTTTTATGAAAAAAATGATTCATTTTCATGTCTTGCTATTTTTCTTTTTGAGATTCTTCTTCTTCATTATTATGATTGTTATTGCATTATTTTATTAAAGTTGATAGGCTCAAATATTTAATGATACAGTTGTAGAATTTCCATGTGTATTTTATAGTCATACAAATTGCAAGGAACATATTCAATCATTAAATTAATATGACTCATCTGAAAATTCAAAACAGAAAAAAATTGAAATTTTTATGAATGCTGCAAATATTTTTAATATTCTTTTTTGTAAAAAAAAAAAAAAAAATGATGCAAATAGAAAGTTTTCATTGTCTGTTTAAAACGTTTTTATTTTCGTACAAATCAATAAATATCAAGTATGAAGAAGAGAATATCTAATAAATGTAAGATATGCATAAATGTGTTAAAATATTTTAACAATTTCGGTATGAATTACCTTAAAACGTCAAGGTACACAGAAAACAAATTGTTCAAATATTCACAAATTGTCATATGACCACACTAAATATGCTAATTTCCTTTGTTTAGAAAAGGAGATGTTATCATTTTGTGAAAGAATAATGCACTCTTGTAAAATGAGTTTTCTCTTTCATGGCACCAAACTGATGACTGGATGAGATGTTATCATCTTATCTATGGATGGCACCAAACTGTTGACTTCCCAAAACAAGTTTTATAAATAATATAAAGACATTAGCCCTAAACATAAACTAGGATAAAAATAGTTCCTACCCTATAAAGCTCCCAGTATCTTATATATTTATAGAGACAGCCTATGCAAAGATGAGTAACACATGATTGCTTAAGATGTAAAACTGCTGCTCAACATATGGTTAGTTTTGTTTTCTCTGACCACAAGATCTATTTATCTATCCATTTCACCCCAAGCAAGGTGGGAATGCCACTAGTCCACAGGAGTTACAGGGAGTGAAAATAAGAGTAAAGACTGAGTATGGGGAGGATTGAGGAAAGGACAAAAGATGAACATGAGTCAAGAAGGTAGAAGGTGGCAATTTACATTGTATTTACGGTGAAGTAATGGATAGCGATTAGGAGTGAGGAATTGGAGAGCCAAGTTCGAATTCCAGTTGAATCCATTATATTCACTTACATGCTAATACCCTTTGGAAAGGTATGAATATTCTTCACTCCGCAGCTATGGGTAAATAGCAGGACAGACTGGGTTCTATAGCCTTGGATGGCAAATGGTCTACCACAGAAAGAAATGGCAACCTACTGTGGGAAAATATCTGCCTCATCAGTCATATATCAAAAGATACATGATCGCCTAAGTGTGTTTCACACATGGCACATAACTGACTGAGTTATCAGGGAAACAAGTAAGTGGAAAGGAGTTCCACACTCAGGAAGTGTGAGAAAAGAAACTGTTGTAGTAGAAGTAGCAGTTGCATTTAGCTATTTCAACAGTAAACAGTTGGGACTTAGATGCCAATCTAGTAGCACGCTTAAATTTATTTAGTCAGGGCAACAGAGAAAAAAGCTTGTCAGAGTAGTTGTCATGAAAGTGTTTGTAGAAGGGACAGAAGGAAATCATGTTATGTTGGTGAGAAAGTGATTGAAGTTGAGATGCCAAGTCAGGATCAATTAGATTGCAGATTCTTCTTTGGATTTTGTTAAGAACCTCGAGTTGAATAGCAAGAGCACTAGACCTGATATGGCAACAGTATTCAATGCATGGATTAATGGTAGATTTATAAATGTGCAAGATGGACTCTGACAAGAAAAATTTTTTCTGACACAAGAATATTTAACTATATATATATATATATATATATATAACCAGATGGGTAAATATAGGTAGGTATACAAGTGAGTGATCATATACAAATACATATAAACACCCTATAGTGTAAGAAAAAACAGTGCTCAATGTTAAGTAACAGAGCTATTTTATATATATATATTAAGAAATATACATAATCTCTTATATTAATTGCACAACTCTGAGTTTCATGTAGAAGCCGTTTTCAAGTGCTGGAAATATTATATTTATTTTTATTTATATTTTCGGTTGACAGTGTTTTTTTGTTTTTTTTTTAATTTTCTGGTTCACGCGAGATATAGTATTGTTGGGGTGGAATATTATTCGAGTTAAAATATTTAAATGAATTTTAATTTAATTTTAAATTTGTATTTAAGCTCAGATTAACATTTAAGATTTAAAATAAGGTTGGAAATAAGAAATATAAATAAATGTAAGTCAATAAAAAAAAGTGTGGGGCATTGGAAAATCAAGGGGGCAACTCTATTATTTTTTTCCAAAAATCAAGAGAGTAATTGACTGTAATATTACCAAACTAACTAAAACTAATGATATCAAGAACAAAGTATGCAGTGATAAAATAATATAAAATTGAAGATCTTGGGGAATGACTAAAATGCTTGTGGATTAATTTTAAAAAAAATTTTCCACTGTTACTTTTGACTTTTTTGTTGAAGGGTGGCTTAAACAATATAATATTGCGTTTATGACATTTTGGTTTGTTGGAACTCTTATTGCTAAGAATTTGAGGTTAATTTTATGATTACTAAGTTCTAGTGCTTCTATGTATTTGCCTTTATGTTTGTCAAAAATGTCCTTATTGCTAGAGTTTGTGTAAGTTATTCAGTATTCTAGGATGGTGGTTGGAGTGTTCATTGATATATCTATGGTTGTATTAATATAAATCTTTGGTGGATGGCTTGTGAAGCCCATTAAATAGGTTTACTGTTACACCCAGGAAATATATATGTTACATCCAGGAAATATATATATATATGTATATATAAATAAAAAGAAACAACAGTAAGATATATAATCCAGTGTTCTTATAGATATTTTTATTTTTACAAAATAGTGCTCAATGTAAATTTACAGAGCATTAATATTATAAATTAATTGATTTAAAATATGTTAAAAATTTAAAAATTAAAGACATTAGTTCCATTTCATCCTTAAGCGAGGATGAAATGGAACTAATGTCTTTAATTTAATTACAAAATTAAATTCGGACCTACCATTTTTGAAACATGGTTAGAACTGTGTAGCGGAAAAACCATATTTTAAATCAATTAATTTATAATATATATATATATATATATATATATATATATATATATATATATATATATATATATATATATATATATGAAAGAGATAATGATATATATTTTTATATATCAAGAACAGTATTAAGGAAATTTCAGTTGTTCTTGATATATAAATATATATTGTTATTTCATATATATATATATACACACACACACACACACACATATATATATATATATATATATATATATATATATATATATATATATATATACTGAGAGAGAGAATCTTGAGAGAAAAAATGTAGATAGGAAGGATTATACATAGGAGAGAATTATATAAATACAAAACAAAACTGATAGGTATATAAAAAATTAGAGATTTATATATATATATATATATATATATATATACACACACACACAGGTGGATCCCAAAAAACTAGAATATCATAGAAAAGTTCATTTTTTCACAAATCTTAATTCAAAAAGTGAATCTTGCTAATTTCATATAATGTGAAATAATTGAAATCTTTTTAGATTTGCTGATTACAACTGAAAACTGATGGAAACTAAAAAAATCCACTATCTTAAAATATTACAATTTGCAAAAGTTACTTCCTCAATGTTCAGTTATTTTTGCAAATGGTGAGGCTCATTCTATGGCACAGTTGAGATGTTATTGAAGCCATCTTATATATATATATATATATATCTTATTACTATAAATGTTATTTTAATGTGTACATATGTTTAAGTAAATATTCTTGTTCATATACAAAAATTAAAATAAATTAACATCTACTGACCTAGATCATTGAAAGTCTTATTAAAGAAATATGTCAGATTGAAAAATCCATTATTTGTTTATATAATATATATATATAAAATTTATATATATATATATATGTTCTAGTCATTAATCTTCCAACTCCAATTTTTTCTTATTTGATTTTGCACAATATAAAGTTAAACTTGGTAAATACCAATTACTATGTAACAGTATATTGAAAACAATACAATATTCAAAAAGGCATTGCAGTGACTATATTAGAATAGTAATAGTGCAATTGTATTACTGTAGTCTTAGTCATGAATTTACTGTGCTAATAATGCTGCCTTGTTAGAATAGTTTGAAGCCTAACTTTATTGTAATGATTGTCATCTAGGCAATTAGTGGTCTCTTCTTGCAACTTTGGTAATGAAGGAGAAATCTCAGAAGCTTCCATTCCAAGAAATGTCTTCAACCAAAAAAATATGAAGGTTTCTGCCATTTGCTCATTAGCTTCCAGTGGTGTTTATAAATTGGCTTGCTTAATATATGTGATAAATGAGTCAGACAGAATTAAAAAAAAGTGCAGGTGAAGAAGAGGGCAAGGAATGAATGAGGAAGGAAGAACAAGAAATAAAGAAAATAAAGGGAAAAAAATGAAGACAAAAGAGAGAAAAACAAATGAGAAAAGAAGAAAAGTGAAAGAAGAGGAGAAATGATGTTGCAAGAGAAAACGATAAAAGATAGTGAAAAAGAATAAAGAAAGAAACAGTGAAAGAATGAAAGAAAAAATAGAATTGAAAAAGTAGAAGAAAAATTTGAAAGAAATAGAATAAGTGAAGAAACTGTGAAAGAAGAAAGAAAAGAAAACTGAAGAAGTGGTTGAAAAGAATCTGAAGAATTCTTAAAAAGAACGTGAAAAATAGAGAATTAGAAACACAAAAGTAATAAGGTATGGAAAGAAAGAAGAAATGTGATAGGAAGTAAGAAGATAAAATCATAATAAAAGAAAGAAAAGTTAAAAAAAAACAAAAAAGGAACAAGGCTGAAGAATTCAAAGATGGTAGAAAAGAAAATAACATTGATTTTGATAATAAAAACAAAAAGATGATGCAGATGAAGATAATGAAGTAGACAAGGAAGAAAGAAACCAAAAGAAAATAAATGGCCAAACCCTTGCAGAAGATATTTCTGAAAAGATGTTCTTGATGAGGTCATTTTAAAGAGACCTAAGCAAAACGTTTTCTCTGTTTGTATCACATGAGGCAGGAAGCCAAGACTTAACTTCTACAACCTTCTTCACTAAAAATGAACAAAAAGAAAAAGAGATTTTTGGAGTTCATCGATGATTCACTTTGAAGTCAGTTTTGTCTGGTCATCATTATTTTGTAGCAATTTCATACAAGTGTTGGTTAATTATTCTATGAATTATTTGGACTACTATCTCTATCTTCCTTTTTTAAATGTAACATTTCAGCTAATATGTTCTGATACTTCTGTCAGATATATATTGCATCTTTTTTTAAGAATTGCAAATCTTCTACATTTAAATTTTTGAGTTGTTTGAAATTTAATAATTATAAGAAAAATCTTAAATAATGCTAGTAGGATTTATTATATATGTACAAAAGTTTTTTAATCTGTTTTCCCTGTGTATTCAAAATCTATTTTAAAAAAGACAAATACAAACTAAGCACTAAGAACTTTTACTCATTGCTAATGAATTGTACAATACCAGACTATATATCTGCTGAAATATTGGCTCCAAATAACAAATATACCTTAATATGTAATATATTAATATCATGAATATTTAGATTTGTATATATAAATAAACAATGGGGTAATGACTTGTGAAAAATGAAAATACATTTGATATACTCCAATTTATTATCATCATCTTCATCCACCTCTTTTCCACACAATTTTCATTTTCAGTTGGAGATCTTTCATTATGGGAGTTCTCAATCAAATCATATGGCCTCAAACAGAGAACATTTTTCACAATATTTACGGTGCCATCAATACAGACTTTTGAAATTATGAGATAACCGGCTTTATTCCAATTTTCTCAATGTAGAACTTTTCACAATATTTGCAGTGCCATCAATACAGACTTCTGAAATTATGGGACATCTGGCTTTATTCTGATTTTCTCAATGTAGGACTTTAAGTACAGTAATACAGACCCTGATGTCCTAATATATGGGACATTATTATTATTATAGAAGCAGCTGAGTCAAATATAGCCTTTAAAATAGATTTTGGAATTAAATATTTTTTGAAATCCCATAATATTTTCTTCATCTTGGTTATGCCTCCTTGCTAAGTCTCTGGTGCAATTAAGTGCATTTGCTGTGTTGTGTTGTGAAATGTCTGTGGTAAGATGGCGATTATTCTGGATGTAAAAATTTAGCAATTGGACATTTAAAAATATAGTGATATGTCATCACAGAGAAAATATAATATAGAATATTAAGCTTAGCATAGTCTGGAACATAGCCACATGCCAATCCTGTAATGGCCAACCTGACTTCATTGTTGATGGTCTGTGAGACAAACTGACCGACTGTCAATAAGCCTAGCTTATTTAGACTATTTCCATCGTTTGGATCTTTATTGTTATATTCACAACATATCAAACACGTATCAACCATTGTATGCTCTGGCTGCCTTCAAGTGATATATGTTGAAATTTTGCACTGAACCCTTTATTTCATCCGCTGGGGTAGATTGTCCTTGTTCCACATGTCATGCCTTTTTGGATATCTCAGTTTCAGTTATTCCCTTTAGTAACTCAACTCTTCAAGTTTTTGTTCACTTCTGCTCTAGCCACAGGATTACTTCAACCAATATTTTATCCACTGCGCCATGTGTCCACATAAAACATTATGAATATGACAATAAAGATGAGGACAACTGTCCATACAGTGTAGATAGTTACAATGCTTCATCTCAGAAATATAGACAGAAGCTTAGCTTAGTTTGACATAAGTCTATATGAGTATGGCATCCCATGAGGAATCAATTCCCTTCAGTAAGGGTCAGTAAAGAATCTTCTACTAACTACCAAATTATGTCAGATATCCTAATTTATTAAACCTCTTGCACTGGAGCAGGAAATGAGAAACCCATTGTTTAATATTTTCCTAGCCTATGCCCCGTGTAAATATGAAAAGAAGGGCACTGATCTTTTAAACATTCCATATCACACCCCAAACAAATCTATAACAAACCTGTTTTCCCTCCCAAGGCCAATGTACTGCAGATGGGAGAGGGAGTGCTATGCTGATGACATAGGCATTCACAGTCAGGATAAGAATGATCTTGAACAAAAAATCAACACACTCTACCAATTTTTCCAAGAAAAGATGAACCTTTCCAAAACAGAAACTACGATCTGGAATTGGAATGAAAGCAGTGATGCTATGTACCCTGAATCCATCATAAGAATTCAAGATTTGGAGTTAATAAATACTAAACACTTCAAATACCTCAGTGTATGGATCAGTTATAACAAATTTAGTCTAAGATAAAAGGAAATTGAACATAGAATAGGCTGTACTAGAGTTACTTTCACCCAACACCATAAATTGCTACAAAGTCAAAACATTAGCCTAAAAATTCAAGTCTTGAAATAGCTTTTTCAAATCAAGATTTTTATATGAATATCAAACCTATTCAGCAATATCTAAACTACCAGCTGTTCATCACCACTTTCTAAGATCAAATGTTAAAAATGGCAAAATATTGGTCATTTATATGTGAATCTGTAAGTATCTCCTTTCTAGGTAGCCTATTTTGTGAGAGTCAAGCCCCTCTGCAAGTAATGCAATTGACCTATTCTAAGCCCTACTAACACGGCAGAGATTTATTAGTTATGATATCAGATAGTATAAGTATATTTATAAATCTACAGCATATCAGTGTGCTCGATTCTCTATATAATAAAACACCAATGATATTTTCTCATTATGATTTTGTCATTTAAAATATGCAATCAACAGTATTTCATTATTTTACTGAAAATGGTAAAATTCAATTTGTGCCCGCAAACATTTTAATTCCAGAAATATTTTCAAATCTGTAATTATGTTGTTTTTAGAAGAAGAAATTTTGGGTAGGTGGCAGGGAAAGGAAGAAGAGGATAATTAAAGGAAAACTAGGCAAAAAAGAAGAACGGTAAGATAAAAGAAAGAGCATATAGAAGATGGTAGAGAATGTTGGGATACTATTATAACTGTTATTGCAATGGCATAAGTAGATACACTATTCTGTACCATAATCAAATGCTTGCAAATCATAATATCTATTAAGAAGAATTATGAAAAGGCAGAAAGATTTGAAGAAAAAGATGTATTTTCACAAGTTACAATACATTAATAAGGAAACATAGCTGTAATAGTTATATAATAGGCATATAATATATAGTCATATAATAGGCATATAATATATAGGCATATAATATATAATCATATAATAGTCATATAATATATAGTCATATATGGCTATGTGGGTAATATTCCAAGCATGAGACCCAGGTCTTGCTATGATCAATTTGTCAATCAGTCTGGGGGAGAGGATCCCAGTGGATGGCACCATTAGCAAGTGACTGGAAACCATACTACAGGTTTGACTCATGTCTTGTGAGTGATATTGGGTAGACAAAACTGTTTGGCAGCGATTAATGCACTAACACTAAGTCATAAGTCATTGTGACTGCTGACTTGAGTGTACTGGTCTTGATCAAAGTGATGATCACACCATATTATCACACCTCTCTCCCAGAAACTGTATCAAAGATCCACACAGGATAGATGCCATATAAACGACTGGTTTGCTCTGTATTTGTTGAACAAATATAAATATGACTGAGCAGGCATCTGCAGCAAATATTAGCTAGCCACCGTAACAGACAGGTATGCATGGATATGAGCAGCCAGCTATATAAAGGAAACAATTTGGGTGAAAAGTTTAATCACTGAAGAGTTCTGCAAGAATTATAGATTACCTTATCTCTTGTAGTCTTCAATGGATAAAGACTTGATGATTTATAAGTCTTTTCTGTTGTTATATTAAAAATGTCTACAGGCAATATGATAACAATAATAATAAAGATATATCATTATGATGATGATAGAAAAATAACCGTACAAATGCTGACAAACAAAGTACTTGTTTTATTGAATTTCAAATGAATTTTTCTTTCTTAAAAACAAAAAGAATTCTCAAATTTTTCCCTTGTTTTTTAATTCTGATGATTTTGCATTTGATTTTTGCAAAATTTTTCACTTCATTTCTTGAGACAAGCCTTATTCAATTAGAAATTTTTCTTTTGAAGAAAGAAAGAAAGACATTTAGCATTGTTTAATTGATCAATTTTGTGTAATTACGAACTAATTATCACAAATAAATGTCTTGTCAGAGACATCAGAATAATATTTTCTCAGAGAACTTGTGAAAAAATATGACAAATATCTTTTTGTTTTAACAGTTTTTATGCATTTCAAAAAAATTGTTTTTGATATATAACACAAATAAAAAAAAATGTATAATTTTTCAAATAAGAAATTAATTTGGAATTTAAGATAAAAATATATTTGTGTTTTATAAATCCAAGGTTTTTGGATTTTATTTTTCTTATAGTTAATATTTTCAAGGTGAATGTTTAGTATTCCACTTTCATTTCAAACTTATTTCTGCAGGTGTTTAAGATGAGTTAGGCTTATCCCAGATTTAGGAAGAAGATACAGATGATTTAGTACTTATTGGATGGTGCCATGTAACCTTGTAGAACCTGTTATATGATACTTTGAGAGATGGGCATAGTTTAGCAACCCTATTGCTCCAAGAGATGCAATGTCAGAGACTTATTCTAACAATTTAACAGATTATGGAAAATGTTCATATTCAGTTTCAGGTGCTCTTAAGAGTGCTGGTAGGTTGCTATTAATTGTCCTGTTTTTAATGTGATATATCTTCAGAACATAGGTGACCATGGCTTTCCACAGATTTCTTTTTATTATAGATCAACTGCCATGTCATCTTGGGATTTCCCATTACCTTCCCCACAATTTTGAATTCAGAGTTGAACTTCTTTTAGACTAGCTGCCACCCAAGTCTATCATGTTACTTAACTCATAGCTGGGGTAGGGAAATTATACCATGTCCTTTCAGAATGTAAGCAATCATGACTCTCCACAGATTCCTGTTTTGTATTATCATTGAATTCCAACCATTATTATCTTTGGGAAAGATAGTGGAGTGATTTTCCATTGTTGTTTCTATAGTTTTGCATTCAGAGTTTTCCTTCTCTCAAACTGGTTGCTACTCAAAGCTGGAAGGAAAAGAAACTGATTCATGCTTTTCCTGGTGTTGATACGACTCATGCTAAATCTTGGAAAGCTAAAAGTATAGCTTGACATGTTTTGTGCATTACAAAGAGGTAAATACTGGCTTTTACATACCTAAATATATATATATATATATATATATATATATATATATTATAATAGTGTCATGGATCATAAATGTGCATTTTATACTGTAAACAAATTGTCTAGAGTTGTCTTCTAAAACTGACATTTTATTTTTCTCTTTTTCTTTTACAGTTAATGAAAATGTCCAAAGAGCAGTACATGTGTAATTCTCAACCCTTACCTTCCTATGCCAAAGTTGTAGGCCACATACCAGTCATTGCCCAACCAGTGATCACATTCCGAAATGAAATTCTCACTTCCATTGCTCTCACAAAAACAGTGACTCATGTGGTCATGATAGTCGGAACATCTACTGGACATTTAAAACAGGTTGGTTTGATTTTTTTTCATAACCTTGTCTCCACAATCACCTTCTTTTATGTACCATGTCCATCCAGGACCTTGGCAATCATGGCTCTCCACAATTTCCTCTCTGTTTGTAGCCCTTAATGGATTTCTTCATCTCTCCTAACCCTTGTCCCATCATCAAAATAACATACAAACATATAAAGCAGTCCCTGATTTGAACTTTTGTTTTGAATAAAAAATATTTCCTGTATTCTTCTTCTTCTTCTATATGCCATGTCTCTTCAGAATGTTGGCGATCACAGCTCTTCACAATTTCCTGTCCTTTATAGCTCTCAATAAATTTTGTCTTTTTATTATCTTTCTTAAACCTTGTTCCTTCATCCATTTACTCAAGCTTGCATCATATGTTATGCACTGTTTGCCTGTCCTGCTTGCCTTCAATCAATCTTGTGAGTATCAAATTTTCCATGCCCTCTTTCATCATTATGTGTTCTCCAGTAATCTTTACTGTGTCAATACATTCTATGATTGTGAAAGGATTCCTTATTTTTGTTGCTTTCATTATTATTATAACATTTCAGTTGATCCATTCTTGAATAATTGCTTGAGCAATTTAAATATTTATCTGTTTTCGTCTGCTTCACTTGCCTTCAATTTTTCCTGTGAGTACCAATCCCTCTTTCCTCATCATATGCCCTAGAAATTTCAACTCTCTCTTTCTGCTGTTAAGTATAAGTGTCATTTTTGTTTCCATTTTCTCTAAAATTTTGTTGTTGCTCACATGCTCAGCACATGGTATTCTCAGCATCTTTCTGTAGAACCACATTTCTGTCGCTTCAATTTTCTTCTTCTATGAGGACATTGTCCAACATTCACTGCCATTATAGGAGAACTGATTTGATATAACAGTTCAGTACTCTTTTCTTTGTTTTTAATTAAATTTTCCTGTTTCTTAATACTTTGCTTACTTTTTGGAAGGCATTTTTTTTGCTGTTCCAGTACACCTTCAGATTTCATTGTCACACTTTTCCTCCTCTGTTAAAACAATTCTCAAATATTTAAATTGTTTTACTTGCTTGATTTTGATATCTCCAATTTGTAATTTGCATGTTGGACTGTTCCCATCTGCTAACAACTATATACATTCCACCTTCTTGCAATTAATGTTTAAGCTTTTCTTCACGACATTTTGTAGGAGTCCTTGTAGTTTACATTCAGTGTCTGCTGTTAACACTGTGTCATCTGCATATCTTATTGTTAAGATTGTGGCTGCCAATAATGAATCCTGGTAGATCTTCTAATTCTCTCAGAATTGCCTTACTTTATAGGCTGAATTAAGTTTAAATATGATTCATTTTTTACCTTTTTTCTGTTATAATTTTGTTATATGTTTACACTGAATAATAGTAAAGGTCATACCAGTTTGACTTTCTTCAATGAAGCATATTTTTTCTCTCATCTTATTTTTGTTGCTTCTCATTGAAAGACTAAATATATTGATAATTATTGATCTAAAAATTAAATACAAAATCATCTAAATGATGAAATACAGTACAAACCCACCATGATAACCAAATGTCAAAACCAAAGACATAAAGGCTCAAAAATTATTCTTTTTTTACAGCTTATCAACCCTTTGTGGGTTATTTAAAACCAAAACATATTTTGGATTATAAGAATTTTTTTTTTTTGTTTGAAATAATAATGATTTACTGGTACAATTCTTACTAATTAAACTATAGTTTGGTGAGAAGAGATGGATTCATACCTTTTCCAAGGGTATTTTTGTGTAAGTGACTATAAAACAAAAGCAACTGAAATTGAAACTCAGCTCTCGAATTCACTATTCCTAGCCATTATCCATTATATCACCTGCACATCCAAGCTTACAGCACCTGGTATTCTCAAGTGGTCACCCATCTAGATACTGACCAGGCTAAATATTGCTTAACTTCAATGATGATACAGGGATTGCTGTTTAAATGTGATATGGCCATAAGCCCTTCTTCTTCCTCTTCTTCTTCTTCTTCTTCTTCTTCTTCTTCTTCTTCTTCTTCTTCTTCTTCTTCTTCTTCTTCTTATTATTATTATTATTATTATTATTATTATTGAATAATAATAATAATAATAATAACAGATTAAAAATACTGTATTATCATAATGATTTAATAATGTTCTGTGATAATAGTTTACTAATATTTTATAATAATAATAATAATGTACTGTAATAATATTAGTTTAATAGTTTATAATAATAACTGATTAAACATTTTCAAGAATAATAGTTTAATAATATTTTAAATGATATCAGTTTAATATCCTACCTTAATAATATTAATATTATACATTAACAAAAGATTAATGTTTTGTAATAATTATAGATTAATAATATTCTGTTTTGGGTTTCTTTTCTCAACTTTTCACTTTTACAGTAACAATTTTTGAGAATAGCAATTATTTTTCCCGATACAGGGCCTACTAACTATATATGTTTAATTGTAGGGTCATCAAGGGAGTAGTGTATAAAAAAAAGGTGGGTTTCAGTGTGAGTTTAGTACTGCTAACACAGCTATTAGGTTGGTGCAAAAATAATGACGTAATAATGTTGTTTTTTGACGTTAAAAAATACGTCAAAAAACGACATTATTACGTCATTATTTTTGCACCAACCTAATAATAATGTATAATAGTATCTATCTATAGTGTAGAATAAAATTTCAACTGATGCATTAAAGAGACTTCTTCAGGAGTATAAGTCTTAGGGAGAGAGACAATTCATTTTTTTTTTTTTGTTTCAATAGGATCTCAGCAGTTGAAATCTTAATTTATCTGTTCAAAGTTATAGACAATACAATTATGATTTGTTTTCTATATTATTAAAGTACAGATAGTCCTCTATTTTATGAAGCTACAGTCATATTTCTTTTCATTAAAAATTATGATTTCATTTTTAAAAAATAATATTGCATTTTAAACCACTCATCTTTATAAATTCTAGATTTATCAGATAATTTATTATATAAGAGGCAATATGTCTGATACAGATGTTTATATTTTTAAGCCCTTAGCAAGACATGCAATCAGGAGCATTTTATCTATGATTTAGGAAATTATATTTTTGCTCTTACCTAATGTTAATCAAGAAATAAAACTGGGACATTTTTCATATTACTATTTGTTTACTATTATTTTTCATATTACTATTTGTTATGGCCGACCAGTTTTGATGAATCTTTTAACATGGCCAGTGCATAGAAAATCATTTTTAAATATAAAACTATCATTGCAAAACATATAAAAAATGTATTACCATTTATGATATTCTGTTATTCAAGATAACATTAGGTTGAATTGCAAATTCTAAAAATTTGTTTTTATTAAGATTATGGTTTAAGAATTCAGGCAAGATAGTATAAATCTTTAAAAAATGATTCTTTATTGTTTTTTTTTAATGTTTAATGACATACAGATGGCTATGAATTTGGAAATAACCTCACATTTTATTAAAACAGAAAATGGCCTGCTCAGTTTCTTTGTCATGGTTTATTTTATATCGTGTTTTATCATCTTTACGAAAGTACTGTTATTATTAGATAGTTTCATTCACTTCAAGAATATGGCAGAGAAATTAAAGAAAAGAAAATGGGAGATGAAAAGGAAGTAATATCATTCAATATTCAATAAAAAAAATGAAAAAGTATTGCTTGATAACCAAGAAAATAAAACAAATATTTCTTGATCATCAACTCAAAAAAAAATTTTAAAAAAAGGAAATATCACTTGATATTCAATGAACAAGCTATTTGGTGTGTATTTAAAATTCAATCATTTTATAATTCATTAAAATATTCTCTGGATTGTGCAGAATTTTAATATTAAGGCACAATTAAACTTGCCTCAAAGCTTGGCAAATTAAGTTTTAGAAAGAAAGAAATTTTTTTTTTTTTTTTGTAAATTGGAAGAAAAATATTAATAATTTGTTTTGTTGACTATTTGAAAAATACATGAATATTTATGCTCATTACCTGTCAAAAATGATCTTTCAAAATGACCTCTGCACTTTTTTTTTATCACATGTAGTGAGGTTTTGTTAAACAGGGATTTGTCAGCTAACTGACCATTTGGATTTGGGGTTGGGACAACTCATAAATATAAATTCACTTGGGTTGGAGATTAATTGAAAAGTGAAAAACACTGACAGGTGATCAGATTTAAGAAGAAATATTTCATGAAAATTATAATTTTATAAACAAATGTATGAATATCATTTTCAAAGCTTTGTTGCATCATAAGACAAAAAAATAAAATTTTTACATCTGTTGAGGTCATTTAAAGTAAAACTATATAGAAAGCTAGTAAGTTCACCTATCACCCAATTCACACTCCACCCTGGATTTTTGGAAGAGGAATAGAGTTTTATCTTTTGTTTCCTGTTTAGGATTAGGTTTCCACTTCCTTCTAAATTTTACTTCAACTCTATGCTTTTAACATCTAAAAATGTGAAATTTGTAATCCTATTAAGTTTCTGATTCCTTCTAAAGTCTTTTCCTGCTCTTTCACTTCCAGTAGACCCTTGTGTCTTAGTGGCATTATCACATCGCTTGGGGTGAATTGATTAAAAAAAAACATAAACAATTACTTATTTTTTTTTACAAAAAAAAGATGCCTTCCAAAAGCTAAACAGATTATGAAGACACAGGAAATTTTCATTAGAAGCAAAGAGAGTACTGAACTGCTAAATAACGTCAATCTTCATATATGGAAGTGAAATTTGAAGTTTCCACACAGATGAAGAGGTGACTTGTGGTGAAAGTGTAGGGTGATGAGAATACCAAGAACAGAATATGTAAAAAAATGAAAACATTTCAAGGAAAATGGGAATGAAAAAGATAATTAAAAATAGTTGAATTTTCTGGAATACATAAGAAAAGAAAACTTCTAGAATTTGATAAGAGAAGCAGAGAAAAACAGTGAGTAACCTACCTAACAAAATCTGTATAAAAAGATGGCAGAACATAAGATCATGGCTCACCTGTCCTTTATAGCTCTTAGTAAATTTTACCTTTTCATTATCTCTTTTAATCCCTGTTCTGCCAAACCATTTGCAAAAGCTTCTTAGGTAGATTACACACTGCTGTTCTCTGTGCCTGTTGCCTTCAATCTGTCATGTGGGCATCAAATTTTCCAAGCCTTCTTTCCTCATTATGAGCCCTACAAATTTTAACTCTCTTTCTGATGTTAAGTATTGATGTAATGAATATGCATACACCTGGTTTCCTCTCACAGTAAAATGATTGGCTAGTGTCAGCCATAAATACAGACTGATGTGGAGGTACAGGATGATGCCTATTGTCTTTGCCTATTGCCTACCACTACGACGAGGATCAGTCCATTACAGTTACCTGCTAGATTGTCCTAACCGGTTACAGTAGTCAACAACCACTTTGCTACTTCGAACAAATATATCCCTTTCCAGGACATATCAAGTATAAATGTCCTTTTTATTTTCATTTTCCATAAAACATTGCAGTTGCTCACATTTTTATTTCATGGTATTCTCATCATCCTTCTGTAGAACTACATTTATGCTGTCTCAAGTCTCTTCTACATCTGTTAAGCATTGTCCAGAATTCATTGCCATACTTTCTGTAAAGTATATGTTTCTTTCAAATAATAAATCAATTAGTGTTTTTTTGAAAAACCTGAACTTAAATCACTTTCTCTGTAAAATAAAATTGAATGTAACATAAGAATTTTCAACCTACAATTTTATTTTTGGTCATTACTATGACGATTCTATACAGGGTGTGATCAGTAAATTGGCGCCATTTTATATTATTAATTCTGCACATGCAAGTTGTTTTTGATTTTGTTGACTTCATAGTATAGTAGGCTCTATTGGGCACCATTTTTGAGAAAAAGAGCACTATGATGTAATTCACTATGCCAGAAATTTGGAAACAACATGCTTGGCATTCGCATCTGAAACTTTCTCAGTGTTTGGGTGTCAATCTGAGGACAGTGCAGAGGGTTCAGAATATATATCCAGTCAACATCATGGTGTTTGGAGTGATCACTAGTTGTGGTAACATTATGCCTCCATTCATCTTCTCATAGAGTCTATGACTCAACATGGAATTGTCCATCAAGTGCCTTGAGAAGGTAGTACTGCACTTAGTCAAGAGAGTGGCTCTGGAAGACCCTATGTCTGGGAACAGAATTCTACACCATGACACATAAGCAGGGGAACCCTGTCATAGCTGTCAGACAATTTCTGCAATTATGTCACCCCTTATGTAACTCCCCAGACTGCAACCGCCTTGATTATTATGTGTGCAGTGTAGATGAGTGAGAGGCCAACAGAATTCCTTGTTACACAAAAGATGAACTGAAGGCAAGGATTATGGTAGCATTCACGAACTAAACAAGAAGATTCTGAAGTTGTCTGGAGATTGTGGTTAAAGCCAATGGCAATTATATTGAATAAATTTATCCTTTAGTATTTAAAGATATATTTGTGTAATTTTGGTAAATATATCTGTTAAAATGAGATGTCCTTGTTATTTTCATTTTTGTGTAATTTAGATGACAATTTATCCATCGCACCCTGTATATTAATTACTTAATATTCTATTTTTATAATGGAAAGATGCACTGTGAAATTTTCATGAGAGCTAAAAACATAATTCTACATGTATAATGCAATCTTGTGTAGAATTTGACAGTTTCATTTCCTGGTAATTCTTCTCTTATCAGATGCATCTTTATCTGAGTTTCCTTCATGGTTTTAGAATCCATATAGATACAGTTATTGATTACTATGAATAGAGTATGCCAAGTTTAGACTGTACACTGGAGGGAGCTGCTTACAAGAAATGAATGCACATTGGAAGTTGTTCTGGTCAAGCAAAAATGGTTATATATGTGGGTTGACCATTTATGAAAGGGGCTGCTTGAGAATAGGACTATCATACAGAGCTGCTTATTTGTTGATACAAGTCAACTAAATTATCAAAATATTATGCAAACATAGAATGCAGTCCCTGATTTGGACTTTTGATTTGATTAAAAATATTTCCTATATTCTTCTTCTATGTGTCATGTCCCTTCAGGAGGTTGGCAATCATGGCTCCTGTCCTTTGTAGCTCTTAATAAACTTTGTCTTCTTGTTCACTCTCCTAAACTTTGGTTTGGTCAATCTTGCTTTGTAGGTTATGCATTGTTTTCCTGTCCACTTTGCCTTCAATCAATCGTGTAAGTGTCAAATTTTCCAAGCCCTCTTTTCTCATGTGTTGTAGAAATTTCAATTTCTCTTCCTGATGTTAAGTATAAGTGTTCTTTTTGTTTCCATTTTCTCTAAAAAAAGACTTTGTCATTGCTCACATGTACAGTCCATGAGATTCTCAGCATCCTTCTGTAATCACATGAATAAAAACACTTCTTCTCTATGCCATGTCTCTTCAGGACATAGTCGACCATGGCTCTCCACAGCTTTTATCCCCTTACTATCTCTCTTTCTTCTTGTTTTACTATACATTCACACAAACTCAGTTTCCTGCTGTTTCTCTTGCAATATGCCCTCTGGGTCTTAAATTATCCATGCTTTCTCTTCTCATTATTTGTCCCAGAAATTTTTGTTATCTCTTTCTTCTTGTCAGTATAAATTTCCTTTAGTTCCTGTTTTCATAAAAACTTTTTGCTTGCATGTTTTGTCCATTCAACATTTGTCAGTTGAACCAAATCTTTGAAACTTCAGATAACATCTGAAGGAGATTTTGCACCATTAGAATATTAGATATTATAAGACAAACTTTTCTTTGTATCCAGCAAAATTAAATACTAGTTATATAAAAAATTATAACATATTTTGATATTTAATGGAGAATACACTAAATGAAGAATGTGCTATCTTTTTTGACATCTGAAAACTAACTAGTCTTTAATACACAACTTTTTCTAATCATTCATTTGATGCACAAAAATAAATAATCTGTC
Organism: Acanthosepion lycidas; assembly: GCA_963932145.1. Classification (NCBI taxonomy): domain Eukaryota; kingdom Metazoa; phylum Mollusca; class Cephalopoda; order Sepiida; family Sepiidae; genus Acanthosepion; species Acanthosepion lycidas. The sequence continues at coordinate 30,309,213 of OZ010590.1, forward strand.
TATACTTCTGAGATGAGGTATTGTAATTATTTACACTATTTACATCATTTGGACTGGTGTCCTCATCTTTATTGCCATATTTATTATAAAATATGTTTTTGTGAATATGGCAATAAAGATGAGCTCAACAGTCTGAACAATGTAAATAGTGTAAAAAATAACACATTAATGCTGGAAATTCAAGGTTTTATATGCTTACAGTCCAGAAGCATCCGAAAGTGCTCACAATTGGGTAGTACTGTATTTCAATACACTGTGTTAGCACTCATCACATGATCAGGTGGTGCCTGAAATCTACAACTTTTTGGAAATCTGCAACTTTGTAAATGTAGATTTCCAAAACCATATCTTGTAACCAGGTGCTTAAATTGATAATGGTACCAGAAAGTTGTACTCTACAAAAACATTTTTTAAAAATTCTTATTTTTAGTTCAACCCACTTTTCAAAATAAGCAAATATCAAAAAAAATCTTTTGAATCATTTTACCCCAAGTAAGGTGATAATGCCTCTAAGGTTACTGGTGTTGAAACCAACACTTTAACCTGCAAAAATTTAAAGAAATGAGAAGACTTTAGGAGAAAGAACCAGAAACCCAATCTTAAACAGGAAAGAAAGGACAAACCTCTATTCCAGTTCAAAAGATGTGGAACGAGTGTGAACTGGTCAATATGCTCATTAGTTGGGCTGAGAAATTTTCTCTATGCAACAGTTTTGAGACATTTTTTTTAAGCTGCTAAAAATGAAATCAGCATTTTTCATACTTCCTTTCTTTATCTATCTACCATTCTGAGATCATGATTTTCCAATAGCTAATACAAAAAAAATAGGAAATATTTCACAGAAAGTAATTTGTTATTAAGAATTTGCACCAAGATTTTCTTTTGGTTTTTAATCATGCATTTGTATGATTTTGCAATTATGCTTTTCTAAATTTATCCTTAAAAGCACTTAATATTTTTTTCTGTCTAGTAGATACCCTTTAATCTCAGTAGAGGGGAAAAAAATGACTTATGAAGTCAGTCAAACGTTGATTAAAAGAAAAATAACTCAATTGTAAATGGAAACATCTTTGTGGCTGGGTGTCTGTGAGAATAATTTTTAACTTTGTTTCTGAAATATTTTTTTTATTTTTTTGAGCAGGTGGGGTGCCTTTGTTTGGAATGATTTCAAAAGAGATAAAATATCTGCAGTGAAACAGACACAAAAAAAAACAAGGATATGAATACAATAGAATTGGCTAAGCACTCAAACCAGGGGTTGCTTAATATAGTTTCTAAAGTGAAAATATCATGTACATATATAAGGGGTTACTAAAAAGTTCTTGAACTCATTTCTTCTATGTACCATGCTCCTTCAGGACATTGATGATCATGGCTTTCTGCTATTTCCTATCTCTTGTAAGTCTTAGTAAATTTTGTCTTTTTGTTATCGCTTCTAAAACCATCAATTTATAAAGGTTGTTAGATAAGTTATGCACTGCTTTTCACTGTCCCTCAATCAGTCCTGTGAGCAGGGCTGATACATCTTACCCACAGAAATCCCCAGCATTTTTTGGGGGCCCCATTGTGGCCTCTGCCATATTTTTTACAGAACTGTTTTATGACTATCCACCATTTTTTAATTATTTTTAAACTGACATTATATTGTCAGTCATCAACTAATAATATACAACTTGTATCTGAGTGGTTGATGCAGTGTGTACTATACAGGAACTCCTGACAAGTTTGGAGCCCCAAATGGTCTAGTTTCAGCAGCATTTTTTTGCTTTTCATACTTTTTTCTACCTAAGTTATATTGTCAGTCATCAACTATAATAATAATCAGGGCCAGTGCTTACTACTCCAAAACTCTCAACTGCAAAGGGGTGCCATGCCTATTGGGGAGGTGGGGGTGCAAAAGTGCCAATTTCAGTAGTGCTTATTTTTTAAATTGTACTTTTCTTTTTGAACAGTTCTTTTAAATCAATTAAGAGGGTAATATATTTTGGTAAAATCATTTTTTTATTCTAAGATCATCCACTGATTTTTTTTATTAATAGTAATATTAACCAAAAGTCCATGGCTAGTAATTAAAATAAAATTTCTAGTCCCTATTTTTTACATTTCTAGAAAGATAAAACCGAGAAAATGGTTGCTTAAAAAATAATAAGAATTTTTAAAGATTTCAACACATGAAAAATTTTCACAAAAACTTTTTTTAAAACAAATTTTTATGACAATCCCATTTGTGTTGTGTTCAAATGTTTGTAAAACTTTTTTTTTTAGCAGAGAAGCATCAGTGATTAATCTTTATGGAAATATAAAAATTTGCAACTTAAACATTTTTTTTGAGTAAAATTTAGTCATGAAAATATTGGGGATTATTACAAAAAGAATAACATTTTCTCAGATTTTTTAAAATAAAAATCCTATTCCTTATAATAGTAAATGATTACTGAATATATACTGAAATTTTTATTTAAATTGGATAATTCCCTGAATTTTGGTAATTTAAAAAAGTGATGACCTTCTGCCACAATTTTTTCAAAGTTTCAGTAAAGCTCCCACAAGAATGGGGTCTCAAGACCCTAGCATCAGCTCTGCCTCTGAGTATCAAATTTTCCAAGCCCTCTTTCCTCATTATATGGCCTAGAAATTTCAACTGCCTCTTCCTGGTGTTAAGTATAAGTGTTCTTTTTGTTTCCATTTTCTCTAAAACCTTATCGTTCTCACATGTTCAGTCCATGGTATCCTCAGCATCCTTCTGTAGAGGCACATTTTTGTTGCTTCAAGTCTCTTCTTCATCTGTGAGGACATTGTCCAGCATTTGCAGCTATATAGGAGGACTGATATTATGTAAGAATTCAGTACTCTTTTTTTATTATTTCTAACAAAATTTTTCTATTTTTTTAATATTTGTTTAACTTTTGAAAGGCATCTTTGCCTATCCCAATGAGCCTTTAGATTTCAGTATCGCACTGTCTGTCCTCTTTTAAAACAATTCCCACATATTTAAACTGTTGTACTTGTTTGGTTTTGGTATCTCCAATTGGTAATTTGTAATTTTCACTATTTCAACAACCAAGCATCAAAATACTTTTAAGTGGATCTGCAAGAAACACTAATCTTGTATATATATATATATATATATATATATATATATACACTTTTTTATCAATTCACTCCAAGCAGAATGAAAAGATTTGAAAAAGAACTAGAAATCCAATCCTAAACAGGAAGCAAGAGATAAACAAAATAAATAAATCCTGCTCAAAAAACTGGGGAGGAGTGTGAACTAGGTGGTAGGCAAACCTATCTACTCCTATTGAGGAGAAAAAACATTAGTAAATAAAATTTCAGAGTTCAAAAGGAGATCTTAAAAATATAGAGTTGAATTAGACTTTAGAAGGAACAGGAAATCCAATCCTAAACTGGAAACAAGGGATAAACTTCTCATGTTCAAATGACCTGAGATGACATGCATATATGTATGTGAGTGAGTGAGTGTGTATGTGTGTATATATATATATATATATATATATATATATATAATCAATAAATAGATAAAGTCCAAAATTATTTAATATATTTTATTTATTAAAATAAAATGTATCTAGAGTTATAGGAATGTTTTATTTTCCAAACACAGTCAGCATATACATTCAGTTAAAAGTAAAATAAAATTCATACTTGATGATGGCTAAAATTATAACCAAAAACACTTGAAAAATATTTGGACAATTTTTATAGAATTTATGTCCTGAAAAGAAAAAAAATTATATGAACACATGAGAAATTATACAAAACAACTCAACCACCATACCTTGTCAATCATTTTCAATGAAACTTGCATATATATATATATATATATATATATATATATATATATATATATATTATTTGGTAGTCCATATGAATAATTCCAAAGAGGATATAGAGAGCTCAATGTAAGAACAGAGCAAATGATAATTATATGTATATATATATTTCTGTTGAATTTCTGGGATGCAGAGTTATCATTATTTACCCAATCTATATTCAGAGTATTGTCTTCGTCTTTGTTGCTGTTATCACAACATTTTAGCCATTCTGTCCTCTGACCTTCCTCATGTATATATTGATCTGGGTAATGTACATGGAATTCAAAACTGAACCCTTTATTTAATTTACAGAAATTTTATTAGTACTGTTCAGTTATTGCTTGCTCATTTCCACTTGGTGCAAGTACACACTGCCAACACACAGACACACACACACACATATATATAAAGAATTAATGAATTTTTATTTATAAATCTGGCATATCAAACAACAGTTTCTCCTGCAAATGGGGCACAGGTTCAACTCCAGCCAGCGGGCTCATTTTTCTTTAATAAGATTGCACAAATATTCATGCTGATAGAGAAAATAAAATACTATTTAAAATAAATGGAGCTTCTACTCAAATATGTGAATCCACTAAAAATAATGTTTAAAATAGCATATCTATATATATATATATATATATATATATATATATATATATATATGTATATATATATATATATAGTTTATGCAAACTTAGGTAATCCGTATGGGTAGACCCGAGGAGGATGATATCCGGAGAGCTAAATGTAAAATTCAGAGCAGATATGTTTGGTTTTTCATTTCAATTTTTGGAAGTAAAGTCTGATGACCCAGAGCCCTGTTAAAGGGGTTATGGTGAAATAATTTATTACATGGAATATATATATATATATATATATATATATATATAGGGTGCGATGAGTAAATTGTCACCATTCTATATTTTTAATGTCACACATGTGTTGTTTGTTTTGGATGTTGTCACTTGCATAATATAATAGTCAGTTGGACACCTTCTGTGAGAAAAAAAAGCACCATAATGCAATTCACTCTGCCAGTAATTTGGAAATGGCATGCTGTACTGCTTGGCATTCATGCTGAATCTCCAATACAAACATTTCAGACTCTTTGGGTGTCAATCTGAAGACAGTGCAGAGGATTTAGAAAGATGAGTCTAATGGTGATTACAATGGAACAACAGCTTGGAAAACTCATTCTGATCATTCTGATAAAAAAAGAACTCCCAAATTTGTTGGTGCAGACATCACACTCAACACAGAGGCCTACATCAAGTGCCTTGAGAAGGTAGTGCTTCCCTGGGTCAAGAGGGTGGCTGCTAGAAGACCTTATGTCTGGCAACAGAACTCTGCACCATGCAACAAAACAGGAGATCCCAATCATGGTTGTCAGACATTTTCTGTAACCATATCACCACTTAGATCTGGCCACCTAACTCCCCAGACTGCAACCCCTTTGATTATTATGTGTGGGGCACAGTTGAGTGAGAAACCAACAAAATTTGTAATAGAAATGATGAACTGAAAGCAAGGATTATGGCAGCATTCACCAACTTAAACAAGGAGACTGTCCAGAAAAGTTGCAAGAGATTCATCTGGAGGCCATGTTTAACGCCAATGGTGTTTTATTGAATAAATTTACTCTTGAGTATTTCAAGATATTTTTGTGTAATTTTGGTAAATATTTCTTTTAAAATGAGATGTCAGTTTTATTTTCATGTTTACAAAATTTAGAATACAATTTATCTATCACACCTTGTGCGTGTGCGTATGCATATATATATATATATATATATATATATATATATATATATATATATATTGAATTCAACACCTAGTGGTGACGTTTGTGTATGAGCATAAAACAGAATGTTGCCACACTGGGCATTGACTTCAATATCCACTTTGATATTTACATGCACTCTATCCCTGATATTGAGCACTTTAAACTATAAATATAGCATACCTTAAAATTACATTTTATCACATATATATATATATAGAGAGAGAGAGAGAGAGATGCTGAGAAAAATTGAAAAAACATGATGATTTCATACAGCTTGAAAAAATTTTAAATTATTTCCATTATTTTATTTTATTTTTAATCCTTTTCAATTTCATTATATTTAACAATTCTATTAATTTTCTGGCGTTGTTCTATTCGTGATTATTGTCCTTTGAATTAATCAGTTCCATATTAATCCCTATTCATAATTCTCCTTTCAGATTTCCAAATTACTAATATTTGGTTTTCCTCTTTCCTTGAATTTTTAGCCTTGAACCTTTCCAATATATTTTTTTCATCCCTTGATGTTTTCAATCCTTCAAATCATCTCACCAGTTAATTCTTTCAAATTATCTTCTTTTGAAACCTTGCATTAATTCCTTTTGTAATATTCTGACTAAATTAAATGTATGCCTTGCTAGTTCTCAAATTTTAATTTCACCTTATGGTTATGAGTTAGCAATCATTCATTTTATTGGATTAGATTTTCAAACTGCTGTTAATCTAGTTCAGAGGGAGACTTTTTAGTAGTCACCAGAAAATACAAGTGAATTGTGTCCAATCAGTTTTTCATTATCTCCCTTGAAAAGTGTTGATAGAGTTTAAGTTCAGAACAAAGAAATAGATATATATTGAATGTATCCTCCTCTTGATTTTTTGCTTTAATTTGATTAAAATGTATATCATATGAAATTCTCTGTAAGTAAAAATATCCCATAATTTCTTTATTTTACTTGTTTCACAAAATAATTATTTTATCAATTTAAAAAATGAACATGTATGTATCTATGCTGAGAGCATAAAAGAATTTTACTATATTAATCATTGTATCTGATGATGTATATTTTATGCAATTTAAAAACTGTTTTTTTCTCGGATGACAGTAATGACTTTAAAGTAAACATACCTATTGAATATACAGGGTGCAATAAGTAAATTGGTACCATTTTATATTTTTAATTTTAGGCATGTGAGTTGTTTGTTTTTGATTTTGTCGATTGCAGATTATAATAGGGTCAGTTGGACACCATCTGTGAGAAAAAGCACCATGACACAATTCACTCCACCAGAAATTTGGAAACAGTATGCTGTACTGCTTGGCATTCATGCCAAGAGCTCCAATATATACATACAAATCTACCATTTGCCTATGCATTGAATATTGCTGCCACATATGGTCTGGTGCTCCTGCTGTATATTTAGAGATTCTTGATAAAATCCAAAGAAGAATCAGTAATATTATTGGTCCTGATCTGGCATTTTGGCTTCAGTCACTTTCCCATTGCTATGATGTAGCTTCTCTGTGACTTTTCTATAAATACTTTCATGGTAATTGGTTGGAAGAAGTCTTTGTTATGGTACCTCTGTGTGTGTGTGGCATCCATTGATCTCAAACCTTGCATCTGCACCCAAAGAGTTATGCCTCAGTTGCTGATGGCAGTGCAGTATCTGTTATGGCTTTACATGCCCAAACAGGTGTGACAGTTTTGACTCCAATGAATATATGTGAAGTCGATGTTGCCTTGTTGTTTTCTTTTCATTGAGCATGCTTCTCCCTTCTGGCAAGACTTTGTTTCTCCTCTCTTTGTACCCAGACTTTATGAATTTAAGTGCAGTACTACATTGGCAGTAAGATCCCATCAATTCACAGTTGAAATGGCTAAATATAACCATAATTTCTATGCTAACAGTTTGTTTTCTTGCACTTCTCGTTTTTGCAACTCTTTTCTGGCTCTATGCTTTCCAACCACTTTTGATCTTCAAAAATTTAAATGCAATGTCAATTGCTATCTCATATCCTCCTGATTACTCTTATTTTCTTCTTGCTCCTTAGCAATTTTTCTCTTTTTTCTTATTCTTTCATACTTAGTAACCCCTTGTGTCTTAAAGGCTTTTACTGTCTATCATGGTGTGAAATGATTAAAAAAATATTATGATAAATCAACATTATATATTAATAACAACAACAACAATAATAATAATAATGTAAATTAATAATAAAATGACAATGTGCAAAGTTTGTGATACACTATTTAAATGTGTCTATTTCTTATTAAAACAATAAAACTGTTATAAAGTGAGATTTTCTACAAATTTTATCAGTCTCGCATTAGTCATTTATCCCACAGACCAAGAGTTGCCTCACTTTACTGCTTGGGCACTTATATAATCTATACCTTAGCTATGCTAATTAGGCACTCATTTACATATCACTACAAAAACATACAATAAGATAATAAAAACTAAGTTTAAAAAGAAACTATAATTATTATCAAACTAATTCACTTTTAATGGATAATAATAAACTTGAAAATTAAGAAATTAAAATAGAAAACTATTTTTTAAAATATTAAATATATTTGTAATGGCAGTTTTAACATTAACAAAATAAAGGTGGAAGTGACACAACAACAAATGGAAATAAACTGTGGTTTAGATAAGTAAAAGAGTTATTACTTCCTTGGATTTACAAGGTTCAATCTTTTGCCAATTCTGAAGTATCAGTTGTGGGAGACTGAGAGTTCATTCATGGCATAACACAAGGTAGTAGTTGAGATAGTCATGTGGAGAAAATTAACATGCAGTATCACATTGTAGTAGTTGAGAGTTTGTTTCTGTTACTGCTTTCGTTGTTAACTGTAGGCTTCACTGTTGCTTAAATTTTTTAATAATATTAGTTTTTTGTTCAACTGGAAACAACAAAAATCATATCCTTCATTTACCTTGGTTTATTTGTTATGACCTGACACCTGATTATAAAGCAAATGCTGGTCAAAAATAATTTTTTTAAAATAGTAATAATATACTTAAATAATTGCAGATTAAAAATGATCTATAATTAATGATTTTTCTAATTTTGAAACACCTGATTCTGATATTTTTTCCATTTCAATATTTTAGCAGTCATTGTTTTATATGTTTCTATTAGCTCAACTCAGAATTGTCTGTTGGAACTTTCAAAGACAAATTGTATATTTTAATGTATACAGATTAGTCTATAGTAGATATTCTAAATTACTTACATCATAGACCTTATAATTACTGAAACTTCTGATTTCTTGTTTTATCTCTATGGCATCTTGATTGTTACATTATTCCAAATTAAAAAAAAAATTGATCTGCTTCCCTGTCAGACAATTTGGCACATTTTGAATTCCTAACCTTTAGATATTTACAAATTTCCATTATTTTGATCACTTCAAATTCTTGTTATTTTGAGTTGCCTTATACCATCTCGTACCGCCTAACTTTTTTTCCATTTTCTTTCTCTTCCTCAGCCAACACAACTGAATGCTTCAAAATTGATTGGACTTACCAGGAGCTTTTTTGCTTTTGGGAAATCAAAATTTCTTTTAGCTCATGAAAATATTTTTTTAAAAAAATCCAAAAAAAAACAAAAACAAAAAGACTTTGATAAAACGTAAAAGTAAACAATAATTTTATTTTCCTCTTCCCCAGAAATCTAAACTGTTTTCTCAGTCAAACATCAAGTCAGTTACTTACGGTCATCTTCATTCTTATTTTTGGATTGCTTACTTTCTTAAATTTTTTCCCCACACCCCAAACATTTCCTTGAAAGACCTGGCATTAATTCTGTTTCTCAATCATAATTTAATAAAATTCCTTCAACATTCAGTTACTAGACAAGATAAATAAGTAAGTCAATAAATACATTTGTAGCAGTCAGTGACTTCAACACTTGACATAAAAACAGTTCATTAAAATCCATCTGTTTGTACTTTGTACCAACTTAGTACATTGTCAACAATAGAATAAGTACATCTAACTCATAACAATGCAGTAACAAGCAGTTAACTGCTTTGACTCTTCTTTTTTGAACTGGAGACAAGAAGAAAAATGAATGTGTTAAAATAAAATAAAAAAAAATTAATGTGTACACAGAATAAGAACATAAAACACCATTCAATATAATCTTATTGTCATGAATGTTGCAACACAAAAAATTATAAATGTTATTAAATGAGTTCAGTTTTAATTGTGTCTGAAAATGTCATATTTGCACTTAGTATTATGAGTTTTCACATTAATATTTCTTCCTTTATTCAATCCCAGTCCTGACCATAGAGTCTGACATCACAGTTAATTGTGAACTGTATCATCTTTTCAATGGCTGTAGTAGGTGCCTCACCAGAGAGATGTATAGTTTTGAGTTCAAAGTCGTCTTTTTCCTAAACTGGTTGCCAACTATGATGACAGAGCCCATATGTGGGAAAGGGGGATAGATTTTTACCTTTAGCTACAATTTGAACATGGTTTTCTCAGATGCTATATAAGTGAATATAAGCATTTATGTTCATACTATACTTTAATAACCCCAGTAGGCCAAGCATAAAAATGAGTACCATTTTGGCGTCTTTGATTAGAAAAATACAGATTTTAGGTTTAACGCTAGTGTCCTTTTTGTTTCCATTTTCCTTCAAACTTTCTTATAGCATCCATGTTCTGTACATGGTATTCTTAGCATCCTTAATCACAAATTAGAAAAAAATTGGCTTAAATCTTGTTGCAAAACAATGTTATTTCGGCTCAAACAAACTAAAATCCCATACTCATGATATATTCACATGATGATTTATCAATTAGTCACTTCTGGCCAGGACATCTGCATCATATTCCAACTGCCCAGTAAGGTCCATCCGGCAATGGTTGCACGCTATCCTGAGACCCCCACCATGACTGCAGATCCTGTGTTGGTACCGATAGCTACATATTTGCGTAATCTGAAATTGATCAAACATATTATTTATATTAATCGTAAATGATTGACAGATACAATGAAATCTGATACCTTTCGCGGAATCAGTGTCTCTTGTTGAACAATTTGATCTGAGGCAAAATTTGTATACTGGCAGAACAAAGGCAAATTGTTGAAACAGAAGCACATAGAGAAGTTGGGGGTGTAGCAGCAGTGGGTTTGGTTGGTTTTTGGTTGAGGGAGGGTGTCATGGCAAGAAATGTTGATGGCTTATTGATATCTGCCTTAGACCAATTCCTGAATCTACAGGACATACGCAAATATCAAGTTTCTCTCTTTGTGTGATGATATGTCATTATTGCACAGTAATCCACTTGGACTAATACCCTTGTCTTCAAATCATCTTTTTTTCTTCTTTTGCTTCTTTTATTTGCTTCTTTTTTTTTTTTTTTTCTTTGTGAAGTATCATAAAGAGCTTGTAGATTAATTTGTCTGTACTTATTACATTATAAATACAATTTGTAATCAGAGCATTGGACAGAAAACTGAGAGGACTTATTTATATTATTTTTCCCTTCCTATGCCTGGTCAGTGATCATAGCAAAAACAAATCTATATATGAAAAAGAAAATCATGATTTTAAACAATTATTTGGCTTCAAAATTCAAAATTTGACTTATATATGGGTAAGTAAATGACAATATGGGAAAAATTCTTTATTAACACATTTCATTCCAAAAAGGTACTTCTTCAGACTAATAATGGTTTTATTAATGGAATCAGTCTTATATATAAAGGGGTGGGGCAAGACATACAACAAATGCCAGTTAGATTTAACACTGAAAGCATTTCTCTGTTTTGATATGAACTGTAACTGGTGTTTGACTGTGTTTCTTTCTCATCTCTCTTCCTTTTATATATAAGACTTATTCTATCAAGAAAATCATAATTAGTCAAAAGAAATTCTTTCTAAGGCTGAAATTTTTCAGGTAGGAAGTTTTTCCCATTTTGTCATTAGTTACCTACCATTAGTCTAATATAAGAATTTTACATCATATCTTACATATACAGATGGGATTTTTACCAGTTAACTCAAATATATATTTAGTTTGTGAGATATCTAAGCTAACAACTCTATACTGCATATATTCTGATAGGATATATATTTTTTACTGATACACATCTGATTTTGGTTGTTTCCATGGAAACTAACTGCAATAAAATATACATGTCATCTGATCAGCCAGATGAGGAAAGTGTTAATAATAGCTGTCAAAAGTATAATTTGCAGGATTCATAAAAGTTCTATCACATATCTTTTAATTTAATATTGAGGTATAGTGCAATTCATGGTGAAAAGAGAATCATATTCTTAGGAATATCTGCATCCAAGTTAGTATGGTATATAAATCAACCAAAAGATTTTATTATTCCATGATGTTATAATTTTAATTCTACTTATTAATTTATTATTACTTTTAGACTTTGGATCAGTTATTTCATCATTTCTTGTGAGAGGATCACTTTATATCACATTTTTAGCTGAGAACTACTCATTACAACATTTTACACATTATATAATTTATCCACTGCAAGGATCAAATGTTAAATATCCTTCAAATGTTAAAGTTAATTATGGAAATTCTAAACAAAGATGTTCAAAATTGCAACAATTTCTAAAGAATAAATTAGTTAATATCTACTTCTGGTCATTTCTATGGAAACCAAATGCAATAAAATGCTTATATCTATATAGTGCTTGACTGGTCAAAACTGAAAAAGTGTTAAAATATATTTTTGTAATTATACTCATCTTTACGTTATCTTCCTTTACAGGACTAAAAGAAATATTCATTTTTCTAAAAATAGATGTATCAATAAAATAATACGAAATTTTTTTTCTTCATTTTTACAAATGCAAAATTCTTTACTCACAAATTCTAAATTGTTTCTCTTACAGCTTGTTCTAAAGAATATGACCCATGCCAAACAGTATGCCAAAAACATTGTGTTAGATCCAAACCAACCAATTCTAGCTGACATGCAATTTGATGCCAACTATGAGCACATTTATGTCATGAATCCACATGCAGTAAGTAATTTTTTTTATTGAATTTACTTTATTTTTATTTTCTATTTTCTATTGGTATTGAATTATTGATCAATTATCTTTAAATATAACTTGTTGGTATTTCAAGATAGAAGATTTGAATGAAGTCTAAAAATATATAACTACGTCACTACAGACATCTATTACGAGTAACTTGATCGAATAAACAAAAAATTCTGCCAAAAGTGTCCTGCTTTTTATAAACAGAAAAAGCATTATTTTCCAGCATGACAATTCAATGGCAAACTGTACAAAACAAACTCAAGAAAAAATAAAATTGTTCGGATAGGAGGTTCTTCTATATCTGCTACACCCAGCAGATTTAGCACCCACAGATTTTCATTTCTTTTGATCACTAGAACATTTCAGAAATGGCAGAAAATTCAGAAATATTATTATTATATTTTTCCTGATGAAAGGTAATTACTTTCTGAGCACTGTCTTATTTAAACTTTGAATAGTAGAATTTAAATTCAAATTTATCAAAATTGTTAAAAATTTATAAACTTAGAAAATATATACTTTAAATTTCAAAATTTAATTTAAAGATATTTTTCAAAATTTCCTGTAATTGCTAATAATGCTTACTGAGATAGTTTCAGATCATACATTGATGAAGCGCCTTCCTCAGAACTGTTTTAATGTGGGATAGACTCCCAAGTATTGTTTCCCTGATCATTACACTCTTAACCTCTTCAAGTTAAAGGTCAATTATTTTCTCTCTTATATGTCCTCATAATATGAAACCCTAACTCCTTCCCTACATGCCCTTGCAATATCACCAGTCAGTAATCCTCTACCTTGAGTGGCACTTAGGGCCTTTTATGTGTGAACAATAGTAAATAACAAACAGATATTACTTTTGAAATAAAATAAATGAGAGATTGCTGTTGTCTGCAAGTGCAATAACTTTAGTTATAAGAAATGCACAACTTTGAATATAGTTTTTATCTACTGGAATTGTTGGCAGATAAGTTCTACAGAATAATTGATAAATTGGTTATTTCAACATGGAATAATGATTAGGAAGCAAGTATGGTTGATCAATGGTTAAAAATGACTTTGAATGAGTGAAACCTGTGGGTCTTGGCAAAAACCATCTTTCTTTAAACCTTGTTCATTGGTGCTATGGAATCACAAACAAAGAACTGTACCAAATAACAGAAACCACACCACCTGATAACTTTCAGCATCAACAACAACAACTACAATGTATGGTAGAGTAGCTAGCAGCCCTTTAGCACTCTACCAGATGACCTTGGCTCATAGTCTTAAATAGTTTACTATTAAGAACTTCAGCAGTTGACTAATAAGTTGATACTAAGCTGATTAATAATTGGACTGATCTTACTTTGTTTGGCTATACAGCATTTGACCCTCCTCTATTCCTTGTAAGTTGTCTTGTTAATTGTTTTGTAACTTATTGTTCTGTGTTTTTTGTATGTATCTGTTAGCACCAGATACTGATGCTGAATAAATATAGTAAGCACTCATTCTTCTCTGTATCATTCACCTCAATGATACAACACAATGGATATCACATAACTCGAAAGTGAAAACAATGAGATAATCAAGATCTTGACCTACCACACTACTTCAAACAAAAGGTTAGGAAAGAAACCCCCTTCAATATTGGAAAGAGCAATAACTGCTATTGGACTTGAGAAACCTCTTTCCTGAAAAATTGTTTTATGTTTTATAAGCTTTTATAATTTTCAACTGACAGCAGTACTAGCTGCTATTTCAGATAATACCAAATGTTTCTTTATAAGGAAAATGAATAATATTACCATTACTAATATGTAGTAAATTTCTTCCTCACTAAATGCCTCATATTCACAGATTTTTGCCAAACTAAGCTTAAGAAACATCAAGAATTGGATGGATTGAATGCCCCTTTATGGTTTATCTAAAACTAAAATATATTTTAGATATTTTTCGTTTTTGTCAATGACTATCACATTAACAATTTTTTGAGAATAACAATGATTTTTCTAGATACAAGTACTACTATTTAACTGGGAGGAGGAGATGGATTCATACCTTTGCATATAAGTGAATGTAATAAACTCAATTGGAATTCAAACTTAGCTCCCCGATTTCTCATCCCATGATGCTGTCCACACAAGAATTAAAAAACCTCTTATAAAATAGAATATGAACTGCTATAACCAAATTTATCCACATATATAAAATAGAATGTATGTCTGTCTAAATATTTGTATATACTTCTGTATTGTCAGAAGAGTCCACTACATGAAAAAAATTGTCAGAATTGTCAGCTACATAAAAAATAAGTGGGGATTATGTAAAATGACTGGCCACTCATAAAAAATAAAGGATATTTTGGGGAAAATAATTTTTCTAGACTAGTTTTCATTAGACCTTGCTCAAGTCATGATATTTATCAAAATTTAAAAAATATTGATTTTTGTTTTTATTAATTTAGAAATGTTTGTGTGGGGTGTCATGTTCCTAAATATAAATACAGTGTTAAATTATTCCTGAATTCTTAGAGTTATCTGTACTTTATTTTTATTTACAAATGTCAAGTTTGAAACTATGTTTACATCATTGATAACTGCATATGACTGATATTGTCTGTTTTCTCAATTCATAATTTATCATTCAAAATGCAAGTGTTCAAACTGAAAATCTTATCTTCAGATTTTTTAAAAATTTCTTCAAAATCCCAAAGTCTATTGTTAAAGTTAACATTGAATAGTATAGACATATTGTTAATGAGTATTTTTGATATATACCAATATAAATATCAGTATACATTCATCTGCTGTTGATTAATATAAGTACAAATTACACTGAGTATCTCCATCTGCATTGGTTTTGTACCATTCTAAAAGTCTATTGAAATGATTTCAACAATAACACCGAAATCAGTTCCACAATTTTTGATGAAGCTATGTTACAATAACTTCAACTATAATGTGTTGAACATGTGATAATGATAAAAGAATCACTGAGAAACTTGCTTTGGGCACAAAGATAAGTAGTCTAGCTGAAGAGATATAAGGACTCCCTGAAAAGTGCCTTTATCTCTTGTGGCTTGAACAATGAGGGAGAAACAGAAGTAGCTAATAGGACCACATGGAGGTGCAAGATTTCTGAAGGCAACTTTCTTTGGAGAATGAAACCACAAGAAAAAAAGTAAAATAAAAGCGATAACACTGCAATGTCATGGCCTCAGCCGACTTGCAAATCTTTTCCTGCTGTTGATGCCGAAAATATGCTTTACCAATCTAAGTGAAGCTGCAACAGATTTGGAAGACCATCCCAAATTTTCATTCACAAAGACACAAGTGTGTGTCTGTGAGTAAATGACAAGATAGAAATCTTTTCACAATATTTTCACTTATTAACTTACTATTATTCATACATTTTATACCATATTTTCATACACACACACATATATATAGATTAAATATAAATTGTGTGTATATATATGTAGACATGTTCAAAAGCACCATTTGAGCATGGTTTGGCCATTAGGCTCTCTGTAGCCAAGAGGTAAAAGTATGTCAAATCAAATGACAGTTTCCGCTAGGAGAGTGCAGGTTCAAATCCTGCTAGAGAATGCATAATTTTCTAATAAAATTTCTCACATATTCAGGCCAGTAGGGGGAAATAAATATCAGTCAGTTATGTGTAATGCATGATACACGCTTAGGCGATTATGTATCTTTCAATACATGACTGACAAGGCAGATTTTTTTCCCACAGTAGGTTGCCATTTCTTTCTGCATTAGACCATTTGCCATCCAAGCCTATAGAACCTGGTCTGTCCTCCTATTTACCCATAGCTGGGGGGAAAAGAAAAGGATTCATACCTTTCCCAAGGGTATCAGCACATAAGTGAATGTAATGGATTTGACTGGGATCAATCCAAGTCCATTACTCTACCATGCCTCCCAGAAAAAAATAATATACTATTTAATAAATAAACTGAGCATATAATCAAATATGGCTATCCAATAAAACTATGTCGGATTAATAAATGAAAACTCCATTCCTAAAAATTCCTTAATTTACATTAGGATACAAAATTGAGCAGTGATGTATATTTTGTAAAGCAGGAAAAATCTGTGTTTTGCAGCAATTTTCAGGTTTTGCTTGGCCGTAGGTTCTATGTAGCCAAGAGATCACAGTACATCAGATCTATGACAATTTTCTCTAACATAGGTTTGAATCCTGCCAGAGAATACATATTTTTCTAATAAGATTTCTCAAATACTCTGGTCTGTAGATGTAAATAAATAAATAAATATATTGTTTAGTAAATAAACAGGAAATCTACCCATTATCCACTAAAAATAAGGTTTAAGCAATAAAATAAATCATATATATTATATATATATATACATACATACATACATACATATATATATATATATATATATATATATATATATATATATATATATGTTTAGTGGTACAAAATTTTATCACTGCCATAAAAAGACAAAAATTAGTTTTATTACCACTCATGATAATAAAAAGTAAAAAGTAAAAATGGGCTAGCTAACTGGTTTTGTACCTCGCTCAACAGATATATATATATATATATATATATATATATATATGTATATATAAATAAAAATAAAGAACAGTAAGATATATAATCCAGTGTTCTTATAGATATTTTTATTTTTACAAAATAGTGCTCAATGTAAATTTACAGAGCATTAATATTATAAATTAATTGATTTAAAATATGTTTTTTTCGCTACACAGTTCTAACCATGTTTAAAAATTGGAAGCGAATTTTGGACTCCAAAATTTGCTTGAGGATGAAATGGAACTAATGTCATTAATTTAATTACAAAATTAAATATGGAGCTTTCAGCTTCCAATTTTGAAACATGGTTGGAACTGTGTAGCGAAAAAAACATATTTTAAATCAATTAATTTATAATATATATATATATATATATATATATATATATATGTGTGTATGTATATATTGATAGTAATGCTTTCATATGTTCCAAGGCTTTTTTTTGATATCATCTCTGACATTCTGGGTTCAGTGAGTAAACAAACTATAATATCCCAGATCTTCATAAATTCACTAAAAGATATCATTTAATTTAGTTGATTTAATATTTGGAATAATGTTTAAAACAAGATGGAATCATTTACATTGAAACTGACAACTGCATTCTTTTCTATTCAGTTTTAAAGCTATGTTTATAATTACTTCTGTCTCTATTTTTTTTTCTCTGATATCTTAAATCTAGTATGAAGATGTTTCCTTTTCATCTGTGGGCTTAAAGAGGCAGATTATTTAAATCCATATCCTAAAATGTGGGCAGGCAAGCCTGTGATTGCATTACAGTTAATCCTTGCAATGTTCTCTCTGTAGATCCATCATCTTGAATTTCTCTTTACTAAGATCTCTGTCTCTTCACATATATATATATATATATATATATATATATATATATATATATATATATATATATATATATATATTCACCCACATAGTTTTCTTTATAATTTCTCCTGCTTCTCTTTCTTTCTTTTTTTTTTTGCCATTACCCTCTTTTTATCTATTCCCAATCCTCTTGATCTTCTCTTCCTCTTCATTTCCTTCCTTTCATTTATTTTCAATGTCTTTCTTTTAACTTCTCCCATCTAATTTTGTGTCATTCTTTCTTTCATCCCACTTCTTGCCTGTATTTTCCTTCCTTCGTTCCTTCCAAACCTCTGTCTTTGTTTATTGACCAAATTTTCTTTCTCGTCACTCATCTTCTTTACTCCTCATTCTCATTCTTCTTTTGTACTTTTCATTTCTCACCTTACATTCATAGCTTAAACTTTTCTCCATTTCCCCCCTTTCCTCATCTCTTCACTCCCCAACTTCACACATTTCTTCAGTCTCTTTCCTTCTCTACTGTCTTTCTCTTTGATTTTTTTCTCTTTTTCTTTTCCCACCTTACATTCATAGTCTTCTTTGTTTCCCACATTTCTTAATGGTTTCTTTTCTTTTCTACTGTCTTCATCTTTGTTCTTTCTCCTTTTATTCTTCTACTCTACCATCTAAAGTGAAATGGAAGCCAAACAAAACAAAGCTCAACAAATAAAACAAATTAAATTTTAAATGCACTGTGATATGCTTCCAGCTTGTGAAGATCCACTTCTACGGAGTTGTGGATGTGGTGAGCTGAAAATGTATTGTTTGCTTGCAATAGTAAGGCAGATTCTTTTTCTTTCCTGATTGTTCAATGTCAAATTACATTAATCAAGAAGAGAAAAGATTAACCAAAAAGAGAGAAAAAAAACAAAACAGCACAAAACTGTAAATACTTGAAGCAAGAGTTCTATTTGTCACAAACCAGCTACTTGTTTAAAACCTTAGAAAATAAATTGGCTGCCCTGAGGCTAACTTAGGAATATAGTGACTTACACAAATCTGTCATGGAATGCACAAAAGCGAATCAATTTGCTTAATCTTTGACTATAAACTAATCTCTGTGGTTTCAGTTATTTATACATAAATTTTAGAATATATTCAAAAATCATGAAATATGAAAAATGATGTTTAACAATTTAATGTTTTCTTTTGATTATTTTCCCATATTATTAAACTGATATTCTGATTGTTCAGAGTCTATCAGGTTTATGTTGTTTGAAAAAAAAATAAGTAATGCATTCAATATTTCATGAAACTGTTTGTTCCAAAAATGAGATAAAAATATAAGCAAATAAATGGATCAAGGCCTGACAAATCTGTATTGATTAATATTGACAATAAACATGAAAAACACAAAGATAATTTATTACTGAGTAGATTTTTTAAAAATGTTTTTCCTTAAATGTTGGACAATACCAGAAAAATTCTTCAGTAGGAAAGGAGAGGCCCTCTTAAAATTTGACAACAATGTTAGAAATGTTAAAAATCAACAAAGGCTGCAACACCTTATTTTACTGTTATTGCTACCAAGACTATAGCATATTTATGACTGAGTGATTTGCTTAAATACACAAATATAGTAGGAAATGATGGAGTTATGAGGATTGATTGATTTCTTTTTTTACAGTTTATCAACCCTTTGCGAGTGTGTATGTATGTATGTATGTGTGTGTGTATATATATATATATATATATATATATATATATATATATATATATATATATATATATATATATTTTGTATGTATTTAGGCAGCATCTTTTCATTCATACACGTTTCATTAAATAATATAGACAAGTGTTGTCTATTTATTTTATGTAATTTTTTTTCGTAACTTCTGATAAGTATAATAACATTGTCATTGAAAGAAGAAAGAAATTCACAGTAGCGATCCATATTTTTTTAATATAATCTAAGCTTTCGGCTTACTTAAGCCATTATCAAAGATGTCAATTACAACATATTATCCTGGAGTTTAATGATGTTTTGGTATAAGGTCTCAATTTCTATTTTTTTTTAAAGTCGATTGTACTTACGGCAGTTAGGTCCAAGTTAAGTAATTCTTTTTGGTGCTTAGTTAGTTCATAGTTGGAAAGGTTAATATATTTATCAGTTTTGTTAGGAAGAGTGATATTACCTTTGTATAATGTATTCAGTTTTTTTATAATTTTAAATCGGTGTTGAGCTTCAGATTTGTTGGTAATTTCCGTGAGTCTATGTGTAATTTCCACCCAGTTGGTCCGGGGTAGTTATATCCTGTAGTTTATCGTAAATGTCCTGAGACATTTACGATAAACTACAGGATATGACACTTGTCTATATTATTTAATGAAACGTGTATATATATATATATATATATATATATATATATATATATATTATACAGCAAAAAATCCTAAATTACCTCATGTAGGTATAGTCTATTTCAGACCAGCACAGCAATATGCCAGTCCTCCTCAGCCTTTGACTGTCTCTGACTGATATTACTAGAAACCACCTGGATTATACCAACAGATTTATTACCTGTACTATGTGTTTGTGTGTGTGTGTGTATGTATATATATATATATATACACACACACACATATATATATATATATATATATATATATACACACACACACACACACACATGTATTATACAGCAAAAAATCCAAAATTACCTCATGTCGGTATGGTCTTTCGGACCAGCACAGCAATATGCCAGTCCTCCTCAGCCCTTGACTGTCTCTGATTGATATTACTAGAATCCACCTGGATTATATACCAACAGATCTATTACCTGTACTATGTGTAAATATATATATATATATATATATATATATATATATATATATACACACACACACACACATGTATATACACATACATAATATATATATATATATATATATATTATAAGAGATTATAATAAAAACCTGTTAAAATCAATACACTAAAGCTTTCAGATTTCAATAGTATGATTGTACTGTTCAGGTGATGGTAAGTAACTATTCAACCATGTTTCAGTGAACAATCTAGACATATTGTGTCTAATTATTTTTATACTGATCCTTTCCAGTTGTTTAATCAGTTTCTGGATGTTAAGATGAAATTCATCAAGGAAAGCACCATAGTTTGTTTTTTTTAACCCAAGTACTTTACACATTTTTTAAGACCATCTTCAGTGGTAAATTACAAAGGTAAACTTATTATAACTGCAATAAAATCTGCATTCAATTATGATAGTGATTTTAAAAACGTGTGCACATGCTGTTATAGTTTTTAGAATTTTTTAATTTAAATGTTGTAGATATGGAATTTTTTACAAAACAAGTATTTCAGTATAAGGGAGCTAACTGGAAATTGATAGAAATGTAAAAAAGTCACTAAATGCTATATGCATTTTAATATATTGTTGCTATATTCGTAATAAATTTTGTTGAGTATTGGTTGATTGAAATATCTAAACTGTCAGTTGTATGCAAATACTCTCTCAGATCAATGATTGAAAATAGCTTTTAGCAAACACAGCTTGTATGTCTTTGCAAGGACTATCTTTCTTTAAATCTCGTCTTTATTAATTTTTGTCCACTAAATATAATGTTTAAATTGATTATATATAACAGACTTTTAAAATGTTAAATATTTTTCAGAAACAATTTTTCTGCTTGTACGTGATTTGTTAATTTGTTAAATTATCTTTAATTGTAAAATACTTAGTGAATTCAGATTTTTTCTTTATTCATTGTCAAATTTGTTTCTATAAATTTCTTTTTCGTTCCTCACTTCAGATTAACAGATACATACAAATAAGTGCACTATATTTAACCATTAAGAAAAAAAAGAAAAAAATATTTGCCAAAATATCCACTTCCTTTCCAAATTCTTTTCACACCCCTCACTTGGTATCTGCCCAATATAGCCAAGCCATATAAGTGGCCCGTCCTAAAGCCTTAAAGAGCATTTGCTCTATAAGCCATTCCCCATACATGGATTTAGCATATTCATTTTCAAAGTTTATAAAAACACAGACTGAGCATTTATAAGTGGTCTCTGTATTTTGATATCATTTTCAGGCAGGGTGAACCCTTATTACTTTAGCTTCTGTCTCTACCTACCCATGGCAATCTGGGACAAGATTTACAGCAACAGTTTTAAATGAAATTATGTCCTCCCCTCCATGTATGACTCAGTTGTCTCCAACATTAATCTCATTTGGACGATTTATAAATAAGTTACTTTTTTTTTTCTTTTTATTATTATTATTCCATATATATATATATATATATATATATATATATATATATACATGCAGACACACACTCACACACATATACACACACACAAATCTATTGGGAGAGAGAGAGATAGAGATATACACACACACTAACACACACACAAATATATGGGGAGAGAAAGAGACAGAGATACACATACACCAACAGGCACACAAATATGTCCTGAACAAGAAAGAATTTTTATTTTAATTTAAAAAATTTTTAATTTTTAAATATAAGCCTGGACAAGAAAGAATTTTTAAAATTCTGATATCTGTTCATTTATTATTTTTCTTTTTATACTGCTGTTCCCCCAATACAAGGCCCAAGAGCCATTCAGTGTATAGGTTTACTGAATGAGGTTGTTTTAAATGTGTACAAGAAGGTACTTAAAGGAAGTATGAAGATATGTAGTATACGTAACAGTTGACCATATACTTAAAGAGGATAAGAGTTAGTAGGTTAGTACTTCACAAAAATTGACCAAATGCTTCTTTGATCACTACAATCTTAAACTCTTCAAGTCTTCTATCATATATATCCTCATAAGAATTTTTATACACAGTATTCATATATATATATATATATATATATATATATATTCTTAGGTGCCAGGTAGAGTGCACACTTGCCAACCTATGACTGATTAATGATTGACTTGGCAAAAGAATTCAAACAATAGGTTGCTGTTACTTTCTACAGTAGACTGGTTGCAAACACAGGATATAGGGTTGCTATTTAACCCATACCTGAGGAGAAAAGAGATGGATTTTTACCATTACCCAGGATATTTGTATATAAGTGAATATAACGAACTCAAATGGGATTTGAACTCAAAATTCTCATTTTGAGTGGTTATCCATCAAATCACACACACATCCAAGTTTACAGCCCCTGTTATTTCTAAGGTACTGACCAGACTCAATGTTGCTTAACTTTGGTGATTAGACAATATATAACCTTATATACATATGTATACATACACACACACACACACACACACACATATATATATATATATATATATGGTGTAATGGGTAAATTGTCGCCATTTTACATTTATAATACATGTTGTTTTTGATTTTGTTGTCTGCATAGTATAGTAAGGTCAGTTGGGCACCATCTGTGAAAAAAAATGCTACATGACACTCCATAAATTTGGAAATGGCATGCAGTACTGCTTGGTATTCATGCCGGAAGCTCCAATACAAGCATTTCAGAGTATTTGGGTGGAGTTGGATGAGTTTAATGGTGATTACAAAGGGATGGCAGCTGGGATAACTCACTCAGAGGCCTAAATCAAGTGCCTTGAGGGGTTAGTGATGCCCTGTGTCAAGAGGGTGGCTGGAAGACCCTATGTCTAGCCACAGGTCTCTGCACCATGTCACAAAGCAGGAGAACCCCATCATGATTCTCAGATAATTTCTGTGACCACATCATCCCCTACATTTGGCCACCTGACTCCCCAGACTGCAATCCCCTTGATTATTATGCATGGGGCACAGTTGAGTAAAAGACAAACAAAACTTGTTGTAACACCAACAATGAATTATGGCAGCATTTACCAACTAAAACAAGGAGACTATCCAGGAAAGTTGCAGGAGATTCAAAAGTCATCTGGAGGCCATGGTTGAAGCCAATGGTGATTTTATTGAATAAATTTACTCTTTATTATTCCAAGATATTTTTGTGTAATTTTGGTAAATATATCTTTTAAAATGAGATGTCAGTTTTATTTTCATGTTAGTGTAATTTAGAAGACAATTTATCCATCGCACTCTGTATGTACATACATATATATATATATATATATATATATATATATATATATAGTTGCGGAGCCAACTACATATGGAGAACAACTCAACGCTTAGACATGAGAATAAAACAACACGTTCCTACAAAAATTAGAAATCACACCCTGCCTTTGAATGGACTCGTCCTGAACACCGAGAGTTCTGCCATATGCAAACACCTATGAAAGAACAGAGATTGTGCAGCCAAATTTAGTGTTGACTGGTTCACCGTGTTGTCTCGGTCTCACTCCTTATTTCATCTAAAGGTTCTGGAGGCACTTTACATCTGGTCCCATAAGCCTTCTTTGTGTAAACAATGTGAGTGTTTGTTGGGACTCGCTGTCATTTGTCTCCAGTTCCTTTTACATATTTTTTTTTTTTTTCACAACTTCCTTTTATTGTACATTTTTCTGTGTTAATTTTAAATCTCCCGTTGAAGCCTGAAGAACGAGAGCAAAACTGGTTGCTTCACCCGTTTTTAATATGTCTCGTAATATTAAGTTTTATACTTTTATTTTGATCATTAAATTTTGTACCAACAAAAATATCTTTAAATATATATATATATATATAAAATAATGGTTTTGTTTTTAGTCCATCATTTTTATTACTTCAAATATTATTTAGTAGATACTTGTCTTTTAAATAGACCTGAAGATTGCCCTCATGCATGAAAAAGACACTCACCTCTTGGTGTTGACCTCAGTGTTTACTTTTGTATTTACATTCCTGATATTGAGTACTTATAATATATAGCATACCTAAAAACTAAATTTTTATCATATATATATATATATATATATATATATATATATATATATATATATATATATATTTATTTAGGCAGCATATCTCCATTTAAACACTTGATGGCCACATCATGATCAAGATGTCTTCATTTGTCAGATACAAACAATATTTAACATTTGCACAACATTTAAGGACACATTCTTGTTTACCCTCACAATACAGGAAAATACTTCTTGACAACACCAGCATACTACACCACAAAAATAATAAATCAAAACCTCAAATTCTCAAGACCCTCTATATCAAAATCAAGAAACCAACACTCAACAAAATTCATTGCAAATATAGCTACAACATCGTAAAATGCATATAACATTAAATGCCATTTTATATTTCTACCAAATTTCAGTCAGTTTCCATATATTGAAATGCTTGTTTTGCAAAAAGTTCCATAGCCTCAATGGATAAATTTAAAATTTTAAAATAATTACGAAACAAATTTGCACAGTTACAATAAGGTTGGCGTTGTAATTTACTCCTGAAGATGATCTTGGAAAAAGTTGAAAGTACTTGGGTTAACAAAAACTACAGTGCCTTCCTTGATTCATTTTATTTTAATATCAAGCAACTGATTAGACAACTGGAATTGATCAGTATAAAAATAAGTAGACATAATATGTCTATATTATTTGATGAAACATAGATAGGTAGATCAGTAAGCCTTTAACCTACTACATACATACATACATATATATATATATATATATATATATATATATATATACACACACACATACACGCACACATTTCCTGTCCTTTTTATTTTGGAGTGCAATATTTTCTTGTTTCTTTCTTGCCCCAGTTCACATTAAAGCCATCTGGTAAATGTTTTACATCAAAAGAATAGTACTTAGCATACAGTTTTGTATTTATTTTTCATTCAACTAAAAATAGAACCATAAAATTTAAACAATTAAAAATACACACACACACACACACACACACACATATATATATATATATATATATAGTTGAATAAATCTATTACCAACTTGATATT
Source organism: Acanthosepion lycidas (assembly GCA_963932145.1). NCBI lineage: Eukaryota > Metazoa > Mollusca > Cephalopoda > Sepiida > Sepiidae > Acanthosepion > Acanthosepion lycidas. The sequence continues at coordinate 30,335,184 of OZ010590.1, forward strand.
CTTCAAACTGAACATTTTGTATTTTGGTAAAAAGGAAACCCATTTAAAGAAATAAAAACTTCAACAAAGAAAAACTTGAATAATGTTTGTTGCTTTGTCTCCTACTTTTAAGACACTTTCCTTCTGCCTCTTAATTTTTTTTCTTTTTCGTCATTTCACCTCAAGCAAGGTAATAAAGCCCCTAAAATACAAGAGGTTACTGAGTATTAGAGAATATAAAAAAGTAAACCTTATTAAGGAGAGAGAACACTAACAGAACAAGAATTAAGAAGACACTGACAAAGCATTTAAATTTTTGAAGATCAAAGTTAACTGGAAAGCAAGAAGCTGGAAGTATGTATCCTAGATTGATTTGTTTTTATGACTTATTAACTTTCTGAAAGTTATTTAAAGACTGAAAATATTTATTACATTATAATAATTTTTGTGAGATTATAAAGATTTATTAATACAATTCCTACTAACAATAGCTATGGGAAGAAGACATGGATTCATATCTTTCCCAAGAATATTTGTACATATGCGAATATAAAAACTTGGCTAGAAATGGAACTCTGCTCTCCAATTTCCAATTCTGATCTGTTATCCATTACGCCATCAACACATCCAAATTTACAGCACCTGGTATTCCTAAGCAGTCACCCATGTAGGTAGTGACCAAGCTTGATATTGTTCAACTGGTGATCATATGAAAGCTAGTGTTTCAATGTGATATGCTTGTAAGCTGTAAGCCTATGTGTCCTAGAAATTTCACCTGTCTCTTTTTGATTTATGTTTCCTTTTTATTTCCATTTTCCTTAAAACTTCCTTGTTACTCACATGTTCCATCTATGGTATTTCCAAATTATTTGAAATGTGTGCAGAAATGGACATGTATCTGATATAGTGACAGTTCATATATTTTAGTAAAGGTCACAAACTAAATTTTGCTTTTAAAGTAAAAAATATCCAAAAAAGCATGAAACAAAAGAATTTTTCAAATGTATTAGCTACCTGATCTCCCTACTTATGATATGTTGATATGGTAAGGGGAAAGAGGTTTGCTTATTATTAACAATATAAAATCTTGTTGGTAAGAAGAGATTAGACTGCTTGATTGACTTATATGGTTTCTCAACCCTTTGTTTTTGCTATTTTTTTTTTTTTTACAATATTCACTCAAAACAAGGCCTAAGAGCCACTCGAGGAAGAGGATTACTGAGTTAAGAGGCACAGTTTATTGAGATATGTGGGGAATATAATAGTTAACCCTAGACATCAATGGGTTAAGATCGTAGTAATCAGGGAAGAAAACATCTATTTTAGTTTTTGCTGCTGTTCATAGTCATTGAGTGATATGGTTTCTGTTATCTGGTACCGTTCTTCATTTGTGATTCTATAGCACTAGTCCACATGGTTTGCAAAAGGGGTGGTCTTTGCCAAAACCCACAGGTTTCACACACTCAAAGCCTTCTTTAACCCTTGATCTTTGAAAGTGGTTATATACAGCTAACTGTTTAGATATTTCTCAACAGGTTTGGCACCATGCATGACTCGTATGAAAATCTTGATCTGATGAGGCTATTTAGGAACAGGACACGAGTTTTCAGGTCGATGCTTTGATATAAATTTGCAGTGTTGAGTCAAACTAACTGATGCTGCCTATTTTCTGTTTAATTTTCTTTTAATGCTAGATAAATGAATGACAAAATGAAGAAACTGTGTAAAATGTTTCATCTTTCGAAAGAACTTCAGGACTTAAATTTAAAGTTCAGCATTACCCAAGGTTTTCTACTGATGTATAATTATAACTGATGATTCTGTTTATATTCTCTCCCCTCCTCCCTTTAAATATATATAATTTCATCAACAAGAACATTTTAACTTGAAGTCCTTTTGAAGAATGAAACATGTCATATAAAGTTTTTTTCTCTTCTTTGTCTTTCAATTAATTATATAGATTTTTCATTGCACTATCAAGAGACTACAAACACCAGATCAGCATGGATCTGAGAACAAAAACAATTAAGAGATGATCCTGTGCTCCTCAAAACCTCCAATCTCCAGATCAGAGGCCTTGCTGCCAGATGTAGTTTATCGTCATATCCAGGACTACACTCTTTGTTTAATTAATATATTTGAAATAAATATGATGAAATTATCTATAGGAGTTTACTAGTGATCTGAAAAGCCATTATTTTTAAAACTAAGATAACCTTGCCAGTGTGGATATATACTTGCTGACATAATATGAAATGCACTGCACCATTTAAGATCTCTATCTTTGGGAAAATTCAATTTCTGAAATTAATACACAGTTTCCAACTTCCTTGGAATCAGTAAATGAATAATCAATGGTTGCAGCAATTCTTTTCTGTTTTTTCTTTTTCCAATGTAAGCTTCATTTTATTCATTGCTTGGGTCGGAGAGGAGAAACAGGATTTTTGCACATTTCATGCACTCAAGAATTTATAGATTTTGTAAGGTGAGAACAAACAAAAAGCTAAAAAAAGAAATACACTTTTTTTTCTTTTTCTTTTTCTTTCATTTTTGCATGTGAGTGTATGGTGCAAATTGAAATAAAGTTTTTAAAACAAAAAAAGAAAAAGTTTAAGTGAAAAATAAAATACAGAGACTGAAATATGAATGAAAAAAGTTTCCTTTTTAAAATTTAATTAATGGACTCTTCAAGAAATTTTGCTTTATTTTTGCCTCAAGATTTAAAATCATTAAGTGGAGTTTAGATCATTGAAGTTGTTCTTCATTTTAAATTTGCAGCATCAAAATCACTTATCACTTATTTTCTAGCATCAGTTATATTTTTAACATTTCTATCTTAATAGTATTCTTAGCCACTTTCTATATAATTGTATATAAGTAGATATAAGGATTTTTAACTTTATTTGATATATGCACACACAGAGACACACACACACATGCAAGCATGTGTGTGTATGTGCGTTCTATCATTTCACCTCTTGCAAAGAGATAAAACCATTAAGACACAATGAGCTACTAAGAGTGAAAGAAATAGAAAATTGTATTGACGAGAAAGGACAATAAAAGAACAAGTTCCAAAAAATACCTAAGATGACAATTGACACTTCATTTAAATTTTTGAAGATTATAGTTGACAGTAAAGCAAGAAGCTGGAAAAGAGTTCTGCAGGTGAGATGTGCAAGAGGAGAAACTATTAGAAAGGAATTTACATTTACATTTAGTAATTTTAACAGTAAAATGGTAAGACCTATCCGCCAATCTAGTACTGCATTAAATTTGTGAATTAAGGGTACCAAAAAGGAAAGCTCATCAGAACAATTAATTATATTCATAGAAAAAGCAGAGGGAAGCTACATTACATCAATGGGAATGTGATTGAAGCTGAGATGCCAGATCAGGAGTAATAACATTACAGGCTCTGGATTTCATCAAGAATCTCTAGATACATACAAAAAGCACCAAACCAGATGTTATGCATATATATATATATATATATATATATATATATATATATATATATATAATGATATATATATAATGATATATATATATATATATATATATAATGATATATATATATATATATATATAATGATATATATATAATGATATATATATATATATATATATATAATGATATATATATATATATATATATAATGATATATATATATATATATATATATATATAATGATATATATATATATATATATATATATATATATATATATATATATATATATATAAAGAAAAATATACGGAAAAAACAAACAAAAATCCTTATATGCAATTATGCTGTTTTAATATTAATATAATATGTCAACGTCGGATGTTTCGGTCTAATAAACCATCTTCAGGACATATTCATAAAATATAATTAACATTATCAATTCAACATGACAAAGATGATGGACATAAGAACAAGACTTATCCAAACAGATAACTGAAAGTTTTATATGATCAGCGTTCCGTTTAAACATGGTCACGTTGTCGTCATGTGGGCGACGCTGTGAAAACGTATTCCTAAAATTTGAGTATTTTGAATGAAAAATATAAAACTTTCAGTTATCTGTTTGGATAAGTCTTGTTCTTATATCCATCGTCTTTGTTATGTTGAATTGATAATGTTAATTATATTTTATGAATATGTCCTGAAGATGGTTTATTAGACCGAAACGTCCGACGTTGACATATTAACATTAAAAAAGCATAATTGCATATAAGGATTTTTGTTTGTTTTTCTGTATATTTTTCTTCATACTGTTGGATCTATATCCATATATTTGCTTACATAATGATATATATATATATATATATATATATATATATATATATATAATGATAAATATATATATATATATATATATATATATATAATGATAAATATATATATATATATAATGATAAATATATATATATATATATATATATATAATGATAAATATATATATATATATATATATATATATATATATATATATAATGATAAATATATATATATATATATATATATATATATATATATATAATGATAAATATATATATATATATATATAATGATAAATATATAGTTCTAAGGTATGCTATATTTATGAGTTAAAGTGCTTGATATCAGGGATACATCATATCTAAATATAAAAGTGAACATTGAGGTTAACACTCAGCAGAGACATGTCGGTTTAATGATTAAATGCAATTGTCAGGCCATCTGATTGATGATTTCATTTAAGCATGAAACATACTGTCGCCATTTTGTATTAAGCTCAATGTCCACTTATATAGTTTTGGTTGAAGACCAATGAAAGTTCTTTTTTAAATTTCTGTGTGGCTCAGACCATTTTTCTAGTTTCCAAGGAGAATTTGAACATAAATTGTCTAACATTTTTCATCATTCATAAGCAATTATCAAATTGCTTTTTTGAATTGATAGGGAGGGTTATGTCTATAATTATGCAATGTTTTTCAAGTCTTATGTTTTCACATGTCAGTGGGGTTCGGGGTCATGTTGATATTTTTATTCAAGTATGTGTCTTCATATGTCAGACAGTGATGTTACATTTTTTTTTTCTTAATTATGAAATATATTTAGTATGTTTGTTACTAAATTGAATGAAATTTTAATGATGCTGGGTTGTTGTAGCATTTTAATTGTTTTTTTGCAGTTCATGTCATATAGTACTTTTACATTATTAAGTATTTGCCATATTTTGGTTGGTGCTATATGATTTAATTGAGCTATTATTGGATAACTGGCAAGATAATGTAATGATTGTGTAATCAATGTATATACAGATACAGTGAATATTAAATGAATTTAAAAAAAAAAAAATTATATCTGTATTTACCTAACAAACTAATAAAATATTAACTTCAGAGTTATGTCAGTCGAAAAAGTACCATTTTGGTCACCTCAGTAGAATTTGTAATGACTTTCTTGATGAGTGTTGATGGAAGAAAATTATTCATAAGTTTATAAATGAATGACAAACACTAGTGTTTAAAAGTAGAATTTCATGTTTCATTTGGTAAATTTTGTAGTGCTTAATTTTGGATAACATGTGTAAAACGAATTAGTACAAATTTTTATCACTACAGTCTATGAGAAGTACCTTTTATGAGTCAGTGTGCTAGTGTCAAGTAAAGAACTAGTTAAAAATTTAAAAAAAAAACAGGAAGGAAATGAGTTTCCTTTGGTAGAAAATAATGCAAGTGCTGCTGACAGATTAGAACTAAAAATATAAATCTTTACATAAAATATATATTTATCCATAAATGTGTACACACAAATATATATATATATACACACACACACACACATATATATATATATATATATATATATATATATATATATATATATATATATATATATATATATGACAAAGTGGAAAAAGTTTTTGTGCAAAACCACATTTCTATTGCTTCAAGCCTCTTCTTCATTTGTAAGGAGACTGGTTTTGTAGAAAGATGCTGAGCATACAATGCATGGATTATGTGAGCAATGAGGAAGTTTTTTTTCATAAAAATGGAAACAAAATTACATTTGTGCTTAGGATCAGAAAAAAATGGCTGAAATTTCTGGAACACATAATGAGGAAAGAGAACCTGGAAAATTTGACATTCATAGGGTATACTGAAGGTAAAGGGGAGCAGAGGGAAATGGTTATTTTACTCAATGATCCTGTTTGTATGGTGAGGGAACAAACACTATTTAGAGCTACAAAAAAATAGGAAGTTATGGAGAGCTTTGATTGCCCACATCCTGAAAGGACATTTCATATAGAAGAACTCTGACCCTCTATTTTCAAGCCACATTACTGAATGTGTTTTAGTAACCCTAACTAGTGTTTTTGACATGCAGTGTATTTGGTAATTGGTCTTAAAAAACTAAGAGAACATCAGTAAATATTATTTTTATTAAGGGCACTCCTGCAACTACCTCTTCACCAAAGTTTGAACATAAACATGGAAGCTGGTTTCTGAGTGACAATTTTTTTTATCATTTTAGTAACAACTCATAAAAAGCACTGAGTCACATGAAGTAAATATCTCATTTAAAGACAAAAAAAAATATATATATATATATATATATATAATATAATATAATATACAGATTGAGTTTGTATATGTTTTTTATATTATTTTACCTATTTTTGAATCCACTGTGCTTCCAGGCAAACCTACCGATATGCTACAGACTTTACAATTTTTCTATTTGTGTTGTCTTTCTTGTCTTCGTTAACAGGTGTTCAAAGTAAAAATTCAAGATTGTGAATCTCGAGCAAGCTGCAAAGAATGTTTGGCAGATGAAAATCCATTTTGCGGATGGTGCTTTCTGGAGGACAGGTAAGAAAGCATTTGAAATGCTGCAAATCAATGTCTCTTATTTATTATACATGCAAGGTTGAATCAATATGTTTGTAGCCTGACAAATTTAAATTTTCACTGTATAATGTAGTATTTGTGCATTTGTTGTTTAGAATAAATTGTTTTTTTCTTCATCATTAGGCTACATTAGACACACATACACATATATATTTTGTGTATTTAGACAGCAATCCTTCTTTCATGCACATTTCATTAAAGATGACAGACAAGGTGCTTTTATTTAGATTTTATACAATTTCTCATGCAATCTAATAATTTTTTTCTTTTCGGAAGATAAATTCTATAAAACTGTTTGAATGTTCTTTTTATCCGAGCACTTTCAGCTATACATTTAACCATTTTCAAGGATTATTTTTCAACTGTTAAAATTAGAAATAGTTTGTTGTATGTATGTTTTATAAAATGGTTTCATTTTTTTTTCTTTTGTTTCAAAACATGGTCAAGATATTACGTTCATGTTCAAAGTTAATATTTTTAAGTGTTGGTTTGTTTGTTTTTATTAATAAGGCTTCCATTATTTTTAGCCTTTTTTTGTATGATGATGCAATTATATTAGTGTTGTTGACAATATATGTTCCGAATAGTGTCCGGTAGGTCTCCATGAATATTTAAATGAAATCTAATTGAGCTATTATCAGAAAGGTGTAGGGTTAGTCTGCGTGTTAAACATGTTGTAGTGTGGCCTATATAATTCTTTACAAAAGTTGATTGTTGAGGAATACAATTCCTTAACGGGCATTTGAATTCATAAATAATATTTGCCCTATTTAATTTTGTTTTAGGATGTGAATTATTATTTTTCACTCTAAGGTTAGCGGTTTTAAATTTTTTATGATATAATATATATATACTATATATATATATATATATAAAGGATACTTGGAATCAGAGGGTTATATGTCCATCTGATGATCATATTATCGCATGAAATTCTGAGTTGCAGATTTTCATGTTATCGTATTAATATTATATATATATATATATATATATATATATATATATATATATATATATATATTATTTATTAATCTGACAACAATAAAAAATCATCCCTTTCTTTAGAAATTGCTTTGTTTACATTAGGATATACAGATATGTATATTTCAAGAGTCGGAGAAAAATCAGTGTTTAAATGCTCTATTCAACTTTACTTGGCCATCGATGCACTTCGTAGATGAGTGATCCAAAGCACATCAGATCTAATGATAGTTTCTCCTAAGGGAATGCAGGTTCAAATCCTGCCAGAGAGCACATATTTTTCCTTAATAAGATTTCTCAAATATTCAAGCCAAAATATGTGTATCCACTAAAAATAACATTTAAGTAATAAATACACACTCACACACATACATATATACATACATACATACATATGAGTGGCCAGCTATACATATATGTATATACATATATGTATAGCTGGCCATTCATATTCAAGGATACCCATCTACTAGGGTGGCTAGCCAATCCCTATTGTAGACGCTTGCTCAGGCACATTTGTGTTTATTTAACACCCACAAGCCCACCTGTTGTATATACTGTAACGATGCTAAGCAGATCTTAGTCACAGTTTCTGGGAAAGAGCATGTTATCCAGTGTGATCAACAACTTGAACAAGGCCAGCATGCTCAAGCCCTTATGACTTCATGCTAGCACAGCTATCAACGGCCCTCAAGGGTTCTGTCTACCCAATTTCACTCAAAAGGCTTGGGTTAACCCATGATATGGTTTTCAGGCACTTTCCAAAGTGCTGCACACTGGGATCAACCAAAACAGGAAGTCTTCTTCCTGACAAATCATGGTGAGATTCAAACTCAGATCTCATGGTCAGAATGCAAACATTCTAACCACTCAGCCACATGCCCATATTTAAAAATTTAATGAATAAAAATCCCATAAAAACTTTTTGTTGTTTAAAAAAACAGACGATATGGATATGCATTGAACAGATATCATTATTCATTGAAAAATTCACCCCTACCCTACCTAGACATCAACTCTTTTCACAAGTAACTCAAATTTGATACAATAGTTGTTAATTAAAATGAACATGCTACAGCCCATGTCTAAATGATTGGATTTCTCTGTATCCTTGGAGACAAATTGTATGTTCTTTTAAAACCCAGTAGAGTTCAAAATAAGTTATTCCAAAGTTCACTTGAAAATGAAACAGAACTAGTGCTTTTAATTTAATTAAATAATTGAATTTGAAGTTGTTAGTTTCTATTTTTGAAACATGGTAATTCCTGTGTAGCAAAGGAACCATATTTTTGAATCAGTTAATTTATAAAATATATATATATTGCTTTTTTTACTTTGTAAGAGTGCTCAATTTTCAATACTTTCAAAAGAGCCTTTTAATACAGATAAAAAATAATGATTTTATTTAGTTACCTCTTTGCAGTCTGTTTCCTGCTTAAAAATTTTTCAAAATGGGTACTTGCATACCTTTGTCACTCGCACGTTTGTTGTTCTTTTCATGTTTTCAATGTTTATTCATTTTTTATCATTTCACCCTAGCAAGGTGATAATGTTACTAAGATGCAAGGGGTTACTAGGTTTGAAAGAAGATCAGAAGACATTAGTGAGGAGAAAGGACAATAAAAGAACAGTTTTCAGGAAGGCTTAAAATGATGTTTGGCATTGCATTTAAATTTTTGAAGCTTGCTGGTCACAGTCAAGCCAGAAACCAAAGCAGAGTTCCAGAAGCAAGCAGTGTAAGGAGAAACAAAAGGAAGGGTCTTACATATAATATGGAGATACTCCTGTGTGTGGAAAAACCAGTTTTAGGAATCTAGATTCAAACAGGCTGGATTCATTTACGTCCCAGACAAGGACATATTCCACAAATGGGAAACAGCTAATATTGAGTTTTCCCAAATTGAGGACTGTGACCTGCAGTTTCATTCTGTCTCTGGGAAAGATATATTCCTAATGGGAAATGGCACCATAGACTTGTAAGCTGCTGGAGAAGCAAGTTTACCCTCTGCCAAGGCCATGAGAAGCCCGGGCTAAAGAAAAAAACCTTTCAGTTGGAGTGCTGCAAAATAAACTGAATTTGACTGCCACTTTGGTCACTGTATATAGTGGTGTCATGGTGTAATCGGCTGTCATGTGACCCATGTGACTTATCTCCACCAAATGGAGATAATCGTGTTCTGTATCCCTGGACCATGAAAATTTTTATAGAAAAGTTACAGGGAAACCACATTTTATAGTACAGCTTCATACTATTCTGAGTATAGCTTCAGAATCACCATACTTGATTTAGGCAAGTAGAGGCTTCATTTTTCTGGCTAATAGATGAAATGTATTTGTTGTTGCCTAGTGTAATTTAATGTGTATGTATATAAAATAAAATCCAGAACTGGAATAGGTATATTCAGTTTCATCTTAAACACCTGATTATATGACTGTTGCAAAATCGTTCTTGCTCACTGTATCTATAGAATCATTCTTTCTTCAAGGTTTTGGTAAATTCTTTTTTAACATAGTTTTTGGGTTGTGTAAAACTGAGTAATGCTGAGAAAATATCTCAAGTGATTTTGTAAGCCAACATGAAAACCAGGTCATCCTATAAATGTTACTTGTATTGATTATCAAATGAACATATATTGAATATCCTGTATCAAATATGTATTGATTATCAGACATCAAGCATATATTGACTGTCTAATATAAAATACTTATTGAATTTCAAATAAATACAACTAAAAGTGTTGACGTTCTCATTAACTTCAATAAACAGATCAATGAATTGCCATATTTGCCAATATGTCACATGTATATCTGTCCTCACCAAAAAGATTATATATATATATATATATATATATATATATATATATATAAATGACACGATAAATAGCTACAAATAACCACATTAGGATCCACAATTATTTCTACTCAGTAATCTCTAGAATAATTTGAAACATAACCGTTTACCACCTACCCAATAACTGTTAGGATAATACACTAAACCTTGCTACCCATAAAGCACCATTGACCTCCATATATAAATAGTTGAGCTAAAACAAAACACACATGAAAATTGCATGAAACAGACTGTCACAGACCAGTCTGTGAACATAATGGGGTGAAATTAATAGAATTTTGTTTTAACCAATACCATTAAAAAAAATCAATTCTTTTGTGGCAGCCATGAAGTTGTCTAAATTTCTAAAATTTTATTATTACTTATTATTAGTTATTCTTTCTTATTTACACTATTTATATTGTTCAGACTGTTGACCTCATCTTTATTGTCATATTCACAACATTTTGGCCATTGAATGCTCCAGCTGTCTTCAGGTGATATACACTGGAATTTCAAACTGTACCCTTTATTTAGTTCATGGGCTAGATTGTTCTATTTCAATGTACCATGACTTTTTTTGAATATCTCAGTTTCAGTTAAATTCCTTTAATAACTATCCAAGTTTTTGTTTACCTCTGTCATAGCCAGGCATTGAACACACAACTCTTTTGATCAAGTCACTTTTTGAATTACTTCAACCAACACTTTTATCCACTGGGACATGTGGAGTTGATTTACTAAAAGGAATAGGAAATAGAAATATATATAGGGAGAGGCAGAACAAATACAGGAGGCTTGGCAAAAGGAGAAACGCTGCTTGGACCCCAATGGATAGGAAGCTGTAGAGAGTCATGAGCGTCCATGTCCTGAAGGAACATGGCACATAGAAAATTAAGTAGTAGTAAATATATCAGTTACAGGTTGTCCAAATATCTGAGATAAAAAATATTTTTGTTTGCTGTCTGGTAGCGGTTGATGTATCGTCATAGGTTTTCTAATTATCCGAGATTAAGCATTTTTGCTTACTAGAATTATTAGGCTTGAATTATTGCTTGAATTTCTGCAATTAAAACATTTCCATTTTTAATTCTGACTAGTTTTTCTGTCATGTTGCTTTTTAATATCATTTTTACTACATTACATTTTATGACCATTAAACTAAGCAACAGAAATTGAAAATAAAGAAAGAGACTACAAGATTTGAATTGTACTCCATATCCTCAGAGCTTGTCAATTCCATCTTAGAAAGGATGAGGTCTAAAGGTCATAATGCTCTTTTTTTCATGTGACTTCCTCATTGCAATGATCCAAGAAAAATTATTTGGCTGCTCAGATAAAGATAGGGTACTGGGGGATGTGTTATATTTTTTAAAAAAAACAATTTGTTGGCAACTTGGTCAGTTCAAGGTCAACACAAACTGCTTTCATCTTCATTTCTACAAAAGGATTCTTCTGTTTATTGGCATCAATCAACAATCCAATCTCTTATCCAGGTGCAATCCTGTGAGTACCTAATTCTAAAATAACACTAAATAAGTACAGTGATGGTGAGCATGCTTGACAGTGAGTGAGAGCTCAACAGCCTGGCCACACACACACACTTGATTCTAAGCTGGAGACCTTTACTTCTGAAATAGCAGTAAAAGTATTATGGTCCTTGTAAGCTCAAATCAATAACCAATCCTACTCTTCAGTATCTGATTAGGTTTTCTCAACTATCATTTGATATATTCCAGTGCTTCTTGACTGGTATTAGCTTATATAAACACTTCAGCAATTCAGAACCTAGATGCTACTGCTTGTAAAACCACCTAGCTCAAATTCTGAATATAACCTACATTTGGAGATTGTAAGAGAGTTTACTAAGTCTTTGAGCCACTTACCCCACCACCCTAAAAGAAAAAAATATTTCTGCAATAGAAAGAAAGATACTGTGGCATTGCTGAAAGAAATCTTTAGAATCTCAAATAGTGCTGTGTCGAAAAATAATCTTTAATAGTTCACTGAGGTCATTTCCACCTTTAGTTAAGCTTCAAAGTTGTCAATCAACTTTCACCCCAAAGATTATTTTAGTTTTCCCCTCAAAAGCCTTCTTGGACTTTCTTCTTCTGCTTTGAATCACTTAAGTTAAAATTAGCTGACATTACCACAGTGTTTTCAAGCTATTTAGTTGACAGATTAATGATCTTTAGAACATTTACTTGGCTCTTTTTTAAGAAATTCTTTCAGATACCTTCCAGGTGAGCGATTGGATATATGTCTACCTTGTACTGGGGCCAAAATATGATATTCTCAAGTGACCTAAAAAATTGTCAAGAAATGTATTTTTGTTGGAAGAATCTAAATGAGATTTATTGGCTTTTATTTTATTTTCAGTAATTCTTTTTCAGAAAAATACTTCTTGCATATGCCCTATTCCCCAGAACATGTGTGACCATGGTTCTCAACAACTTCCTATCCTTTGTAGATCTAAATTCTGTTTGTCTACTTACTATCCCACCCACTTGTAGTTTTCCCATCCATTTGCATTACATAGAGTACTCACTGTTTCCCTCTTGCCTTCAATATGTCCTGTGAGTATCAAATTCTCCAAGTCCTCTTTCCTCATGGTGTATCCTAGAAATTTCAACTGATCCTAATTCTAAGTGTCTTTTTTGTTTTGATTTTCTTTGAAACTTCCTCATTGCTTGTGTGCCCCATCTATGGTATTCTCAGCATCATTCTGTAGACCCTCCTCTCTATTGCTTAAAGTCTCATTTTTATCTATGAGGAAGGCTTATAGTCATATCACATTGAAACACCAGTTACTGTACAATCACCCACCAAAGTTAAGCAGCATCAAGCCGGGTCAGTACCTAGATGTTTGACCAATTTGGAATACCAGGTACTGTAAGCTTGGATGAGTTGGTGGTGTAATGGATAATGCCTTAGAATTGTTAACTGGAAAGCCGAGTTCAAATTCCAGTTGGGTTCATTATATTCACTTAATACCCTTGGGAAAGTTATGAATTTACCTCTTCTCTCCCTACCTATGGGTTAATTAGTAAGATTTGCATCAATAAACCATTATCTCAAAAAAAGATCTAAAATTATTTCCTGGCTTTAAAAACCTACAAAGTATTGATAAGACTTAGAAAACAAATTAATCATCTATGAGGAAATCATTCAACATTTACTGCCATATAGATTGATATAAGATAGCAATTCAGCACACATTTCTTTGTCTCTAATGAAATTTTCCTGTTTCTTAATACTTTGTTTAACTTTTGAAAGGCAGCTTTTGTTATTCTAATGCTTCTTTGGATTTCTGTGGGACATTTTCCATCATCTGTTAAAACTTTTCCCAGGTAGTTAAATGTCTGTACTCACTTGATTTTTGACCAAACATCCTGTATTTTTGCAATGAGCACTTTGTTCTTCTTGCTTAACTTTTGTAACTTGTCTAGGCTTTCTTGCTGTTTTCCTTCTATATTTGTATCAACACAATGTCATTTACATATCTTATTTTGTTAAGAGTGTGCCCAACAATAATAAATCCTGGTAGGACTTCCAGTTTTTTATGGATTGTCTTGCTGAAAAGGTTTACTGTATACAGGGAGAAGATGCATTCTGATTTTTCTATTTTTGTATCATGATTATTCTAAAATCTTTCCCAAATAAATCCAGTTTTGCTAGCAGTTCAAAGAGATCTTTATGTTGCACTTTATCAAATGCTTTTGTATAATTTATGAAACATCAATATATATTGTCCTGCATTTGTATTGCTTACTTTGATATTGTTCTCATCATAAATATTGCATAAAGCTGAAATTCATTCATGTTTTTTTTTCGATATTGATTTAATTAACTAATTTAATTAACTAATAAAACATATCTTTAAAATTTTCCCTTTGTAATGATCAACAGTTTTAGCCTCTGAAATATGAAAAACTTAAAATTGTCAAGGGAACAATTTTTGTCTGAAGCTCCAAGATGGATTTTGTTACTATTATACATTGACTCATTCAAACCTGTCTATATTTCTGAGATGAGGTATTGTGTACATTATTTACATTATTCGGACTATTGTCCTCATCTTTGTCACCATATTTATTACAACATTTTGGTCGTTATATACTCCAGCATTCTTCAGCTGGTTGGAATGTCAAACTGAAACCTTTATTTCGTTCACTGGGGTAGACTGTTCTAGTTCCACTGTTCCATGTATTTTCAAGGACACATGGCACAGTGGATAAAGGCGTTGGTTAGATCCAGTGACAGGACCCAAAGAGTGTAAGTTCAATACCTGGTTAAGGCAGTGGAGAACTTTCAGAGGGAAAATTAACAGGAGATAACAGATAACTGACATCCATTAAACATGGCACGTGGAACTAGAACAATCTACCCCAGTGAGTGAAATAAAGGGTTCAGTTAGACATTCCAACCACCTGAAGAAGGCCGGAGCGTACAACAGCTGAAACGTTGTAATAAATATGGTGACAAAGATGAGGACAATAGTCATAAATTAAAATTAAATAATGTCATTCAAACCTGTTTGCCTGTTTTATTGATTTTATCACATTTCAACTAATATATTCTCTAGCCTGTTTCTAAAACAGGTAATGTTATATAATGTTTATATACATACATTATATATGTTCCAAAAGTTA
The DNA here is from genome assembly GCA_963932145.1 of Acanthosepion lycidas. Taxonomy (NCBI): domain Eukaryota; kingdom Metazoa; phylum Mollusca; class Cephalopoda; order Sepiida; family Sepiidae; genus Acanthosepion; species Acanthosepion lycidas. The sequence continues at coordinate 30,350,512 of OZ010590.1, forward strand.
TTATATCCATGTGTGGGGGGTTGATAGTGAGGATAAGCTTCCGCTGTCTATGTATTGCATCCATAACATGCATTTTCAAATAACCCTGATAACAAAGTCCAGTTCCAAGCTGGAGAATAGGTGAAGGTGAAAAACTGGCACCTCATAACCAGTTTTTTCAGGTAGATGGAGCTTAACAGCCCAGAGTGTCGATGTAGGGGAGAAAAACCCTGATTTTAAACCTCTGCTGCTTTGCAGTCATATCCAAACAATGAAAAGGCTATAGAAGTAAATCCAGACAGAAAACCTGGAGTGGAGCCCTGAAGGTGGTTGACTGTCAACATTAGTAACTTTCCAGCAACACCTGCAACCAATCCAACCCTAAATGTAATGCCCTGTATTCCTTTGGATCTTGTCGATATGGCTGAGAGATGATGCCATGTAGTCTGGGCAGCATACAGCCTCCATATGACATCAACCAGGCTTGTGCCCTGGAGAGTTCACTTCAGTTTCACCACCAAAGGACTTTTGATCAAACAGGGTGTTACCTGTCTCACATGAGATAAACAGATCTCTACTATTCTCTGGCCATCTTCAGAATTTTGTCATATGTTGTAACCTTCTAAGAATATTGAATAAAACTATTTTTACAAAAGGAGAGACATTAAACTTAAGGCTCCAAAAATCATTTCCTGAATCTTCTATGAAATATGGACTAATGGACAGAAATGTTTGTACACAACTAATATATTTTGGCAGTTATATTCACTTGTATCAGTAAAGTATGACTTCTAAAAAGAAAAACTCATAATTACTTTCCCCTAAATGACTTAAAATATCAAAGTCTCCAGTTTATTCTAGCTTCTAAAATTGATTTACACAGGTACACCATGAAATCTGTAGTTTAAGAACAAATAAAGTATTTATTTTACAAAATTAATATTTTTAAACACAATTTTCTTTTGTGTTAATACACTTAATTCCCTGGTAAATATTAATCACATAAACCAAACCTTATACAGAAAAAATTTCAGATCAAATTTCAGCTAATAACTACATGTCAGACCATAGACTTTGTGATTCCTTTTCGTAATAAGAAATAAATGGTCAGAAAAAAACTGAAAACCTCTAATTGTTTTTGTACCTTATACACAGTAAAGTATGGATAACATATAATTCATTTTTATGTATAATGTAAAATATCATATTATGTTAACAATATATTGTATGTCAATAAAATATATTTATTTTTAGATGGCATCTCAGTTTCAGTTGCTTTCCTACCACTGTAACTGTGTCTTTTCTATAAATATTTTCATGGTAACTGTTCTGGTGAGCTTTCCTCTTTGGTAGCACTTTATGAATTTAAGCACAATACTAGATTGTCAGCTAGGTCTCATCCTTTTACAGTTGAAAAGTCTAGATGTTACCACAAGTTCTATGCTAATAGTTTGTTCTCTCACACTTCTCCCTTGCGGAAATCTATCCAGCTTCTTGTATTCCAGCCAACTTTGATGCAATGTAAATTGTTATTTTCTGTTTTCTTAATTCCTTTTCTTTTACTAATACCTCTCTTTAATAGTATTCTTTTTTCTCTTATTCTTTCACACTCAGTAACCCCTTGCATCTTGGTGGCTTTATTGCCTTGCTTGGGGCGAAATAATTAAAAGAAACAAAAAAAAACATAAAACACAACATATTACATTATACATAAATATAGCATTTATTCATTTTTACATATAAGATCTCAAAAATAAGATATTTGTTTTTATTATTTATTACTTTAAATTTAATGGATATATATGAGTAGATATCCCCTTTTTTAAACCATGCAAATTTACATAACATGCATCAATTCCATGGAAATTAATTAATTTTTATCTATGAAATTAGGTTCTGTCTATATTTCTGATATGAAATATTTTAACTATTTACACTACTTATATTATTCATACTGTTGTCCTTATCTTTATTGTCATACCACAACATTTTGGACATTGTATGCTTCGGCCTTCTTCAGGTGATTTACGCTGGAATTTTTTAACTGAACCCTTTATTTTGACTACCAGGGTAGATTGTTTTTCTGGATATCTAAGTTTCAGTTACTTCCCTTTTGTAACTCAACTCTCCAAGATTTTGTACACTTCTGCTGTGGCCAGGTATTAAACTCTTTGTGTCAAGTCACTGGATTACTTCAACCGATGATTTTTTCCACTGGGCCATGGAATTAAGATATCCAGAAAACCATGGAATGTGGAACTAGAACAATCTACCCCAGTGGACGAAATAAAGGGTTTAGTTCAAAATTCCAATTTATGTCAGTTGAAACTTCATGAATATGACAATAAAGATGAAGACAACAGTCCAAACAATTTAAATAGTATAAATAAAATTTGGTATCACAACCCAAATAGAACAAATAATTTCTTACAGGGTTAACTGTGTTTATAGTCATCTGCCTAGACTTATAATTTTAGTCATAGTTTACTTCTCTCCTTAGAGTCTTCAGAATTTCAATCAATGATTCAGTTCCAGTCTTGTACCAATTGCCATATAAGAACAGTTTGGCCACTCCTGGCTTTTATGATCAAATACAGTCTTATTCCTTCCTTGAACTTTGTCTCTATCCACTACCAGTTATTTAAATCAATCTTTCTCGTTGGCTATTGATACTGGCATTTATAACTGTCATTCAAGATGAGATACCAGATTAAAGCAGTCGTTACTTCATCCAATTTGGGATCACAACAAAAAAAATATTAAAGTCACAACAAATTTTACTTTAGTCTTTGTTATATTTTTACTTAACCATTAGCATTCTGCAGTATTAATATTACTTCCCTTTCCACTGTATTCCTTTTCAAGATCTATCAATTGCAGTAACCTTATTGTTAATTTCACTCAAAATTTTTTCTGTTGCTATAGCAAGATACAACAACACAACTATGAAATTCAAATTTAGCAATCAGTCAGCTTCAGTGACAGGATAAACTTTTATATGGCAAATGAAGTCATAAACAGAGTGATAAAGGTTACCAGTGAAAAAAAAATTGTTGAAACAGAAATTATATCATCAGAATTTACCAAAGTCGTTCACCTGTTGATATCGACATTATTTTCCATTTTAAATGCATGTCCCTTCAAGACATAGGCAATCATCTTTTTCTTTTACGATCTGTGAATTGCCATGACTTCTTGGGAAAGATAGTGGAGTAGTTTCATGTTACCATCCCACAATTTTTAATTCAGAATAATCATTCTTCATGCAGGGTTATAGAGTCCAGTCTACTCTACTATTTAACCGATATTTAAGGGAAAAAGAGATGGTTCCATACATTTTCTAAGCCCATCCTGGGTATGACGGTAAACTACATCTGCATCCTGGGTAAGACAATAAACTACATCCAACAGTAAGGCCTCTGATCAGGAGGTTTTGAGGAGTGTGGAACCACCTTTTAATTGCCGATGTTCCTAGGTCCACCCTGACCCAGAGTGGTAGCACCTGTTAGGGTCCCAGCTATGGGCAAATAGTTGACACCCAAACTGGGGTTAAAACACTATGAAAGTGTAAAAATAGGTTTTAATACATACCAAAAATACTTTGTAAAAAAAAAAAATTATTACCAGCAATACATTTTTAAAAAAAAAAGATATTACCAACTATAGTTTATTTTGAAAGAAAATATTACCAGCAATAAAATATTTTTTGGCATTAAATAATCTATTGAGGTTGATATGCTGTAAACTAAACCAAACCTTTTCTAAGCACATTAGTGCATAAGTAAATAGAATAGACTAAAATGGAATTTAAATTCAGCTTACCAATTCCATATTCAGCACCAATAACCACTACACTAAATGAACATCTATATAATAATAATAATACAATTTCTCTTCTTTTTTTTTTTTACATTTGTTAACTTAATGGAAAAGTAGCACATTGTAACACAATTTTTGTTAACACAATACCATTGCATTGGGAAGGTATTGCCTAAGAGACGGATTTCTAGGGACAAAATCATACCTAAAATTTTTCCTTCAGGACATTTGTGATCCAGCTCTCCACAATTTCCTGTGCCTTGTAGGTCTTAATAAATTGTCTTTTTATTATCTCTCCTAAACCTTGTTCTGCCATCCATTTACTTAAGCTCGCTGGCTCGGTTATGTATTGTTTTCCTCTCTTTTGCCTTCAATTTGTCCTATGAGTATCAAATTTTCCAATTCCTCTTTCCTCATTATGTGCCCTAGAATTTCAACCATTTCTTCCTGATGTTAAGTATAATTGACCTTTTTGTTTCCATTTTCTCTAAAATTTAATTGTTGTTTACATGTTCGGTCCATGGTATTCACAGCCTCCCTTCTGTACAGCCTCTACATATCTGTTGCTTCAAGTCTCCTCTTCTTCATCTGTAAGGGAATTGTCCAGCATTCACTACCATATAGGAGGACTGATATGGCATAACAGTTCAGTACTCTTTTCTTTCTTTCTAACAAAATTTTTTCTGTTTCTTAATACTTTGCTTAGCTTTTGGAAGTCATCTTTCACTATCCCAATGCACCTTCGTATTTCAGAATTTTATTATTGTTAGTAAGAATTCACCATTAATGGCAGCAGCATGGATGCCTGATGGTTTAAGGAAATTAAAATCGATTGCAATAAAAGGAAAAGAATTTTGTTTCAAAAATGTAAATGTATGAATTTGCTCCAAACTGGGAAAGTTTCAGTATAATAAAAAAAAAATTTTTTTCACTGAGCATCACCAGTTCAGTACTTGGAATTCACTCAAGAGACCTCATGGTCAGTACATTCACCCATAGGCTATCTTTCACTCATAAAAGCGCACAATAGAACCCATGGGTGGGCATCATTCCATTTAGTGCAGCAATCCACTAAATTGCAAAAGACAAAAATAATGTATAAAACAAAACATTTTTTTTAATTTATTTTTCTTTCAAAGATTTGTTCCATCTTGTAACTTTGGAGGATTAAAAAAAAAAACTTTGTAGGGTGTTTGGCAAGGGAAATAAATTCATCACATCATTTGCCAAGAGAAGATGACTGAAAATTTGATACTATCATTAAGATTCTATGCTTATAGTGCCTTTCATCTTCCATACTTTAGCTTTGGCAAATAGCCAATATGCAACACAGCAGCACAATCTTCTTGTGATCACTATTTTCTTGATTTTACAAAATTTAGTTCCTTCCATTTCTGTTTATAATAATTTTTTTATTATTTTCCTTGTTGTACCTTTTTGATTTTTCCTTTTTTTTTTTTTTGCTTTTTTCTTTCATTCTTTCTTCTTCAATTTTGACTTTTCTCTCTCATGTTTTTTCTTTCTTTCTTTCATTAACCTATTCTCATTTTTTCTTCCTTCCTTTTCTTATTTTTGCTTTTCACTTTCTACCCTCTTTTCCTCTCCTAGGTTTTGTCATTTTAATTTTTTTTCTCCTCCAAATAGAATTCTTCTATTTCTTTTTCATCATCATGCCTCTTTCTTCATGGTTCATTTTTCCATCTCTTTCAAATCTTTTTCATGAGAACAAGATTTTTTTTTTTTTTTTTTTTTTTTTAAATAGCCACCACATAATTCACTTTGTTGCATTTTGTTTATGACAATTATAAATATTTAGAGGGTTTGTTTTATATAAATACTAAGTAAGATTTTAGTCATGAAGAGATAATAAAACAGGAGTTGCAGTAAATCAAGGATGGATATACAGAGAGAAAAGGAAGAATAATGAAGTAAAAGAGGTGGAAGAGCTGAGTTGCCAACCTTGGATATGATGATAAACTACATCCAGCAGCAAGGCCTCTGATCAAGAGGCTTTGAGGAGTGTGGAACCACCTCTTAGTTGCTGTTATTACCAGGTCTACCCTGACCCAGGGTGGTAGCACCTGTTAGGGTCCCAGCTATGGGCAAATAGTTAAACCCCAAACTGTGGTCAAAACAATATAAAAGTTTAAAAATAGGTTTTATTACCAGCAACAAATTTTTGAAGAAAAATATTACCAGCAATAAAAATCTTGTTGACATTAAATAACCGATTGAGGTTGATATGCCATAATGATGAAGAAGAGGAGACTTGAAGCAACAGATATGTAGGCTGTACAGAAGGGAGGCTGTTAATACCATGGACCGAACATGTAAACAACAATTAAATTTTAGAGAAAATGGAAACAAAAAGGTCACTTATACTTAACATCAGGAAGAAATGGTTGGAATTTCTAGAGCACATGAGGAAATAAGACTTATAAAATTTGATACTCAATCCTCTCATATGATACTGACTGCTGGACAATTTTCTTACAGATGAAGACTAGACTTGAGGCAACATAGATATGGTTCTACAGAAGGATGTTGAGAATACCATGGAGTGAACATGTGAGCACTGAGAAAGTTTCAAGGAAAATGGGAACAAAAAGACAACTATAATTAGAATCGGAAAACTTACTAACAAGCTTGTATAAATAGTTGGAAAAACGGGGACTAGAAGAGGTTACAATGAGACAAAACTTACTAAGAGCTACAAAGGACAGGAAGTTTTGCCAAGCCAGGATATCCCATGTCCTGAAGCGACAAGGCACATAGAAGAAAAAGAAGAGAATAACAACAATAAAATTTCAAAGTTCCAAGGCTTTCCCTGGATGTTTAAAAATGCAAACAGAATCTATTTTTCCTATACGATAATGTTTAATTTTTTAAATTAGGCATAATAAGAAGAAAGAGCCAATTTAAATTTTTGGGACATGTAATGAGGAAAGAACTCTTGGAGAATTTAACACTTGCAGGACATACTGGAGGCAACATTGGTAGAGGGAAATAACCTACATAATGAGCTTGTGTAAATAGATGGCAGAACATGGACTGGTTTGGTTTGGTTTGTTTTATGGCATATCAACCTCAATTGGTTATTTAATGCCAACAAAATTTTTATTGCTGGTAATGTTTTTCTTCAAAAATCTATTTCTTGGAATATTTTTTCTTGAAGAAATCTATAGCTGGTCATATTTTTTTCAAAGACTGTATAGCTGTTTGTATTGCTGGTATTTTTTTTAAAGTATTGCTGATAATAATTTTTCCTTCAAAAATTATTGCTGGTAATAAATTTTTTATTACAAAGTATTTCTGGTATTAAAACCTATTTTGATACAAGTTTGGGTGTTAACTATTTGCCTATAGCTGGGACCCTAACAGGTGCTACCACCCCAGGTTAAAGTGAACCTGGGAACACCAGCAATTAAGAGGTGGTTGCACTCTCCTCAAAACCTCCTGATCAGAGGCCTTGCTGTTGGATGTTGTTTATCGTCTTACCCAGGATGCGGATGTAGTTTATCGTCATACAGAGAACATGGACTGGGAGAGATAATAAGAGGGCAAATGTTGCTCCAAAGAAACGGAAGCTTTATGGAGATAGAAGTAAAAGGGATCATATTCAGGCACAAATCTTTGAGAACACCACTTGTATATAATATAGTATGTTTAGATAATTACTTCTCTAACCATTCCAAACAGTTCCGCTGTCAACTTGCTCAACCAAAACTAAACATTTTTAGATTCACAGCATTTCAAAGATATTGCATGTCATTCTGACCCTCAGGGTAATTTCTTGCTAAATTCAATTAAATTTTTGTTATAATTGCTACATTCAGTGTTAATTTCTACATAAATGCTTTTCTAATAATCAATAGCTAAGCTAGCATTTTACATGCACATACAATTTTTTCTTTCTTTTTAGTTGATGTTTCAATGATTCAAGATTACATATTTGACTGGCAAGGTTAATTGCAACTGACTGGAAAAAGATAATTACCTTCTGAGATTATAATTAATTTTTATTCAGGCTGAACATTGGCTTATAGTATAGTTAATTAAACACAGAATGGGAAAGAAAATGCAATCCACAGATAAAGAACACTCTTGATTATTCAATTATTTGAAAGAATTCAGTTTACTTTTAGATATTTCTTTAATTATCTAAGTTCAAAGTGTAGTAACTGTTCTTTTACAGAAAGCACACATTTTTTTATTTGAATTTTATCTTTTTTTTTCTATGTAATATTTTTCAGCCTGACTATATGATGTAATGGAATAACCTGTCACCCCCATTAGTGACTACACTATAAGTAGTAATTACCTATAAGTATCTGTAAGTCAACAGACTACAGAGACAAGCTATGATCTGTTACTCAGCCCTTAGCTGTTGTCGGACTCTCTGTCTTCAGGCAGAGAGGAACTCGGGTGAGGCTATGCCGAAGAGTAGTCTCTCATCTGGGGAGCTAGACAGAACCAAACCCATTTATATGGGGTTTACGGGTAATTTTTGGCCAAGCCTACAGGCTCGGATTACCCCACATTAAATTTGGCCTTGTGCCACATACCACCCCGTGAGGAGGTTGGTAAATATTACTAGCTAGGATCTGTTGAGTACAACTCAGACTTACACGAGAACTACTGACCTTCCAATAGTAGCACTCACTACTGGATTGACATGCGATAACCTTGTACATAACTGTTACTTTTATTCTTATTGAACTAATAAACCTTTTTTTTTTTTATAATAAACCCTTACTTATTTTATCCACCTTGTTTTTCAAGTATATATTCCTATTAGCATGGAATATAACACTATAAAAATGCCCAAATTCTTTGTTACATTGATCAGACATGCTACATTGCTTAGTTTCAGACCTTCACAGCTAGGACCCTACATGTCATGTACACAGTGTCAACTCATCGTCATTCCTTTTGTATGTCATTGGTAAGAAGGAAGCTTCACTCATCCAGCTTCTCCAGAACTGTTACTTTGAAGAAAAGACTCCTGAAAGGATGATGATGTTTTCACCTTAACCCTGACAGGGCTGGATTCTGGGTGCTATGCCTTACCAAAGTAGTTTGGTTGTTACCATTTTGAATTCAGAATTACCCTTCTCCTTGACTGGTTTTCAACTATGGCTAAAGAGCCCAGTCTATCTTGCTATTTAACCCATAGCTTGAGGGAGAAGAGATGAATTCATATCTTTCCCAAACGTATTTTTTCATAACGGAATATAAAAAAATAACTCAAGTGGAATTCAAACTTGGCTCACCATTTTCTCATTCCAATCCACTGCCCAATACACCATTGGCACACCCTACCACATCTCACTTTTATGGACCAAGTTGTTGAAATTTTCATCCACATTCATGTGACTGATTTTAAAAGTTAAAAAATATTCAACTTAAAATGGTTAGGATTAAAAATAAATAAGATTATAGGGGAAAAAATGTTAAAATACTTAATTTCAAGGTTGAAATAATTTAATGAATTTTATTATTGAATAGATTCTAAGTAGATGAGATCAAAATCACAAATTTTGATCCCTACAATTGGTTGTTCTTTTAAATGAATTTGCATAAAATGGACACTGATTTAAAAAGTTAATTCTGATATTGTACAATCTTACTGAACTGGTTATTCTTTGTATCTGATAAACCATTTAACTTGAACCCACTGGATGTGAATATCTTCTTTTATGTGCTATATCCCTTCAGAACATAACAATCATGGCTCTCCACAATTTTCTATCCTTTGTAGCTCTTAGTAAATTTTGTCTTTTTCTAAAACCTTTTCTATAATCTATTTACACAAGGTAGGATAAGCACTGTCTTCCTCTGTTTCTCTTGTCTTCCATTTTTCTTCTGAATATCAAATTTTCCAAACCCTCTTTCCCCATTATGTGCCCTATAAATTTCAAATATTTCCTCCTGATGTTAATTATAAGAGTGTTATGTGTTTCTATTTTCTCTAAAACTTTTTTCTCAGCATCCTTCTGTAGAAACATTTTTTTATTAAAATTTGCAATTAAATTTTGCTGCAGTTCAACTTTTGTTGAAAAATAAATTGAATCTAGTATATTTACTAATTAGATAATGACTAATACGTACTTTAAATAATATATTTATATCTCATCTTAATTAAAATACAACAGAATCTATTTTCTTCAATGTCATTGTTAGTACTTAGGATGAACCTGAAGTTAATATTTGTTACATTGTTTCTTGGGGATTATATAAAAGTTACATCTTGACACTTTAAATGAATTTATATACAAAGATATTAAGCTTATAGTGTAGTATATAATTCATGCCAAGAAAAACCAGTGGTTTAATGTTCATCAAGGACCTTGATCTAAGAAGTGTTGATCTGTGGTGACCCCCAATAGGAACTTGGTTCACTCTAAGAGATACAATTTTTTTTTACTCTGAATCACTTCAGAAAGTCAAAATAAGCACTGAGGGTTAATCTTGAATGTATCCTCAAAACCACTAAGTGCAGAATTGAGCTTGGAAGAATTTTGGTGTGGGCACCAATATTTACAAGGAAAGGAATGAACATCGCATACACACACACACACACACCAGATAACAGAAAGTTATATAAATGCTTAATCTATGAGAGAAGAAGCAGAGTCCCTCACATCCTTGCAAGAAGATTGAATGTTCAAAGAAAGACCCAAAACCACATACCCTCGTTCCAGTTGACATTAATTTGATAGAATTCATAAATGAATAAAGAATTATTTTATGTATCATAAATTTAATCTCATATTCTTATAAATTCACCATGATTATAATAGGTAATTTTTTTCTTTCCTTTGCCAGGTGTACCTCCAAATCCAACTGTGGTACAAGTTTGGACCAGCACCAAAAAGACCGATGGCTCTCAGGAGAAGCTAAGAACTGCATTTCTATTTTTGACATCCAACCTGAAAAAGTATCAGTTTCTACAGTCAGCGATGTAAGTATGCTTATTATTAAAATACAGTTTTTTTAAATGTTTTAGCATCATTTCATATCTGCTTTTCTTCTAAATACTTGCAACAGATATCCCACAACTAAAATCTCAGCTATGAAATAAGTACCTAAATTTCAGTACATATCTTACATGTGGTATATTTCACGTTTACTATACTTGCATGTTTTATAATGTCATTTACTAAAACAAAAAAATACTAACTAAACTAAATTCAACTTAATTTTTACTTTTGGATTATCTTTCAAACAAATTTATAGAAATCGGCCACAAATTCAATTCCTGGGTGAGGCAGTATGTACCTGGACTCAGTGGAAATGGGACAAGCAATAATTGAGCAGTGCTAAATAAAAATTAGACAAGATATACTTAGATATGACCAGAGGAACTCTATCCTCATGAATTTAATTCAGGGTTCTTTGAAATTCCTGAGCACCTGAGAAAAGATAGAGAGCAAAACAAACCAAATGTAATAACAACAATGATGAGGATATTAGTCTGAATATAAATAATGATAATTCGTTATCCCAAAAATTCAGACAGAAAACAACGATTTTTATTTACACTGTATATTCAGGCAATTGTCCTTATTTTTGTTATCACGTTTTGACCGTTGTGCCCTCCTGCCTTCATCAGGTGTATATCAATCTGGGTAACCTACAGGGAATTCTGAATTGAACCTGTTATTTAATCTATGGTAGTATACTGCCCTTGTTCTACAGCATATGTCTAGGAATATCATGTCTAGTTCTTATTTTTAGTACTGCTTAGTTATTGCTTGCCTTGTTTTCACTGAATCCGACTACACGCTGACCGACCAAGGGATTGAATTCACAACAAAGATTGAACAACAACAAGGATGAGGACAATAGTCTGCATGTAAATAGTATAAATAATGATAACGCCTCATCCCAGAAATTCAGATAACCCCTTTAATTTTGATATTACCCTCTAAAAATTACATATATACAATTTTTATCCTGTCAAAAATGCTTGCCTATTTTCCTGGCCACTAACAATCCCCATCTTCCTAAGTTGCAATTCATTTCCATAGCAAATTTCTTCAAATAACATTACTAGTCAATAAAAACAAAGCACTCATATCACAGAAGGAATAGAGAAAATAAGGAATAAATTTATATGGTGAGACTTGAATAAGGAATAACGTTATAGGGTTAGACTTGAATAAAGTTATATGGTGATATTTGAATAAGGAATAAATTTATATGGAAAGATTTGAATAAGGAATAAAGTCATATAGTGAGATTCAGTCTTCTGGTCTGTTATTGTTTTCATAACTCAAACAAAGCAACTATTATGGTAAAATAGATTTCCAGAGAGAAAAATGGATGAAAGTTCAAGTCTTACCAAGAGCTTTATTTCCAAATCATATTCCTTGTTAATATCTGTAGAATAATGGTATGATTAGTTGCAATGAAATGCAATAAAATATAATATGAAATCCTAATCAAAAATTTAAAATAGTTGACACATTCAAACATTATTACATCTGATACTACTACTAATGAAACAAAAAGGTACTGAAATTAAGTTGAAAGAAATATTAGTCAAAACAATAATAAAATCATTTTTTTCTGTTTGAATTTCTGGGGTCAGGAATTATCAGTATTTACATTATTTGCAGTCAAACTAATCAGTTTTATTGTAACTATCACAATGTTTTGACTGGCCTTCTTCAGGTGTCTGCTGATCCAGATAACCTTCAGGGAAATTCAAACTGAACTCTTTATTTAATCTACAAGTGTAGACTGTTCTTGTTCCACTTTCCATGCCTAAGGGTATCTCATTCTTTTTTCCCATTTTTAGTATTGCTTAGTTATTGCTAGTCCATTTTTTTTAGTGAGGCTGAGTCTGTATTTCCTTATTTCACAGTTACTATGCTACTAAATTCATGAACTAATAATTTAATTCTCTAGGCTATATCACTAGACATGAACAGCAGAACAAGAATAACCTACTCTTGTAGATTAAATAAAGGGTTCAGTGCAGAATTTTTTCATGGTTATTTGGATTGACACACACCTGAAGAAAGCTGGAGACTGAAATATTGTAATTGTGGGAATAACTGAGAAAACAATGAATTGGATATGATAACTGTTGACATGGACAGTGGAGTGAAAAGAGTTTACCTTCATAGATTAAATTAATTGTTCAGGTTGAAATTCCTTGAAAGATACCAGATAAACAGACACCTGAAGAAGGCTGGAAGGTGCCACAATGAAAATGTTGTGATAATAGGAGCAAAGATGACGATATCTGTCTATATGTCTGAGATGAGGTATTGTAACTATTTACACTATTTACATTGTTCAGACTGTTGTCCTCATCTTTTCAGCTATTGTACACTCCAACCTTCTTTAAGTGATATACATTTGAATTTTGAAGTGAACCCTTTATTTATCCCCAAGGATAGATAGGGATAAAAGCACTGTTTGAGTAATTCAATAAGTAACTTGACCCAAAGAGTTATGAGTTCAATATCTGACAACAGTAAAGAGAACAAAATCTTGGTGAGTTGATTTACTAGAAGGAATTAACTAATACTGAGATATCTAAAAAAAGGCATGGAACATGGAATCAGAACAATTTACCCCTGTGGACTAAATAAAGGGTTCGGTTCAAAATTCCAACATATATCACCTGAAGAAGGTCGAAGTGTACAATGGCAGAAACATTGTGAATATGGCAATAAAGATGAGGACTACAATTCAAGCAATATAGCGTAAAAAAATGAGGATATTAGTTTGAATGTAAATAATATCCTTTTCTTTGAATATTTCTTTCAGAAATCAAACAATGGCTTCATATATTCATTGTTGTTCTCATGAGCAACCCTGTGGCAAAAATTATCAATAATCAATGTCCTAAATGCCCCAAAATAAAATAAATAAAAATTCTTTCTTTGAGCATACAAAAAGACACAGCTGATCATGGCCAATGTTCTGACAACTTGCAAAAATTTCATTTAGAACAACACTGACTGAAACAAATCAAATTTCTTCAAACACGCCCCTCCCACACATGCCACTCTCAGATTTTTCCAAACTACCACACCCAACTCCTGTACCTGTCATCCCTGAAGCAAATGAACCAACATCAGAAAGTCTAAACATTGTAAAACAGATTTGAAGGTATCCTGCTAGTTTGTCACTTTTAGTCTAGACAAATCTTTTCTTTTCAAAAAGAAAGAGAAAGATAAACAAAGTGTTTTGTTCCATTAATTGTATTAGTTCTTTTACTTTTAACTTTACTGAATGCATTAAATTTACTTGTAGCATTTTGGAGATGAACACAGATGAGGAATTTAGCTGTGATTTCCCCAAAGAGATTAGCATGACAAATTCCAGTTTCACTTACAACCTGTCAACCAGAAAAAAAATACTGCAATATATATATATATATATATATATATGAAAATTAAGAGTGTATTTTTGGTTTGTCTCTGGCATCAAAATATGTCAACAAGTTTACATTGCTCTTATTAGTTTTCTTTAACCAAATATGGAATTTTCTTTCCTTTTGCTATAATATCTAAATGCAATCTGGTGCAAAATATGATAACATTACTGTTCAGTTATGATGAGAATAATTTCAACCTAGGAAATAAGTTTATAAAATCAAAAAAATATTAAAAGTTAACTCAAACGACATGTTTGGAGGTAATCTAATTTAGTTTAAAGTACAAGAAAGACGAATGATAAACATTTCAGTCTACTTTTTGCTATTTCTTCAGTTAACTTGCTATGTGTGAGTTTTTGCAAATCTTTATATTCTGTCAGAATTTATTCATACTAGCATCTACATTCTTCTTCTTTTTATTGCAATTTAGTGACTATTATGTCGGGTCAGAACAAAAGTTTGTAGTATTTTTCAATAGGTAGCATTTGAAAACATGATTTTGTTTCACATATGACTGAAATTTATGCCATATATATATAATTAGGTATTTTATTAGATAGTATAAAAACAGAAAAATAAAATTAAAATTATATATAATAAATAATAAAATTGAAATGTTATTAGATATGTCATTATGATATCTATATGTTAACATATATATACATGATGAAATATAGTTTATAGGTGTGCTATATTATGGGATAAAGTGCTCAATATCAGAGATAGAGTATGTAAATATAAAAGTGAACATCAAAGTCAACACTCAGAGGCGACAGACTGTTTCATGCTAGATGCTATTGTCTGACAATTGTGTCTAGCATGAAACAGTTTGAGTGTTGACTTCAAAGTTCACTTATATATATATATATATATATATATATATATATATATATATATTACTTCAAACATTATTTTTAATGGATACTTGTATTTAAGTAGACACTCCATGTACACATTTTTTTATTAAGTTTTCTTGAGCGGGAAGGCTGGGAGACAAAATAAACACTGTTTAAAAAATATGGAGACTCTGCTCCAGTTATTTTCAACTGCCATAGTGCAGCATACTAGTGAAATATTTTCACGGCATACTTATATATGTGGGTATGGAAATAGTAATGTTGCAGTATTAGTATTTGAATAAATGAATAAGTATTATAATTCTTTTCACTATTCTTTGATTATGTCATTTTAAATACTTTCGTTTGGTGGCACATTTTGGATTTCAATACAGAAGGAATATCCCACTTTAGCTAAAAAGGCTTTATCAGTTTTATTGCAATTTTCTACTTCTTATTTATGTGAGTTAGGCTTCTCAACCCTAAATAACATAAAAACTAAGAAGCAAGAAAGACTACACTCATCTGTGAAAGAAATGAGTGTCTGCTTATCGCACATCCGGCCAAACATTGAAAAAATCACGAAAAAACACTAGGCACATGTTTCACACTAAATAAGAAGCACAAATAGTTGAATAAAAATATTGTGTATTTTTTTAAAAAATCTATGGTTTTATTTAATAATATTTAAATGTGTACCCTTTAAAAATTTTGCTAAGTGTATCATGATATTTTCATTTGCTAGGTGTGCTGTTGCTTAAAAAGGTTGAGAAACACTCTACTCAAATGCAGGTATCCACTAAAAATAAGGTTTGGAGCAATAAAAATATGTTGGATTAAAAAAATAAAATCTATTCTTTAGATTTATGCATATTCCAAAAGATGACATTCTTGTGTCCTTCTATACAGCTCATACAGGAAATCTAAAAATTTAAATGTTTTTAGATGAAAAGCAAAAATGGAGAAAAATGAGGGGCATTTTTATCATTTGAGGCTCTTTTACTCCCAAAAAGAAAAAAAAAAGAAAAGTTCTGTACAAACAGCAAAAAAGATAAGTGCTATTTATGGATATGGTGCCATAGCTGAACATATTGTTCATATGTGGTTTGCTAGGTTCAGAAGTGGAAATTTTGATCTGGAAAACCAAGAATATTGATGCAGTCATTGATGATGAGCAAATCAGAAAACTGATTAAAATCAATATGGGTTACATGACACAGGACATCACTGAGATACTCTATACATTGCCTACAAGCATTATAATATTAGGTTGGTGCAAAAATAATGGCGTAATAATGTCGTTTTTTTACGTTAAAAAATACGTCAAAAAACGACATTATTACGTCATTATTTTTGCACCAACCTAATATATTTGATATTTGGATATGTGAATTAAATTGAAGATTTGGTCCTGTGATGATGAAGAAAAAAAAAACAATTTTTTTCTTTTAATCATTTCACCCCAAGATACAAGGTGTTACTGAGTGTGAAAGAAAAAGAATAATCTTATTTTAATTCTATATTTCTATTAATAGAAAACAATTATCCCTTTCCTGATTCAATTTGCATTTCTCTTTTCAGCTTATTCTAAATATGAGTAGTCAGCTACCACGGGAAAGTACCTACACATGTGTATTCAAAGAACTGAACAGGACCTCACCTGCCACCGTACACAGAAAGACTGTGACATGCAAAACTCCGGATTTTTCCAAACTGAGGGACTATAACAGAGAAAATTCACGTAAGTCATATTCTAATATATTTTCCAAATTCTTTTAGTCAATGCTGCAAAGTAATTCTTTAGTCCAGCATTCTTCTTTTTCCTTCTATGTGCCATATCTGCTCAAGACGTTGACAATCATGGCTCTCCACAATTTCCTGTCCTTCATAGCTCTTAATAAATTTTATCTTTTTATTATTTCTCCTAAATCTTGTTCCTCTATCCATTTACTCAAACTCACTAGATAGGTTATGCATTGTTTTTCTCTGTCCTCCTTGCCTTCAGTCTGTTCTGTGAGTATCAAATTTTCCAAACCCAATTTCCCCATTATATGCACTATAAATTTCAACTATTTCTTCCTGATGTTAAGTATAAGGGTCCTTTGTGTTTCCGTTTTCTCTAAAGGCTTGTCGTTACTCACATGTTCAGTCAATGGTATTCTCAGCATCCTTCTGTAGAATCATATTTCTGTTACTTCAAGTTTCTTCTACATCTGGGAGATTATCCAGCTTTCACTGTCATATAGACAGACTGATATTATGTAACAGTTCAGTACTTTTATCTTTGTTTCTGATAAATGTTTTTGTTTCTTAATACTTTGCTTAGCTTTTGGAAGGCATCTTTGACTATACCAAGGTGCCTTTAGGTTTCAGCAATGCACTTTCCATCTTCTGTGAAAACACTTCTCAGATATTTAAATTGTTGAATTTGCTTGATTTTGGCATCTCCAATTTGTAATTTGCATGTTGGGCTGTCCCTTTTGTTAGCAACCATGCATTCTTGTAACTTTCCATTCCACTATCTTCTCTAGAAGCTCTTGTAGTTTCCTCTCCATGTCTTTATCATGCTGTATCATCTGCATATCTTATGCTGTTAAGATTGTGGCCACCAATAATGAATCCTGGTAGGACTTCTAATTCTCTCAGAATTGCCTCACTGTAGAGGTTGAATAAGTCTGCTGAGAAAACACATGCTTGTTTTACACCTAGAATACTTAAATGATCAAAATTAGGTTGAGTCATAAATAATTTCTATTTTTGTTTATTCTTCCAAATATTACAAGTAGTTCTACAAAAATGGAAATTACTTACAACTCTATCTAATTCTATCTGCTACTATTTTTTTTATTCTACTCATTGTTTTCTAACACTATTATTTTCATCTTAGTCGTTTTATCACATTTCAAATGGAAAAAGTGAAAGAAAGAGGGTAAAATAAAAAAGTTGAATGTAAGAAAAATAAGAGAATAAAGAAGTGAAGGATAGAAATGTATAGAAAAGTGAAAGAAAGAGTGTAAAATAAAAAAAGTTGAATGTAAGAAAAATAAGAGAATAAAGAA
The DNA here is from genome assembly GCA_963932145.1 of Acanthosepion lycidas. Classification (NCBI taxonomy): domain Eukaryota; kingdom Metazoa; phylum Mollusca; class Cephalopoda; order Sepiida; family Sepiidae; genus Acanthosepion; species Acanthosepion lycidas. Next base: position 30,368,604 of record OZ010590.1, read on the forward strand.
GTGAAGGATAGAAATGTATAGAAAAGTGAAAGAAAGAGTGTAAAATAAAAAAAGTTGAATGTAAGAAAAATAAGAGAATAAAGAAGTGAAGGATAGAAATGTATAGAAAAGTGAAAGAAAGAGTGTAAAATAAAAAAAGTTGAATGTAAGAAAAATAAGAGAATAAAGAAGTGAAGGATAGAAATGTATAGAAAAGTGAAAGAAAGAGTGTAAAATAAAAAAAGTTGAATGTAAGAAAAATAAGAGAATAAAGAAGTGAAGGATAGAAATGTATAGAAAAGTGAAAGAAAGAGTGTAAAATAAAAAAGTTGAATGTAAGAAAAATAAGAGAATAAAGAAGTGAAGGAAAGAAATGTATAGAAAAAAGAAAAAGTAAAACAGAAAAGTGAAAGAGTGTAAAATAAAAAAAATGTGGAAGGAAGAAAAATAAGAAAAATAGAAAAAGTAAAACAGAAAAAGCAAAAAGAGTCAAAAATAGAAAAAGTGAAAGAAAGAAAAATAAGAGAAAGAAAAGTGAAAGAAAGAAATGAAATAGAAGAAAGACCAAAAATAGATTAGAGTAACTTAAACTGAAGAACAACGAGAGAAAAGAAAAGAAGGAAAAAGTAAAAAGCTGATGAAGAACAACAATTTCAAATGGCAACATACAAAGCAAGTGATGCAAACATTTGAACAACCAGAGAAAAGACTCATTGGTGTTTAGATGAATATACAATTAACAAAAGCCAATATACAAATTCTTAGATTGTTTAATACACAGGCTCGCACTGTCTCTCCTCAAAGAAACTCAAAATAGGTTTAAGGTGGGGTTATGTAAGGTGGGGTTATGTAAGGTGGGGTTATGTAAGCTGGGGCACAACAGGCATATATGAAGAAATAGTGAAAGAGAGCAATAACTGTTGCCACCACTGACTGCATATTTGTAGATAAGATGTGATTAATAAGTCACGGTATGTAAATGGGGAAAAACTAAATCCTTGCATTTAAGCTACAAGGAGAGAGTTTGATATTTTATGACACTGTCAGGCAAGCACGCCTCTTTTGGGGGAAAAATCAAAAACACAGAGTTGGTTATTCTTTCTTTTCTTTTTTTCTGTAACACTTGGTCTGTTTCCTTCCTTCCAATTCATTCCCCTTACTTTCTCATTTGCCTGTCTTGTCTAGCTGTCTGATAACAGAACGGACCACAGGGAGGAATAGATTTATGCCTTTCCCAAGGGCATTAATAAAATGTAAACACATCAGTTCAATCCACAATTCCTGCAGTGAAGTATAAAGAACATTCTAAAGTTCAAATAATCAACAATTATTCGAGATATTAAAAAGGAAAGAAGGAATTTGGACTTTGGTATTCAAGTTGTTTAGCATGTTTTTGCACTTTATTCGTTTTAATTATTTCTTTTTGAGTGTTGCTTGTAAAAGAAAAGAAGGAAGAATGCAAGGAAGAAAGGAAAGAAGGAAGGATAAAAAAAAGAAAGGAAGGAAATAAAGAAGGAAGAAAAAGAAAGGAAGGAATCAAAAAGGAAAAGAAGGAAGGAATCAAAAAAGAAAAGGAAAGGAAGGAAGGAAGGAAGGAAGGAATCAAAAAAGAAAAGGAAAGGACAGAAGGAATCAAAAAAGAAAAGGGAAGGAAGGAAGGAATTAACAAAGGAAAGGAAGGAAGGAAGGAATCAAAATAGAAAAAGAAAGGAAGGAATCAAAAGAAAGGAGAAGGAAGGAACAAAGGAATCAAAAAAGAAAAGAAAAAGGAAGGAAAGAAGGAAGGAAGAAAGGAAGTAATCAAAAAAGAAAGGAAAGAAGGAAGGAAGCAAGAAAAGGAGGAAAGGAAGCCAAAAATAATGGAAAAAGGAAGGAAACAAGAAAGAGAAGAAAGTAATCAAAAAAGAAAAGAAAAGGGAAGCAAAAAAGAAAAAGGACAAGAAAGGAAAGAAAGAAGCAAAAAAGAAAGTAAACTAAAGGAAGAAAGAAATGAAATAAAGAAAAAGGAAGAAAGAAAAAAGTAAGAAAAGAAGGACGCAAACGAGAGGAAGAAAGAAAAAGAAAGAAAAAACTCATTCTTTTGTTCTTGCAAATTTATTTCCTTTATTTTATTTCACTTAAGCATTTGAATGCAGCTTTTCTGAGATATTTGGCGATTCATTAAAAAACATAATGAAAATAATTTCTGGGAAGAGAAAATATGCTTCTTTTGTTATTATTAAAAAAATTTACACACTTTAGAGAACACCATCTTTTTAGATTTGAATTTTAATCATTTTTGTTTTGTTTTTTTAATTTATTTTTTATTTTATTTTTATTGCATCTTTCTTTTTTCTTTCTTTCTTTTTGTTTTATGTGGGAGTAAGTGTTTTTTTTAATTTTAATTCTCAAAACTGTGATGATGTTTTAACAATTCACCTTCAACTATTGCTTTTCCTGGTTGAAAATCAACTGACAAATACCTAATAACCTTTGTGAGATTCTCATCCATCCACTACCTACTTTTATTTATTTATTTTATTTTATTTTTTTTTTGGTGGGGGGGGTAGGAATTGAAGAGTAAGAGGGAGGGGCTCTTTCTGAAAATTATCTTTCTTTTTTCACCAGCCTATTTTCTTGTTACCATCAAGTGAAATGGATTAGGGTTGATTTCTCTTTGTCACAAAAATCATTCCTGCTACTTTTACCATTCAGAAGAAGAAGAAGAAAAGTGTTTCAGATGCTGAAAGCAAAACGTTGCCATAGCAACTAGGAGAAATTGATTTTGTTGATCTTGCTCGTCAAATGAACACATATGCTTTACTCACATGAGCAGATGCAACAAAAATATTTCTTAAGATTATTACTTGTTGACTGTTAAGCCAAAGATTTCTTATTCTACATCAGTTTGTTTTTTGTTTGCAGTTTTTTGTTTTTTACTTTCTTTTTAAATACACATGCATTAGTTAAAAAGAATAGAAACAGTTTAAATTTCCCACAAGGTATATGTTCCAAGTTCCAAGGCTTTCCGCAAATATTTGAAATAGTAGATAGTACCGAATACCCTTTTTCCCACATATAAATATGATAAAGTTTAATTTATAAATTAGACATACTAAGAACAAAGAGCCAGCTGAAATTTCTATGGCAAATAATGAGGAAAGAGGGTCTGAAGAATTTGACACTCACAGGATATTATTGAAGCCAAGTGGGACAGAAGAAAGCAGTGAATAAATTACCTAGCAATCTTGTGTAAATATTTGGCAAAACAGGGATTGCAAAAAAACAAAACCTACTAAGAGCTACAAAGGACAGGAGGGTTTTGGCAGGGCCATGTCCTAAAGAGGGCCCCATGCACAGAAGAAAAGAAAAGAATAATAACAATAAAAGTTCTAAGTACCAAGGGTTTCTGTGGATGTTTAAAACCTTTTTTCTTTATTTATAAATTAGGCACAGTAAAAGACTAACAGCAGCAAAAAAGCAGTTGTAACAATATAGAGTTAAAAAAACAGTTGTAACAATATAGAGTTAAAAAAACAGTTGTAACAATATAGAGTTAAAAAAAACAGTTGTAACAATATAGAGTTAAAAAAAACAGTTGTAACAATATAATGTTAACAAAACAGTTGTAACAATATAGAGTTAAAAAAACAGTTGTAACAATATAGAGTTAAAAAAACAGTTGTAACAATATAGAGTTAAAAAAACAGTTGTAACAATATAGAGTTAAAAAAAACAGTTGTAACAATATAATGTTAACAAAACAGTTGTAACAATATAGAGTTAAAAAAACAGTTGTAACAATATAGAGTTAAAAAAACAGTTGTAACAATATAGAGTTAAAAAAAACAGTTGTAACAATATAATGTTAACAAAACAGTTGTAACAATATAGAGTTAAAAAACAGTTGTAACAATATAATGTTAAAAAAACAGTTGTAACAATATAGTGTTAAACAACAGTTGTAACAATATCACGTTAAACAATATAACAATATAGTGTTAAAAAGCAATTGTAACAATATAGTGTTAAACAATATTTATAACAATATAGTGTTAAAAAAACAGTTGTAACAATATAGTATTAACAAAACATTTGTAACAATATAGAGTTAAAAAAAAACAGTTGTAACAATATAGTGTTAAACAAAGATAATGTTATGGATAGAATATTTGCTCTTCTTTCTGTATCTAAGCAACTTCCAAAATAGGATTTTTCTTTTCTTATTAAATTCAGAATATTTCACTTAAAGGAAGCACTTTACGGCTTCAGCATGTCTGAATTGCCAGTATCACTGCTATTCTGCTTTGGGACCAATATTAAGTAGAATTTAGGAATTTTTTTATTTCTGGAGATGACTGCTGACAATTGAAATTGAAGAAATTGAGAACCATTGTATATCAATCTTATAAGTCTTTCTCAACCATTTATTTAATAAAGGAATTTCAAGGCAATAAATCATCTCTTTCTAACTAGGCATTCTATAGTATTAGCTAGCTAGGTTAGCAGACCATTGGGTTTGTGTAACACTGTAAACTAAACAATGGACATTAGGTCAGACTAAGTAAATATCTGGAACACACTGCTGTTGAACAATGGTTAACAAGGTTTTTCAACAAACTGTTTCAATTATATTAACATTGTACCTCAATGGTCACTACACTTGTTTCCTTGTGCCAAACTTAAACTTACTAAATATCTGCTTATCACACCATAAAGCAGTAATTAATAAAATAGCATAATAGATAATTAGTAGTATGTTCAGTTTTCATTAGATACCTCACAATTTGGCCTTGTGCCAGACTAAGCTAAACTTAGAAAATACCTTGAGCACTTTGTTGAGTAATAATGGCAAGCTTAATAAATGACTAAGTTCAAAGATGTTCTCATTTACTAGATAAACCGCTTTTAGCTAACATAAGTTTAATTTCTGTAACTTTGACCTTTATTCCGGATTATAATCTTCACTTTTGTGTTTTAATGATTTTCATCTGTATATTTCCCAACATTTATTAAATTATTATATCTAAAACCAAGTACTGAATTAGCTAGTGGAGATAGATTGACCTAACCATTGCAGTATAAGCATTACCATAGCAATGATATGTTGATGTGCACTTTATTCATGAGTAATGACAGACAAGGACATATTGTTTGAGAAAAAACACTTTATATACATATTTACAAAATATGCATAGTTTATTGAGTTCATAAGTCAGATACATATTAGCAGATATGGAAAAGAGAACTGAATTATGGCCTTACTTGTGAGTTGACTTGGTTGTGCATTTCATTAGTGAGGTGACTTTGGCATAAAAATGAGTGGAAATAGAAGCCTGGAGTATACATGCAGCTGTTCTGAAAAATTTGCTCTAACTGGCCAGACAGCTTTTCATATCTCAAGCCAGATACATTTCTAAGTCTTTGGCATGTGCATAAATTATTGCTGAGTGAAGGGCAGACAACCAAATTTTCTAATGCTACATGTTAGAACAACATATAGTATATTTTATTATCTATTGATTACCAACTGCTGTTTCATTTATCCACAGTTGTGCAATCAGTAAAGCTTACATGTTCAAAACTTTTATTAAATTAAATTGCAAATTATATTTTAATTTATATATCAAATTAAATTTATTAAAAAAAAAAAAAAAAACTCTCTACATAAAATGTTAATAATAATATTTTAAGAAAACAATAATTATCTCCTTAAACTAAGACATCAATATCTGAGTTATAAGATCCTCAGAGGAAAAGCTGAAATTCAATGAAATAATTTTGCCTAATTCATATCACCTGAAAGTAAAATATATTTCTTATGTGTCAGGGGAAATAAGGAGTGGTACCTAGACTAAATAAGGGTTCATTGTTATCTTCAGGGAACCTATCTACCATGTATATCGAGGTCCTGTTGTCTATCTATTTTTTTCTTAAAAGACCAAAATACATCAGTTGATTTTAAGTTATCTCCCTTGTTGATTAACCCCTGTCTTGTAATTTTAAAGCTCCTTTTAATTTAATTAATGTTTTTATGAATATTTTCACAAAGAAAATACTTTAGGATTAAATAATTTTTCTTTTCTTTCTTTCTTTTTTTTTTTTTTTTTTTACAGCGTCAATTGTGGTCACCCTTGCCTTGAATTCAAGCGAAACTGCCAAGATATTTGTTCGAAAGAATTATACCTTTTACGACTGCAGCGCTTTCAAATGGTAAGACAATTTTCCAGTTATAACAAATTTTACTAATAATTACCTTTCATCTTAAGTTTTGGTTGTGTTTATTATGATTTACTTGATCTACAAATACCAAAAATCTAAAATTATAATGGGTACATTATCAGTGAGAAATGAACTGAAATTTCTTTTGCCTCCATGGAGTCTCATTAACTGTAACAGCTGTTTTTATCATCTGAGCAACAAAGACCTCTGACATTAGTACAAGATTGTAGTAATAAAATAAGCATATCCCATCTCCCCTCTTGCTTGTAACCATCCATCACAATAAAATAACGTTTTTTAGCTCTAAAGCTAAATGAGTCAAATAAAGTATCATAAGCTGCTATTATTGTTACTATATTACAAAGATAAAAATGCTACTTATTAGTCTTTCTTAATTCCTCTTAGTGGTATATTTGTTATTATTTTTATACAACTAAAAACAATATTAACTTTATTGTGCCCCATTCAACTAGACAGGCAGTGTAGCTACAAAATTAATAATAAATTACCTCCTTTGTTTTATAACTAGTGTTGCTATTGGAAATAATGATGTCATTACACCATACTATATACCAAATTTCTCCCTGATATTCGGCAAAATGTAAGTCTTAGGGTTGCTTATTGATCCCTATCAGAAATCAATCTTTTCAAATTCTTTCATTGAATAAGAATGTTTTATAACTTCACACAGTTGAGGAACTGAAAAATATGATAATCATAAAAAAATATAATATAATACAAAAATTGTCTAATAATTTTATAACCGTGAACATTTGAACTATGAAGTCTTTGTTTGAAATACAGTCAAATATATAAATATTTGACTGTTTCAAACAAAACTTTTCTTCTGCCTATCAAAGAATTTTAGTGAAATATTCTAACAGTTCTTTGTGATGTAATAGCAAAAGGAACAACCCAAGATGTGAAATATCAATTGGAGACAACAATTTTTTGAGAGCATACTACAGGACCTCCTACAGAAGATAGTAAAAAAAAGCAAGAAGAAAGTACTAAACATTAATTGTAAGAAGACTGTTAAATATAGAAAACAATGTATGTTTGTCAACAAAAGGAACATCTCAGCATATAAACTACAAATTGGCAACACCAAAATCAAGCAAATACAAAAATTTAAATATTGCGGAAGTGTTTTAAGAGAGGACAAAAAATGTGACATGAAAATCTAAAGGCGCATTAGAACATTTAAAGATACCTTCCAAAAATTAAGCAAAGTATTAAGAAAAAGCAAATTCTCATGAACCACAGGCCTCTGGAACCAACTCCTAAGAGAATGTTTCTTCGATTACTACAATCTTAATCTGTTCAAGTTTATGATTAACCATTACCTCCCCCCTCCTATCCATATAAACTGCCTGTTAATATAACCCTCTACCTTCAGTGGTTCCTGGGACTTGTACAAGGTAAACTTTACTGTAAAAAAAGAACAAAAAACAATCCTCTTATATGGCAGTGAATGCTGGACAATCTCCTCACAGATGAAGGAGAAACTTGAAGCAACAGAAATGCTGTCCTACAGAAGGATGCTGAGAATACAATGTGTGTAAGCAACAAAGAAAATTTAAATACATAGGACATATAATGAGGAAGGATGACTTAGAGAATTTGATACTCACAGGACATATCAAAGGCAAAAGGGACAGGGGAAAGCAGTGAGCTCCCCACTGGATGAGCTTGTATGAATGGATGGCAGAACAGAGGAAGGGTGAGAGGAATGGCAAGAGGACAAATGTTGCTAAGAGCTACAAGGGATAGACGGTTGTGGAGAGCCGTGATCACCCACATCCTGAAGAAATTTGGCACTTCAGCCTACTACTGAAACATTCCTACAAAAATTTCTCAGTAATTTTTTTTTAATTCTTATCATTTCTCAATGTCAATAACACATTTTTACAAGCATAAGGCCCAAGAGCCACTCGAGGTAGAGGGTTACAATACAGAGTAAGAGGCATCACCCCAAACAAGGTGAAAATGCTACCAAGATGCAAGGGGCCACCGGAAGTAAAAGAGAAGGAGAAGCCTTTAGAGGGAACCAGAAACCCAACCCTAAACAGGAAACAAGGGATAAACCTCTACTCCTGTTAAAAAGATTTTAGAGGAGTGCAAACCAGATGATATGAAAACCCATCCACTCTTATTGAGGGGAAAAATATAAATAAATAGTAAATAAAAGTTCAGTGTTTTAGTTGGAGACATTAGAAATATAGTTGAAGTAAACATAGAGTTTAGAAGGAACCAGAAACCTAATCCTAAACAAGAAACAAGGAAGAAACCTCTACTCCTGTTCAAAAGACTTGGGAAGAGTGTGAACCAGGTGATAAGCCAACCTATCTGCTCTTATTGAGTAAAAAATAAAATAAACAGTAAAAATTTCAGAATTTAGGTGGGATGTTAGAAGTATAGAGTTTGTCTTTTTTTATTGAGTTCACCCCATGCAAAACAATAAAGCCACTGAGACACAAGTAGTTGAAGTAGACTTTAGAAGAAATTGGAACTCTAATCCTAGACAGGAACCAAGGAATAAACCTTTCCTCCTGTTCAAAATAAAGAATGTATTCTATCCCTCTCTCACATAATGAATCTAATGTTTTATTATGTATATTACAGAAAAAGTAAGTAGATACCAAATTTTTAACAGGATTTCCAGTGACTGAACATTTAATACTTATCTAACTTCTGTTAGAAAACAGATGCAAAATATTACAATGGTTTCATTTTTCCCTTTTCCTGTTGGACAAAAGACTCTGTATTCATCCACTTTTAATTTAAAACTGTTATTATGTATTTACTTAATATATGATGTCAAAAATTATGGCATTTAAGAGGAAATTGTTATCTATAAAATACATCCTAAAAATAGTAACTATTATTAAGTTTTTTTTTTATATATTAATATACATAGTCTATTAATACTATATATTACTTACTACTACTTGTACTTGTTGCAGCATTCACCCATGATCAGTTGAGTTGGTTCCATCAAACAAACCTGCTGCATCCCAAATTTGGACATGCAAATTCATAATAGTTTCAATGGGAATTTGGTTTCACAACCAGTTCCCAGCCACATGTATACACACTTTACATGATCTGAGTAGTGAATCAGTTAGAACACAGAAAAAGTTGCTTTCCACACTCAACCCAATACACTGGTTCCAGGGTTACAACAAGGTTACATGGGAGAGAGTTTGACTGGCAAAGGTGAGACACATGGTCATGAAGTGATCATGTTGCACAGCTTATTCTGAGCTACTTTTTAGGCCAGCAGGAGCTTGTCCCTATTGTCCAGCTTAAGCATACTGACCTTTTAAGCCCAATACTATTCTTATATATTATAGTAAAAAATGATGAGATTATTTATATATGGATTGGCAATTCTTCCTAGGATCAGTGCATCTGTGGGTACTAACTTAATAATTTCCAATTAATTTTCTATGTTTCTCAAGCAGATGAATGCTGACAAAGTTGATATATCACTTGCCTGATTACATCTTATTCAGATGTTCAAACCCTAGCAAGATTCACTTGTTCTACATATCTGTTTGCTTTAATAGAGCAAAACATTACATACAGAAAATATATGGCAGCACATATATTATATGGATATATGATTACATTATCCAATCAAAGCTGTTGTAGCAAAGGGGTGCTACAGTATTGTAATGGACATGATTGCTGGTGGTCACCAATTTGTAGTTGAGTGCAGGGATTTTATAACTTGTTGACTATGAGGTTGAGAACATTTAAAGTAAATGAAATCAACATTTTCAAAAGGAATAAATTCCAACATGTGGAGGAATTTTACATATATATATATTTTTATATAAAGTAAAGCAATTCAAGAAGTTAAAAAATATACTTGTGTGTACAAGGATAGATGAAAAAGAAGAAAAATATCATAGGCCTTGCTATTAGAAAATGGGTGTTTGGCTGAAATTAAGAAGGCAAACTGCCAGGGAAGAAATTTCTACTACTTGCGAGAATCCCTGTTGTTTTCACTACTACATTTTGAAACAAAAGAGAGAAAGTCTTCTCCTTTTATAGTTCTGAATAGAATGCCACTTAGCAGGTAACCTGGCTGACAAGGTAGAGTAACCCCCAAAACACACACATGCAGTCAAAGTCTTTACAGGGCTGTGAATAAAAAAAATCACTCTAGTAACATTAGATATTCAAAGTGTAATCTAATGATCAGCCACTTGATTTTACAACTTTTAACCTGAAGTTTGTTTTAGTAAGTTTCAGCATTCACTATAGATATTTTGTAATGAAAATCAGAAAACAATTGTCAGTGGTCGGACAAGCATTATTGACATAAGAAAGTTTTGACATATGAGAGGTGTTGGAAAATTCTTGGTCCATCCACTTCCCACAATTAGAATTTATTTTAGAGCTGTGCTAGAGGTAGTTTCATATAACACCACATATTTCTACAAAACCAAAACATTATCATATAATAAAAAGAATCTATAGATCCATTATAAAAAATGTCTTATTTATTACATATATATTTCAAATTTTTAGTCGCCTCATTTTTATTTACAGCTTTCAGGTTGCACTAAAGGTAGTTTCACACAATACCACAACTAGCTACAGAATCAAAACACTAATCTAAAAACTTGAGGCATGATCTTAAATAGTCACATCAGATCAAGACTTTCATAGTGATATCGTGTTTAGAGTTGAACTCATTCAGAAAAATCTAAATTGTCAGACCTATACAAATGCTTTCTAACATGAATAGTTAAAAATTGTTTTGAATGAACAAAACCTGTAGGTCTTCACGAGGACCATCTTTCTTTAAACCTTATGGACTCTTGCTACAGAATCACAAAGAATTTTACCAAATAACAAAAACCACATCACTTGAATAATTTCAACAATGGATAGTACATGTAACTTGAAGAGAAAATAGTGACATAATCAAGATATTGACACTCCACATGACTTCAAAAAATGGTTACGAACAAAAACTCCATCAATACTGAAAAGAGGAATAACAGTTACTGGACTTGAGAAAACTATTTTCCCCAAAAAAGGTTTTTAACGGAAAGATTTTATACATTTTAACGTTCAACAATCTGCATTATTAATATTACTTTCCTTTCACTGCATTCTTTTTTCAATACCTCTCAACTGCAGTTCCCTTATTGTTAATTTCACTCAAACTTGTTTTCTGTTGCCATAGCAGGATATGACAACACCGCTAAGAAATTCAAAAGACTATTGTTCAGGGATCAGAGTCATCTTCAGTAGCAGAATAAACTTTTTGTACAGCAAATGAAGTCACACACAGAGTAATAAAGATTAACCAAAAGTAGCACTGGCTGCTTTATCAATGAATACCAAATGTAGCCTTATAAGGAAACACCTAATATCCCCATTATTGTTCTTGGTCCAGCCAAGAATTTCTCAGCACCCCTTCATATGTATATTTAAGAAACTGTAGTTATTGATATGATTTTGTTATATTTGAATATAAAGAAGCTTATCAGTTTAATTCCTAACAAAACTGATTTTCTACTCATATATCTATAAGATATATTAACAGGAAAGATGAAGATCTGAAAACTTTAAGTGCTATGAATATCAAAGCAAATCTTTTGTTAAGATATTCATCATCTCAGACTTTGTCAGCAGAAGATTGCCTGAACATCAGATTCAAAGACATTGAAATCAGAAATAAAATTATTTAAATCTGGAAATAAAATTTGGATGTATCAATTTCTATAAATTAAAACCTTCATTTACTTACAAGAGGAATGAGCTCCACAAAAGTAGGTCATAGTCCAATCTCTTCTTGTGCGTACTTGCTTGTGCTATGTATTAATGAAAACTTAAAGATCTCCTAAGTCCTGCATTTTCTTTTTGTTCATTTTTTTTTATTTAATCATACTGACAAGCCAATTGAACAAGTGAATAGATACACATTAAATATTTGTTTTCATTGAATAAACTGGAAAAGAAATGAAGCAGAAACAGAGAAAAAATTAATGAAAGAAAATTGATAATAAAAGATGAAATGAAAGAAAACTTGAAATAAAAGAAAACAGAATAAAAGGAATATAAAACAAGAACAAGAAAATCTAATACAGAAATGAAATAAATTGGTAGTGAAAGAAAAAGCATAATAAAAAAGAAATTTAAAATGAATGAGAGACATAAAATGCTGATTAAAAGAAGGAAAAAAAATGAATGAAAGCTGAGTTGAAATATCAAAAGCCTAAAGAAAGAAAATATTTTTTTTTAAATTCAAATAAAAAAAAGAATCAAAAGAAAAGAAGAAAAAAATTGAAAAGAAAAACAAGTTTAAAAAGCAGAAGTCATTTTATGAAAGAACAAAGGAAAGAGGTTTTTCAAAAGAAGAAAATAAGAGCAAAGAGAGAAAAAAAAGGGAAAATCTGCTGTTGGCAATAACATTCTATTTATTTGTTGATTGCATATTCTACAAATCGAATTGTATGAGTTTAATAGAAATCAAATGCTGCTACTAATTAGTGTACTAAGAAAACTTCAGTTTTCTTTACAAGATCAGATATCCAAGCAACTCAGCCAGTCCTACCCACTCATCCAATATTCACCATTTCACTCTCCACACTGCCCCCCCCCCCCATAGAGATTACTGATATGTACAACATACTTGGCTTTGTTACCAATGCAAATCTAGTATGTGTTTATTTTTATCATTATCTTTTTCTCTTCATATTCTAAGAGGAAAACCATTTTTTCTGGGATTAAAAAAAAAAAAAAGAAACCAGAATAAAATAATTAATCTATTAGCCCCATCCCCTTACATATTTTCTAAAGGAATTTGGTTTTCTGGTTCTCATCAAGCCTACTTCAAAATTAATTTGAAATGAGTTTTTTATGGAATAAATGAGGATGGGTCAGTAAGTCTGTAGCCTAAAACAGTTATTAAAAAAACAATTGATTGGAATTTTTACTGTATATAATTTTTGATGTACATGATTATGGTTTAACACTCAAGTAATTGTATTGACCAGAAACAAGTTTATGTTTAAAAAATAAATATTTTCTTTTTCCATCATTAGGTATCATACTTATTGCATGTATAATATATATGTGTGTGTGTATAAATTCAATTAAAAAATCAAACTTTTGACAAAAAGCAATATTTATCTAGAAACAGTTAAGCTATTAAAAATATAGAAGCACTTTGAAATAAGCATTTTGAATAACTCAACATTTGTCAAGAAACAGTTAAACTATTGAAAAAGTACTCAATACAATTCTCAAAAATAAAAGAAAATTTAGAGTAATTTAAGACATAAAAATTTTTACAAAACCAACCTTTCTGTTACTGCTGTTTTACAAATTTGGTATTGTCCAGCAGAAGAGACACACACACACACACACACACACACATGTATATATATATATATATATATGAGAGTGAGCTAGATATTCTATATGGTTTGTATTGATTCTCAAGCAGAAAGCATCTACCCATTTCGAATAATTCAAAATCTGGTTGTGTGGTCTTGGTGTTATATGGCAACTCACCAGAGTTGATCTTAATGTGTATGCAAGAACAGACACTCTCCTATGAGTTTACTCAGTTGTTAATGTGACACTAAAGAGTGATAGTTTATACTGTATGACATTCAAAATGATGCCCCAAAAAACAATGCATCATCCAGTCCCCTTACAGTCCAGATTTGGCTACATTCAATTTTTTTTTTTTACAAAGCCAAAATTCCCATTAAAAGGAAGAAATTTCAGGCTATGGATGAGATCTAAGTGAATATAATATGACAGTGATCCCTAAAGAGAATTTAGCAAACTCTTTTGAAAAGTCAAAGTGACAGTGAAATAAGTGTATGTGTTTTCAAGGGTAATACTTTATCTCTTCCAAGATCTTCTACATTGAGTGGCTCTTGAGCCTTGTACAAGGTGAATATCATTTAAAAAAAAAGAAACACACACAAGAATAAAGTGCCTTTGGCTGAGTTAGGTTACTTTTTCGTTAATATTAAATCTATAATTTCTGGATCTATCATATGTCATATGAAATAAGGTACAAAAGGAATAGTATAGATTAGACAAACATATAATTTTGTATGATGCACATATGTCATTGGCAGTTCAATAAAAGAAATATTGCCTGTTATTATATTCCCTCTCAGAGGTTATAATACTTTGACAAAACCATAAACTCTTACAATAGATACTTAAGCCAACAATTTATGTATCTTCATAAGTACATTAGAAACATTAAGAACCCTGATAAAATTAAGTATAGGTGTTCAAGCTTTCAAACAATCAATTAAACAAAAATAATTTATCCGTGACATTGATTGCACTGTCAAATCAAAAGCAATATCTTTGGCGCTAATGTTTAGATAAGCATCGACTGACAAAGTCTGGAATTGTGAGTGCCTTAAAAGAAAGGCTTTGGTATTCATATTGCTTTAAGCACTAATATCTTCATTTCTTTTCTCTTGACACACTCATAGATTTTCTTTAACTTTTTCTTTTATTATGAAATATCTTTACTGAATTTTCATGAATTTTTAATAAATATGCAGTATTTTTAAAGACAAAAATCAAAAATATGTTTATCAAATTGCTTATGCAATTTTGAGATGAATCATTTCCATTCCAAGAATTTGCATGGGCTATTTATTATACTTCCCAATATTTTTTATTGACTACTATTTTCTGGTTTGCATGACCAGGAAAAAAAAAGAAACACTTTCCTGCTCTATAAATTGTACACGTAAAGAAGGTTATTGATAACTGTGCACTACTACAAATTGGATTACTATGTAATTTCTATGTACTACTATAAATTGGTAATACTATGTGACCAACAACAAAGTCCTGGAAAGAGCCAGTCAAAGAATTAAATTGCTGATCATGAATCACTGTCTTCAATATAGCAAGAACAGAACAGTCAAGGTTTTCATGTCAAGTCTTATTCAGCAAATTCACTTTTTGCTCACTGGGGTATACTGTTCTAGTTCCACGTGCCATGTTTGATGGATGTTAGTTATCTCCTGTTAATTTCCCTCTGAAAGTTCTCCACTGCCTTAACCGGGTATTGAACTCACACCTTTGAGTTCTGTCACTGGATCTAACCAACGCCTTTATCCACTGTGCCATGTGTCCTTGACTGACATCCATCATATATGGCACATGGAACTAGAACAGTCTACTCCAGTGAGTGAAATAAAGGGTTAAGTTCGACATTCCAACCACCTGAAGAAGGCTGGAGCGTACAACAGCTAAAACGTTGTGATAAATATAGCGACAAAGATGAGGACAATAGTCCGAATAACGTAAATAATGTACATAATGCCTCATCTCAGAAATATAGACAGACAATGAGAGACTGCCTAACATCATGTGACCAATCTCTATATATAGGAGCAGAAAAATGTTATAATCCTAACACCATCAATTCTTCCATGCAAGAATTAGTCTGCTTAGTTATCAATGCAATCATCATAAAGGAAGTGATCAGAAAAGTAGAAATGAAATTAATGGACATGGGATAAAGTCACTGCTGCCACCAATTATGAATTAGGAGAAAAAAGAGAACATTAATATTATGTAGTTATCAATGATATAAGTAGTTTCAAACTTGATATTTGTAAATAAAAACAACATACAGATAACTCTTTATGAAGTCAGGGAATATTTTTCAATTCTGACAAAATGTTTTTATAATATACATACATAATACAAGTAATAAAAGAAAGACTTCAATGTAAAATAATAAAGTATTTAATTACCAAACACAATTAAAATACATTAACAACAAAGAAGTAAAGAGTCAATGGAAAGATTATTGATAACTTTTTAGTTAATACACAACTGTAGAGACCTACTAAGCAAAGTACTAATTCATCTTGAAACATGTAACACTTGACTTTAATGTCTGGGTTAACACAATAGTCAACACATAATAATTGTAACCACCCTAGTCAGTTGGATGATATTTCTATTTATAAGAAATGGCAGTCTATATTTTCATTGTCTAGAAATTCATGTTCAAACTCCGGTGATATCAACAGTGATACTTTTCATTCATATATGACAATTTTATTGGTAAATGAAGATCTATTGCTAATCTACAAAAGTTATTCCCCAAAACATTTTTCCCTATTTTTTTGACTGGAATAGTTAACCTCAGTAATGCAGATTCACTTAAAAAGTTTGTGATGTTTGGTATATTAAATAGTGAATTATATATGAGAAATTATGACTTTATTCCTTCTTCGGTATATTTAATTTTTTCCTCGTTGATCAAAAGTAAATAATAGAAATGTATAATTTCATTGTGCAAATTATTAACCAAATTATATTATTTTCTAAGATTTCATTGATGTATTTTACATCCAGGATGTTTCCCCAAGTCATTAAATTTCTTTTTTTTTCTTTTTTTGGTCTGAAGTCCTGAGATGAATTATTGTCATTATTCCATTAAATTTTCAAACTAGTTTTCTCATCTTTTGATGTGTTAGACTAATAGCACTAAATAAATTAAGATCAGTAAGGTGAGCTCAAATTTTGATTAAGTTTGTGCCCACTTCATACTTGTGCCTTTGATAAAAACGTGAATTTACATCTTTCTTCTTCCCGCCCTACAACTGTACATTAAACAGCAGAAAGAACCATTGTGGAGGAGATTCTGCATTCTGATTCCTCCTACGATTACAAAAGTCAAGGGGATGATGATTAGAAAAGTGTTGGATTCTATACACAGAGATTGTATTTTTCTAATTATTTCACCCCCAAGCAAAGCAATAAAGCCACTAAGGTTCAAAAGCTTGAAAGAATATAATATAGATAAAATATTATTAAGGAGAGAGGGCAATAAAAGAACAGAAGATAATGATTGATGTTGCATTTAAATGTTTGAAGATTAAAGTTGAATGGAAAGCAAGAAGCACCGTTTGAGGGTGTTCAGTAGATCAGATTTCCAGATTACATACATTTTATTCAAGGTGGACCAGACTTTAGCTATGCAAATTTGAACATACTTTTTAGTAGAATTTTTTTTTCTTTCTAGGTTTGTAAAATATTCAACAGATTTTACTGATTCATCTAAGACAGTTTGTATTGGGCCTTGATGGTTGAAGCCTATGAATTCAGTTTTAGAGGTATTGACATAGTTAAACATCGTTAACAGCATTTGCAACTTGTATTGGGTTTATCTTAAAAGAACTAAGAGTCACTTGATACTCTGAAATTACTATCGCAGATATGGATTTTATAGATGATATATCTCTTGCATCCTACACCCTTGAATAAGCATAATAATTTATTCTCAGATTAAAATTAAAGTTTTTTAATTAAGAAGAGGTAAATCTTATAACATTCAAAGGTGACAATCTAAATCAAGTGAATAAGAGGGAAACCAACACATAACGTACTTAGTAATCTTAAGTAATTGGGTGCAATAACAGTGTTTAAAAGAGATAAAAAAAATGTCAAGAAGGCTTGGAAGGCTTTGGAATACTTACATGATATATTGAAGGCAAGAGAAGACAATAATACATCACCTACTTAGCAAACTTGAGGAAATGGATGGCAGAACAGGATTTAGAAAAGATAAAAAAAAAGACAAGAAGGCTTTGAAAAATTTGATACTCTCTGGAAATGGATAGAACAGGGTTTAGGATAGATAACAAAAAGACAAAATTTATTCAGAGCTAAAAAGGACAGGATATTGTGGAGAGCCATCATTACCAATGTCATGAAGGGGCACGGCACATAGAAGAAAAAAGAAGAATGTAGGACTAAAGAATCACTTTTCAGCATTGACTCAAAAAAACAGCAACATTTTGGTATTATTTAAAAACATTTCAATAATTTAATTTTGTTTCAGTCAAATAACCAAAATATAAAAACTTTAATTTTTACACATATCTCTTTGACAGGTGTACGAAATGTGCCAGCAGTGTATTCAACTGTAAGTGGTGTGTTAATGACAACAAATGTGTTTACGAGGACAAGACATGCTCTGGTAACAAGTCAATTTATGCTAAACATGTAAGTTTCTCTTATTTTCTCATTAATTCTTGTATTCTGACAACTTCAACATGATTTCACAATTCACCAACCTAGTGTGATGAAACCATACTTGCCTGTGGACAAAACCCAGACAAATGCAACAAAACCAAAAAAAAAAAACTTATTGATTAAATAATGTGCTTAGTGCTGACATCTTTTCAATTAAAGGTATTTTTTTAAGGCTCTGAATCTTGGTTTTAACTGGAGACTCATTTCTTAAGTGAGACTGTGTTAATTAGATTTGCATGTCCTTGAGAGCTTTCAAACAATACATGACAGTAGTTTTCCATTAAAGTACTATCATGTGATAAAGAGCCCTATTTTCATGTTAGATATTAAATATTAGATTGGCTTGTTATTTCCTACAGTTAACTTCATACTATCATAAGCTAAATAACTCTCTTTAATGCTGATTTTAAGTCTTTGTCTTGTTGGTTTCAATCTTGTTAGCAATGACTTCAAAACATTTTATAGGCAGAAGCACAAAAATGCAGGCTGTGTTTTTTTTCTAGTCTGTAACATAGACTGGTACTTAGTTTCATCTGACTCAGTCCCAGTCTGTCTTATCTTGAAGTAAGAATTCAAGGTTCACTTGTCTGAACTTGCTTTTGTGTGTCAACCCCAATTCTTATTTTGTAAATATTTTGCCATATTACTGTTGATTTGAGTTATTACTGTTAATTTGCCGTGTATATATTGTTTGCTTACATTATATTATTTATTGCCCTGCTCTTTTCTTTTTCTTGCAATTCTGTTCTCTTATTTATTTTGCATTTGACCATGGCAACACACTCCACAGTTTCCTGTAACCAACTGTATATTATCCTATGCTAAAGAGCTCTTCATGCTAAATCTTGGAATGGTTTTCTATTTTCTGTGGGATATGCAAGTAGTGTAATGAGTAGTGGCTCAGAATAAGAAATTGGAGAACCAAGTTCGAATTCTGGTTGAGTTCATTATATTCACTTACACACAAATAACTTTGGGAAAGGGATGAATGCATCTCTTCTCTCCCCAACTATTGGTTAAATAGTAACACATGTATCTGGACAAAATCATTGTTATCTCATAAAAAATTTTAGTAAAATGTTCACTCACAAAAAAAAGGAAAAAAATGTTTCAGATTTAAATAATCTGCAAATGTTTGGTAATCCATAAAAAACAAATCAATCCTATTTTCTGTACCTAACTTAATACTATCCTATGCTAAAGATCTCTTCTTTCATGCTTTGTGGTCTTACTCTGGTAGGGGGAAGTCTAGATAAAAGAAAGCATTTGTCTAAAGTCATTCTTCTACATTTATTTATAAAAAATTAAAGAAAATTTCTGAGTTTGCTGTTAAATTGTTGAATGGCTCAGGTGTGTATTTGCTACCCAGAACAAGTATTGTACTAACAGCCTTCAGCTAATGTAAACTTGTGCTTAAATAAGATGATTTATTCCCCCTGCAGTTGAAATGAATTGATTTGAATCTACAAAGCCATGGTCACAACAATTCTTCTCTATGGTTGTGAGACCTGGCCACTGCGCAGAGAGGATCTTCATAAGCTTGAGGTCTTCGATCACTACTGCCTCTGCCGTATCCTGCATGTGCACCTCTCCGACCAGATCCCCAACTCATCCATCCATGCCAGATGGGCCTGGAAGAAATTCTACTTAACTGGAGACTCCGGTGGTTTGGCCACATGCTGTGGTGGCCTGGTGATAAGTTCATCCATAAACTGGTGGTGCCAAATGCACCCACTGGTTGGAGGAAGTGACGAGGTGGTCAACTCAAGATGTGACTCGCAATGGTCAAATCAGATATGGAACTCATGGTCCTTGTGTTTTTGGAGTCCAATGCTGGAATCGCAAATGGCTCGATCATGCCATCAATTCTGCTGCCAATCGATGGGGTGGATGGCCTTGATGCACAATGCGGTTAATTCAATTGGAGCCAGCTCAACCCACTCTGGGTGAATGCCGTTACAAGACAAGAAGATGAAGACTTTTGAATGATGCCTCAAAATTTCAATAATCTCAAGACTTTTATCCACCATTATAAAATTTGAAACAAATGGTATAGCTGAATAGTATTTATAATGATGTGTCATCATTTTTATTATTATTATCATAAAGTATGGGTGCATTGCTGAGTCATTAGAATGTTTGCTCTCTGACCCTGAGATGCAAGTTTGAATCTGACCAGGGTTGATTTGTCAGGAAGGTCACTACAGAGGAACCTTGGTTCTTGAATGGCTCACATGTCAAACAAATCAATTTTTGAACAGAAAATTCAAGATGAAAATGCCTCGGTTATTGGACAAAATTTTGGTTCTTGAACAACATTGCCAAACCTAGTTAACATGAACAAAATAATTTCTGAGTCGACCACCATGTTGTATACATTAGTGTATTGTGGCATGCTTTTTTTCCAATTTTATTGTACTGTGACTTTTTTTCTCTACATTGATTCCTATTGGAAAACTTTAGGTTTACAAACATTTCGGGTTACAAACAACCTTCAGGAATGAATTAAATTTGTGAACCGAGGTTCCACTGTACTTGATATTATCAGCTTGGGGAGGTGGTCTCAGTATGTTGCACCATTGGAAAGTGCCTGAAAACCAAACTATGGGTTGACCTTGTGAGTGAATTCTGGTAGATGGAATTGTTTGTTGATGGTTGTTGTAGCACAATGTCATAAGTCATCATGGCCGAGGATTTGAGCATACTTGCATTGTTCAAACATTTTTTCATGTAGGATGATGTTCTCTCTCCCAGAAACTGTAACTAAAAGTTTTTCCTTCTCCTAGACCAGTTGTCACTCAAGGCTATAGAACCTAGTCTGCTTTGCTATTTACCCAGAGCTGTGAGAGGAAGAAGAGGGTTCATACCTTTACCAAAGGAATTAGTGCATAAGTGAATATAATAGATCCGAATGGAATTCGAATTCAGCTCTCCGATTCCTCAATCTGAGCCGCTATCCATTACTCCACTGTGCTTCCCCACTTTGATCTATAAAAGTGAAAATAAATTTGATACACCCTAATAGTTAAGGGAATTTTTTTTAGCTATTTTCAAGTGCAATCATAATCCTCTTATAATTTTATATAGTCATAGGAAAGAAAAGCTAGCCTTCTGTGCTTATATCCAATCATAAATAATAACAGTGTTTATTATAAATCGGATGCTGATGACTTGAGTTTAACTTATTATTTTAACCAGTTCCATTTCCAACCTACTTTTTTACCCACATGACCATTTCAGGCTGGGCTAGTTTTCTTTTTGTTTCTTTCTAAAGTTGCATCCCCTTGTCCTCTTTAAGCTACAGTGCAACATTAATTTTTGTCAGCATAGTAACTGTTTTTAGATAGTGCTTTTTTTATGTCTTCTTTAAAATGCTAATCAGTGAAAAATAATTCAAAATAAGTCACTTTTTTTTTTCTTTCAGACAAAAAAATTTAAGCATGTTTAAAAAGTGGTATCAACTTTAACCAATTATTAAATAAAGAATTTATTCAATAGAGACAGAAATTTCCTTAAAGATGAATTTTTATACTTTGATGTTGAGACAGGAAGAGCACAAATGAGCCAGACATCGTTGCCATGGCTTCCATTTCTCTGTTGGCTACTGGGACATTTACTTCCAATTTGATTAAATATTTACTTTAATTGGAAAGTTTTTTTCTCTCACTACTTTTTTTTTTTTTTGTTTCTTCTTTTATAAAGTCCATCTTAAAGTACATAAAAGAAAAAAAATCAAAAGAATTTTTTGGAGGCTTATCAAATGCTAACCTATAGAACAAAGAATGGAGGAAAAGCAGACATAATTTCATTAGAGATTGATTAATGTACATAGATAAACAATTTTAGCTAATATAAAAGAATTAATAAGGGGAGGAAATGGCACAAAGTTGAGTCTGCTGAGTAAGACTAAAATTGAAAACCTTTAATCAGTAGGTGACTATTTATACAAATCATTTTTTACCAAACCAGGATTATTAGAACAATTTATATCCATTAAGAAAAAACTATGACAAAGTGGAAAAATATTTGTATAATGCATTTCATTCTTTATGAATTCATCAGACAAAAGCAATATTTATATTAATCTGATGAAATCCTAAAGGACAAAACATGTTACACAAAGACTTTTTCCACTTTGTTTTTCCCTAAAATTGTTCTTGATATATAAAAATTATATATCATTTTCCCATATATATATATATATATATATATATATATATATATATATATTGTCTATTTATTTTCAATTAAATCCTTTCAAACACACGGACAAGCTTTTTTGGTGTCATTATTGAAGGAAAGAGAAAATTACCGTGTTGATACATATTATTTCATTCTGAGTACTTTCAACATAGTACAATTTGAAAATAATGGACATTACAATATTTTTCTCGAAATAAACAACACCCTGATGATGACATTATGCTATGTCAAAAGTACTCATAATAAAATAATATGTAAGAACACAGTAATTTTCTCGCTTCTTTTAATAATGACACCAAAAATGAATATGAAAGGATTCAATTGAAAATAAGTAGACAAAACTTGTCTAAATTATTCAATGAAAACATGCTGCCAAAATATATGCAATATATATATATATATATATATATATACACACACACACACACACAGTGTAACCCGGATATAAGAGAGATTTTCTCTGGTCCCAAATTAGAGCCATACTTACCTAAACAAAATAGACACACACACACAGATATAATTCAATTCAATTCAAAACAAAACAGAAATTATTTACCAAAAAACTGTTATAGAAATAAAAATTGCTCAATGCAATTCCCAATAAAGAAAATACGGAAAAATTTAAGATATAATATGTTGTAGAAAATTAACCTAATTTTACAATTCTTTCAATTGTTGATGATATTTTTATTAAATGAATTTATATTGGAAGAATTGAGAAATGTCATTTTCACATCAGAAATGTGTTTAAAGAAGAATGTTATTTTATTATTTTCACAAAATTCTTCTCATCAGAGTCCATCTTACACATTTATAAATCTACCATTCATATATGCATTGAATACTGCTGCCATATCAGGTCTGGTGCTCCTGCTGTATACAGTCACAGTGATAATCATCAAGCACTTACAATTGATAAGTTTCTATTATTGACAAAATCCAAAGAATGTAGTCAATCCTCACCAGGCATCACAACTTCAGTTACTTTATCACCAACATGATGTGGTTTTCCCCTGTCTTTTCTACAAATATTTTCATGAAAACTTTTCAGATGAGCTTTTTGTATCATGGTTTCACAACTACATGAATTTAAGTGTGCTACTAGATTGGCAAATAAGTCTCACCGTTTACTGTTCAACTAGTTAGATGCAACTTCCCCTTCTACTCTGTTTCTTTTCTCACATTTCTGATCTTTCTCTGTTCCAATTTCTTGCTTCCCTGATAACTACAATCTTCAAAAATTTAAGTGCAATGTCAATCATTATCTTCTGTCTTCTTGAAACATGTTCCTTTGTTGCCATTTCCTCAATCCTCACTATTCTCAGTCTTCTCTTTCACTCCTTGTAAGCCCCTGCATTCTAATGGCATCATCACTTTGCTTGGGGTGGAACAAAAAAAATTTACTATATATGCCATATTTAGTGAATACTCATGCTTGAGTAGACATGACTGTTTTTGAAACAATGAAATTAATGTCTATATAAATTATAAGCAAATGTTTCTTCATGTTATTTGCTTATTAGACACATTTTGTAAACAGACTGCACAAATGTGTGAGAAATTAGTTTAATATTTAATACATTTAATAACATTTGTACATCTGAGATTAAACATATTACAATAATAAAAATTTTTTGATAAATCTCTTGAGATGTTTCCAGCAAATAGCAGAAATTATATCCTATACACACACAGGCACCTAGATCCCTACATCTGTTGACACTGTGCCAATGACAGGAACAATGACATTGCCAGAGAAACAGTAAAGCAGCACATAACCTACCTAATGAGCTTGTGTAAATGGTTGGCAGAACAGGGATTAGGAGAGATAACAAAAAGGCAATATTTACGAACAGCTGCAAAGGACACAAAATTGTGGAGAGCCAAGATTTCCAAACTCTTGAAGAGACATGGTGCTTAGAAGACATCTGAGAGAAAAAAATATTTTTCAATAATAACAAATTCTTGATAAATCTTGTGAGATGTTCATAGCAAAGAGTAGAAATTATATCTTATATGCACACAGGCACCTGGATCCCTACATCTGTTTACAATGTGCCAATGATTTAGCAATGATATCATCAGAGAAACAGTGCATAACCTAACCTACTTAAAACCTATACTTAAATAGATAGTAGAACAGTGTTTAGAAGAGATAGTAAAAAGACAAAATGTACTAAGAGCTACAAATAACAGTAAATTGTGGAGAACCATGATCATCAACTTCCTGAAGAGACATGGCACACAGAAAAGCACATCTGAGAAAAAATATTTTGCAATAATAACAAATTCTTGATAAATCTTGTGAGACATTTATAGCAAATAGCAGAAATAATACTATATACACACAGGCACCTGGATCCCTAGCTCTGTTTACACTGTGCCTATGATTGGGTATTATGGGCATGTGGTTGTGTGGTTAGAATATTTGTTTGAATCTCACAGTTGATTTGTCAGGAAGGATGATGTTATTGGTCTGTAGGGGACAATCCCAGCATTCAGCATCTTTGGAAAGTGCCTGAAGACCATACCACTGGTTGACCCAAGCTTTGTGAGTGAAACTGGGTAGATGGAACACTTGGGAGCCTTTGACAGTTGTGCTAGCATGAAGTCACAAGTCATCATGACCAAGGGTTTGAGTGTGCTGGCCTTGTTCAGATTGTTGATCATGCTAGATAGCATGCTCTCTCCCAGAAACTGTAACTAAGGCCTGCTCAGCATCAGTCAGTTATGTGCCATGCATAATAAATGCTTAGATGATCATGTATCTTTCAATACATGACTGACAAAGCAGATTTTTTCCCCGCAGTAATTTGGCATTTTTTTCTGATAGACCAGTTGTTATCCAAGGCTATAGAACCCAGTCTGTCCTGATATTTACCTATAGCTGGGAAGAGAAGAAGAGGATTCATACCTTTCCCAAGGGTATTAGCACATAAGTGAATGTAATGGATTCAACTGGAATTCAAACTCGGCTCTCTTATTCCTCGATAGTTGAAGTATAAACCACAGGTGGGCTTTGTGGGTACTGAATAAACACAAATGTGCCTGAGTGAGCATCTGCAATAGGGATTGGCTAGCTTCCCTAGTAGACGGGTATCCTCGAATCCGAGTGGCCAGCTATTTTATGATTGGGCATTGACATCAGTAAAATGTTGGACATAGTGATTCAGGTGTTCTGTTGGTAATACATAATGCAATATGTTGATTTTTTAAGAAGTGAGTTTCCTGAGAACTGTGCTTGGCTATTAAATATAAATGGTTTGTATCTCTGTTGACTCTGTTCCTATTTTGAATAGATTTCTATTTTGTGCAGCCAAAAAATACCAAAATGTATTAATGGATATTTAAGAATTATGTTTGTTTTGCTCTTACAGGTCACATAAAATTATCAAGTATGTCATAGTTTGCACGTGGAAAAAAAATACAATTAATTTATGGTGATTATTTACATTGTTCGAACTGTTGTCCTCATCTTTATTGTCTTATTCACAACGTTTCAGCTGTTGTACGCTCCAGCCTTCTTCAGGTGATTAGAATTTTGAACTGAACCCTTTATTTTGTTCACCAGGGTAGATTGTTCTAGTTCAATATGTACCTTTTCCAGATGTCTCGGTTACCCCGCTTTAACTCAACTCTCCAAGTTTTTGTTTATCACTGCAGTAGCCAGTACCTCACAAATCTTTGGCTGAAGTCACTGGATCCAACTAATGCTTTTACCCACTGGGCCATGTGTCTTTGAGGATATTAGTGTATGAATTCTAGGGACTTATAAACCAAATGTCTCAGTAACATTTTTTTACCAGAGCTCATATTGTAATTTGGGTTCGGTTTGAAATTCCAATCATCTGATTAAGGTTGGAGAATACACCAAAACGTCATGAATATGATAGTAAAGATGAGGATAACAGACTGAACAATGTAAATAATTACATCTCAGAAATATAGACAGATGACTTATGGTGACTAGTAATAGAGTCATCCACTTCTGTTGGGTATTTAATTAGTTTATGGATCCATTCTGTTTGTAACAGAAATTCATTGTAAATTGATCCAACCTCTAAAAAACATTTTCTAGCAAAACTACAGTCACATATTCAACATATTTCATAATTAGGGAGTCCTAATATCCTGTAAGATCCAATTTTATGGGAAGAAAGTCTCACTTTGACATTAAATTTTGAAATAAAATCTCCTTGAATTTATAATTTATCTGACTTGGAATTTGTCCACTTTTGGGATAATAGACTGGAATATTGTCCACTGGGCACTAACATAGTTCTGTTTCTTTTATTTTTTTTTCTTGTGACTTTTTTTTCATGTATTCATTTACCCACCCTCTGATCTTGGCCATAAGTTAAAAAACTAACTAGTATCTG
Organism: Acanthosepion lycidas; assembly: GCA_963932145.1. Classification (NCBI taxonomy): domain Eukaryota; kingdom Metazoa; phylum Mollusca; class Cephalopoda; order Sepiida; family Sepiidae; genus Acanthosepion; species Acanthosepion lycidas. The sequence goes on from OZ010590.1 coordinate 30,395,435, forward strand.
GTAATATTTTAATGTCACCAGGTATTTCTCACCTATGCATGAAATGGATTTCTGAAGCAAAAAACTATATCACTTATTAAGGAAGCAGAAGTGAACTTAGCAGGATTCCATGTCTACCAAATACAACATAAATCTGAGAATGGCCAAATCAAAATGAAAGAAACTTCTTGTCATTATGATAAAAACAGCAAGGATGAAGATAGTCGTCAGAATAATTACTGAATTAATGAAACTAGGACTTATAACTACAAAGTATGGAGGGGCTAAGGACAAAAGCTTATTTAAATAAGTGCCCAATGCAATTTTAAATGTAGCACTTCAACTCAGAACTTCAGAAAAAGGAAGAAAATTACTTTTTCTTTTTCAGTAACTTTTTTTGGCCATGTTGCTGAAAACCAAACAATTTCCAGATGACACTCCTTAAAAATACGACTTTGATTCAGGTGCCATATCGAGTGTGTAATTACAACACAAAACCTTTATGTGTCACATTTGTACCATTATAGGGTGGCAAGTAAATGCTGTCTTTGGCGTCAGTGTAAACACTTGTTGAAAATAGTGAGAGTGCTTCTAATAATGACAACAAACAATAGTACCCCATATGCTTTTTACTGCACAAGACAAAATTTGGGTTACCAGATGCCTTTTGCCACACACGATGAAATTTGGGTTACCAGAAGTCTTTTTTACCACACAAGATGAACTTTGGTTTACCAGATGCCTTTTGCCACACAAGACTAGATTAAGTCATGGAAATATTGCGAAATGTGATAAAGATTTATTTTCTAACTCCAAAATTATCATCCCACAAACAAAAAAGATCTTATATAAGTCGAGGTAAAACAAATAAACAATGAAATCAAAAAAGGCAATTTGTTTGCGAAAGCAAGTTAACACATATGAAAGTAAAACAGAACAAGTAGATGATACAAAAATACAATTGTATTTATAGCAATAAATTTTTGTGCTTTGTTGACAAAATTAAAGAGCTTGTGTCATGGATATGGAATGCAAAGGACCTCATAGTTACAATCATATGTAAAGTTTATAAGTTCGACGAAGCAAACAAAAACAGTCCAGTGAACTGGAGACACCAAAATCAAGCAATTACAAAGATTTAAATATATAGGACGTCTTTTAACAAAGGATGGAAAATGTGACACTGAAATCTGAATGTGCAATAGAATAGCCTTCCAAAAACTAAGCAAAGTATTAAGAAACTGGAAAATTTTGTTAGAAACAAAGAGTGCTGAACTAATGGTCCTCTTATATAGCAGTGACTGTTGGACAACCTCCTCACATTCAAATAAAGAAGAGACTTGAGGCAACAGGATGCTGAGAATATTCTGGACAGAACATGTGAGCAATGGCAAAGTTTTAAGTAGAATGGAAACAAAGGACACTTATACTTAAAATCCAAAACAGAAAGAGACACTTGTAATTTCTAGTGGATACAGATATTAGACCAGAAGGCTTGAGAAAGTGACATTCACAGGGCATACTGTAGGCAAAAGGGACAGAGGAAAATAACTATAATCTACCTCATGAGTTTGGTTAATGGCTGGGAGAATAGAAATGAGGGATGGCAAAAAGACAAACTATACTGTGACCTACAAGGAACAAGAAGTTGTGGAGAGCCGTGATTTCCCACATCATACAGGAATTTGGCACACAGGAGAAGCATCTTCTCTTTTAGGGATTTTGTTGTGTTTCAGCTCCAGAGAATTACCTTTTAACTTGTACATGAGCACGTCTGATTGGCTGAAAAATGCATTCTTTTTTTTTTTTTTTTTTTGTAGTGGGGTATTTGAAACCAAAAGTAATCAGTGAAGCTACATGCATAGGAACCAGATTTGGTTCATATTACTCACATCTGTCTTGATGATGTACATCTGGTATGCATCTGCACAACCAAAAGTAAACTTTGTTACCAAAATAATCAAATAACTTTTTAAAATTCACCATCAGACTTTTAAGAATCTATTGCTCAGGTAAGCATTGTTCATGTGTAAGGAATTGTTATCTTTTGTCAAATTTTGTCTTAAATAATCTGAATGCTTACCTGTCACCAATGGGTGTCTAAGGGAGAACAATATTTGCACCACCTTGTGATAATGGTGCAAACTAGATTTAGTGAAAAAATTTTTATTCACGGTTCAATTGACTTAAAAGATAGCCTACCCACCTAAAACACTAGCAATGGGCTTACCAGTATGACAATATTGCAAACATAAAATAAGATGAGATTTACTTTACAATTACATTATAATATATGTTTTAAGAAATGTTGTCTCTTATAGCATGATGAGTGGAAAGGTTCTACGATAATCATAAGCTCAAATCTGTAAAAGAATGATCTCTTTTACATCCTTATTACTGTATTGTTACCATTAAGGACAATGAAGTCCAAGACATAACACCAATGCTTCAAACAACTTCTTAGTCAAATACAAAAACACATAAAAATTTCTTTATTTTTTTTAATATTTAACAAACTTCCTTCACAGATTTGCTAGAAAATGAGGATACCATGATGAAAAAATACCCCAAGCTTAATAAAAACAAAATTTTCTCATCAAAACCTTTGTTATTATTAAGACCAAAGATTCTTTTATTATTAAACTATATTATTGACCATTTTTAGAACATTCAAAATTTTGCTTAAAAATCTTTGTTCTCTTGTGTCAGCAGGGCAATCAAAGATTAGTATGAGACATTTTAGCATCTTTTTGTGGTGAAAAACACATTGATTTGGAAATTCTTTCAAAAATCAAATAATTGTCAGATTTTAATGAAAATTTCAGGACATATTCACAAATGAATGAAATTATTTTTTAAATGTTTCATTTTTAGAAAATCTTGGTAGAAATATTTTTTGATATCTATTACCCCTCACTTATTTAATTTTATGAAATTTCAAGAAATTAATTTTTCCATTGCTTAACATTTATATTCACTTCTAAGCACAAATCCTCTGAGAATTTAAATTAGCAATTTTTTTTTTTAAATCAGAATCATAAAATAAAAAATGTAATAAAACTAATTATTATTTAAAAAAGCTTTCAATTGCTTTTACAAATTATGGACATGATTGTCTTAATAAAAAATATTTTCAATGAATAATTAATCTTTACAAGGATTGTTTACATTTTTTTTATTCATTTGGAATAATTTATAAATTTGAAATTTTTTAAATTTCTCTATTAATTTGTATCAGCTATGTAATATTTTTAGTAATTAAAAATTATATTTACTAATCATAAATGGAAAAGCTTACTACAATTCACTACCTCCAAGCCCTCAATAAGTTAAAAAGAATTTTGTATGTGTGTATGCTGGCGCACACATGCATAAACATGCAAATTTTTGCAAATATAGGTGTCTATAGACAACATTATTAGTAAAAGAAAGAGCATTAATTATAGCAAATACCAAAGTACCTAAAATTCAATAAAACATTAGCTTACAAAGAATATTTTCCTAAATTTAAAAAATTACTGAGTAGTTAAAAATTAGGTAGAAAGGTTATATTCCTCAAGTAATTTTTACAGATATAGCCCTGATAGAAAAAATTAGGTAACTTCCAGCTGTTAGTCAAACTGTCAATTTGTGAATGCCTTAGATAAACCCTTACCTCTGTGTTAATAAATGCAAATCTGCAATATTTTAAACTAAAAGTAAGTAATATTTGTTTCAAGTCAGATTAATTAAACTTTAAATCAGGTCATATTCCTCAAATAAAGTTTCAGTAAAGTATATATTTTATTTTTGAAGGATTTTTTTACATTAGGCCAATAGATGGCTAAAATGGTGCAAAAATCAACAATTTAAATACAGCGAAGTATTTTGCTTATTGGAAATAATCTATTAGCTAGAAATTAAAACTAAAATAAAAAAAGCTTTTTCAATTAAAAAAATTCATTTTAATTTAAACCTTAGGCACCACATTTCTTTGGCAGTGCCTACTCTAGAGGAATAACTTTTTCATACATAAATACTAAAATTAAAACAAATTACAAAAAAGTTTTAAAATTACAGTTAAAGGAAACATATCCTTGAAAGAACAGAAGTTATACCCTGTAATTTAAAAACCGTAATGCAGTAAATATAAGAAGTCAGTTTATTGGCTAAAATAAAACCCTTAATGCTGACATCATGCCAGCATATATAAAGTGCAAAACTCAAACAAACAACCTTTTTTATTTGCACCTACCACAGCTTGGGTAGGAAGGCTCATACGCAACATAAAAGAAACTGTTACTACAAGATGTTGCTACAAATACTATGTTACATTTATGGACTGCTAAAAGTCCACATCATACTAAAGTCACCAAGCTTTTTCTTCTATTTCTTCTTCTTTATTCCCATTGTTTTATTAAATGGCTATAAAACAAAGTTTTATGTTCTCTTTCATTCACTAACATGAGGCTCACTAGCTCACGAACTAGCTCCATTGTTTGAATACAGCTTTAAATCCCTCATCATTTTTTTAAAATGTTTAATTCTTGACACACTCTAGAGGGAGTTACCTTTACATAAATTAATTACAAAAGAAGAAACAGAATTGGAAATCTTCAGTTTTGCTCAGTACTAAATTTGCCCAATTTTGGTTTTGAAAAGTACCAAATGGCGACACTGCAGTTCAATGTGTATTCTTGTTTGAAGAGTAAAAGCAACTGTAATGTTTATATACTGCGGTTCTATAAGAAAAGGTTTCCATAGAAACACGACCGGAATGAAATCAATCGTCAAAGAAAGCCGTCAAAAGGTATTAGTGAAATTGATTTTGATGAGGACGACAGCCATTGACGATACAACACATCCAACCATCTGTACACCCACGCCTTCTTACTTGAGCTCTAATCAAGTCCAACCCACTAACCTACTGTCAGCTGCTTTTCCGGGTGTAGACAGGTTGAAGCCACATTAAGTGTGAGTCAAAGACTGTCTGGCGGCACCACTGTTATATACTCATCCTTATTTTTTTTTTTTTTTGTCTTCTAACAATCATAAGATAACATACTTTGACAGGTTCAGTGGTCAAAATAGGCTTCAAGAACAGTAGTTTCCGTTGAAAATGCCAAAAAGTGTTCTACTGATCCTCTGGAATGTAAACATATTACTGGTGTCCAGTCTGGTCTGACACAACAGGAATGTCTGGACATTGCATTAAGGACATGTATGTTAATTTTATGAGGTTTCAGATAGGTTTCAACAATGCAATATTTCACATTTAACAAAGAACTCTCAGTCCATGAATTACAAGTTTACTTAAAAAGTTAGGTATGCTTTCTTTTTGTTATAAATAAAATGTTTAAGTAACCAACTTATTTTCATGGGTGGTGGTCATTCTTTATGAGCATAGTACCTGCCAAAAATAACAAACTAATTTATGTGGGGGTCATTATCTATGCAATGTATCTAGGATCAAAATGTTTCTTCCTGGTACTTCTGCTTAGGATCTGTATGCACTATAAAAAGTTAACAAACACGCACTACATATAAGGTATGCTCCAAGAGTAATTATTTTTTTTATTTATTGCCATGGTAACTATAACAAATACAGGAAGTACAATAGCTCTCTTTATTAGAATATATTTTAAGCTACAAAACACTCTTTTTCTACATATTCACCACCATTGGCTGTACGTTTTCATAATCGGCCAGAGGTTACATTCTGTACCCATAACATGGTTTGCAACACACATCACTACTGCTGAAACACATTACCCACCACCTAACTGTGCTCATATCCACTATTTGGTCTTCCACAATATTTAGCCAGTATTGAATAATGTCAATGGTTAAAATTTTTTTTATATGAAAGAATTCAGTGACACATATCTGCTTCATGTGCACTTTAATATCAGATGCTATTTTCCCAGTCTCCTGCTCAGCTGTTTTCTGTAACAAGACAAAATGATGGATTACTGACAGGAAGGTTGGACCTGGACTGATACACCAACATGTCAATGGGTTGTTGTTGTTTTTTTTTACAATACAACAACCCTTGTTGGATTATTTAATGTCAAAATCTGTTTCATTTTATTGTTGAGTCTTTAGGTAAACATTGGTTTGTGAGGGGGGTTATAGGTCAGCATTGGTTGGGGTTTATATTTGTTTTTCATAGGTCAGTATCTGGGAAGTGTCCTGACAGAGAACAGTAAGTGTGACACTGAGATCCAAAGACAAATTGGGATGGCCAAAGATGCATTCCAAAAGAATTACGAGACAGGAGGATTTTGTTACTATCAAAAGAAAAGAGTACTCAACTGTTACATGTTATATGTCCTCCTTCACAGCAACAAATGTTGGATGGTCTCCTCAAAAGTGAAGAAGAGACTTGAGGCAATGGGGTATGGTTCTACAGAAGGATGCTAAGGATACTATGGATTGAACATGTGAGCAACAATGAGGTTTTGGAGAGGATGCAAACAAAGAGGAAGCTTATACTTCACATCGGGAAGAGACAGCTGAAATTTCTGGGACATGTCATGAGAAAGAAGGGCGGATAGAGGGAAAGAGACAAGGGAAAGCAATGCATGACATACCTAGCAGTCTTAAGCAAGTGGATGATGGAACAGGGTTTGGGAGAGGTGGCAGGGGGGCAAAACAGGTTGAGAGTTACAAGGGATAGGGGCAAGTGGAGAGCCATGATCGCCTACGTCCTGAAGATAAAAGAAAGAAATTTATTTTAACTTTTTATTTTATAGCATTGGAGCAAAGTACATTTCTATATTTCTGTGCATCACAGGAATAAAATACCTTTGTTAGTTGTTTTGCGTAATATCTGAAGCACTGATTTTGTATGCTAATCTGTTTTGTTAAGTACTTTATGCCAATACCAATTTATACAAGGTGGACCAAAAGGTTCTTTGCTCTAATGCTATAAAATAAGAAGTTAAAATAAAACAACGAAAAATTAACGAAAATACATGAATATAAAAAATTAAGCAAAATATATGAATACAAAAAATTAAAACCAAAAGTTGTACATTAGTCTAAATATAATCATGTTTATATACTAGTATGTTAAAGTAACTTTTGAGTCACCTTGTAT
>OZ010590.1:30407494-30439994 GCA_963932145.1 Acanthosepion lycidas
GTCCAAAAGAAGAAAATAACTTCTTATCAAGCAGAAACACAGAATAAATACCATTTTTAAAAGAATATCTTTCATTGAACAGATTTTATTATATGTGAAAGTATTTGTCATTTTGCATTAAATTTATTTTACTACTTTCTGCATAACTTGCAAATTCAGACACTTTAATTAGCAAAATTAATTAAAATAAATTAGAATCATCGCTACAATGCTTCTAATAAAGTTGGTCATCATTTAAAACATGGGCAAAGTTTTTTCTTCTCATGATTACTATGTTTTTGCTTTTATTCTTTACCCAAAAAAAAGAAATCAGTCATTTTTATTTTCTTGGAAAAGAACACTTACAGTGTTGGTAATATTTTTTTGCACATCTTATGGCCACTGCTGACTGTCTAGTTTTTTTTTCCAAAATTAAAATCTTTAGCATGTGTTTCTATTCGAACTATTAAAATTTCTTCTTATACTGACATCATTTTGACTATTGTACACTTCTATAATGCTTCCAATAAAGTTGGTCAGTTCAGATTTAAAATTAAAAGAAACCATTTAAAACATGGACAAGTTTTTTTTGTTTGTTTTTTTACCATGAGCACTATGATTTTGCTTTTATTCTTTACACAAGAAAAAAGAAATTACTCATTTTTCTTTTCTTGAAAGAGAGCACTTATAGTATTAACAATATTTTTTTCACATCTTATGACAACTGCTGTCTATTTTTTTTTTTTCAAAGATAAAATCTTTAGCACATGTATTTTCATTCAAACTATTAAACCTGCTTCTTATACTGAAAGCATTTTGGCTATTGTACACTTTCTTAAGGAAACTTGTCATCCTACACAATAACCTTATAATTTTTAACTAAACCCTTTATTCAATCTACTGGGATAGATTCTTCCCATTTCACTTTCCATGCTTAAGAGAGATCAGTCTTTGCAGTTAATTCACTCAAGTCTATTCATTTTTGTATTGTATATCTATTTCTTCCACTAGACCACACTATATAATTTCTTCCACACTACCTGAGCCAGAGATTGAACTCACAACTGTTTGGAAATCAGATATCTTTGAACTAACACTTTAATCTGCTTGCCCATGTATTTCATGGAAAGTTACTGATTATGGCAGACACATTAAATATACTGTAGAATACAACAGACAAAACATTGTGACCAACCAAGATGCATACACAAGTCTGAATGGAAAGGCATATAATAATGGTTATTCATCATCTCTTTCTCCCTCTTGCTATCAGCTGTATCAGTCATGGATAAAAACGTCCCCATTGGGGCATGTTCATCCATTAACAAATGAAATGTCTTTTTTACTTTCCAAAATATAGCATTCATACATGTTTTCCAAAACTTTCATTTATGAATTAAATCAAACATTTCCTTGGTCGTTCCAACTCAGTGCAAGGCTGGTTCGATCTCAACCATTATAACCATGCTAATCATAACTTGCATGAATTTACTTTTGGACTAGGAAAAGAAACTTTCTTCCACTTTCCAATGCATAGTGTTTACATGTGTTTTACCAAAACTCCACCAATGGAGTATGACAAGTTTTCCATTGGTCATTCCAACTCAGCACATAGGTGACTTGAGCTTGATCCTTATAATGATCCTTTACCCTAACTTTTGAATCAAAGAAAGAAAATGGACATACCCAAGAGATATTAAGAACTTTGTTTCATTAGAGTTTATATGAAAAAAGAGAATAAACGGTCTGTAATGCAAACCCAGGCTTTTTCTTTAATTGTTTACATGTGTACACACACACCAATTTAAACACAAAGATTTTCAAGAACTGTTAAGAAAAACCAGAAGTATGTATGATTTTTTGTTTTTGGTAAAACAACTACTGAAGCTTTTGTCATGCTTTGAGAACAAGCCTATTGCCAAAGTCAGGGTGTATGGGTCTACAAGTAAGTGTTCTATGCTAATGCATTTAACACTCCGTTTGGAGTAACTGTGACTGGTTCCCAAATTAGAAAATGTCACATATAAAAAGGAACTGTTTCTTTTTGATGATTCACAATAAAAAATTTTTTTCTTGACCGATATGTGCAATGAAAATTGAAATACCATCAAGCACTGGAAATGTTTTAGCTTATGTTGTGAGAATATGGCACACTAAAAATAGTTCATATCACTTTCACAGAGGTGAACAAATGATTTTGTTGGAGTTGGCTAGGTACCTGCTTGTCAATGGGATTATTTGAGACTGTTTTAAAGAAGAAGCTGTAGATGCTATTTGCATTTCAAATATTGTGAAAGATCACTTAAGGACCAACTGCTTTCTGGCTGATAACATTCAACAATATAACGTTAAAAATCTTGAAAAGTTTGCTATTAAATTTATGTATATTCTGATCAGACAATATTTAATGAGATATTGAAAATGACTAGTTTGTGAGTTCATTGATTTTGATTGATTTTGTTTTTACGGTTTATCAAACATTTTCAGGTTATTTAAAGCCAGAAAATATTTTTAGATTGTAAGAATTTTGGGGTCATAAGTTCTACTAATTAACCAATAGCTGAGGGAAGAAGAGGTGGATTCATATCTTTCCCAATGAGATTTGCATGTAATTGAATAGAACCAAATGGTAACCCATCTAAGTACTGACCAGGCACAATATTGCTTAACTTCAGTGATTGTACAAGAATTGATGTTTCAATGTGATAAGTTTTTGGAGTTTACATCAGGAAATGTCAGCAAGAAAATTGAAAATGAAATTCATTATATATATATATATATATATATATATATATATATATATAAAATCAAATCCATAAGTGGAAAGGATAATACAAGTAGGTCTGATGAGGCAGGTATTAAAAACTTACTGGCCGAAATAAATTTATTATCAGATTTTCTGAGATGTGTTAAGTTTTTTTTTTTCTTTTGATATATATATGTGTATGTGTGTGTCAGTCATGTATTAAAAGATGCATGATCGCCTAAGCATGTATCACGCATGGCACATAACTGACTGACTGAATGCCTGCTTGCCATAGTTGTGGTATAAACTACAGATGAGCTTTGTGGGTGTTGAACATACAGAAATGTTCCTGAGCTGACATTGGCAACAGACATTGCCTAGACACTTGAGCAAATTAGTATGCTTTGAAAACAAGTAGATGGCCATTCTCTCTCTCTCTCTCTCTCTCTCTCTCTCTATATATATATATATATATATATATATATACACACACACACACACACACACACAGACATATATATATATATATATATATATATATACACACACAGACATATATATATATATATATATATATATATATATATATATATATATAGACACACACACAGACAAATGGGGAAAGTGTTCTGCCTTGAAAATCAGTATTTGAAATCTAGGCTTTTATCTAGTTTTGAACACCAACTTCTGACACATCTGGCAAATATCTAGTTCTTTCTATCAAAAGACAATAACAAGTGCTTTTTTTTTCTCCAAACATTGTTTCTAAAATAGGAATTTTTTAAATATTTTTTCCCCCAACTATATTTTATGATGCTTGAGAAAAAGATGTTTTTTTTGTTTTTATTTGAGTCCAAGTGTTGTTATTTTAGGTATGTATTAAAAGATTGCAATACGAAATTGGAAGCTTAGATGGAAAAATGAACCCAAAATGTCCACCATAACTAACATTTTAACCTTCAAATTGTAAACAAAAATTCACTGTTTTTTTTTTTTTTGTTTTTTTTTTCCTCCTCTCTCTTGCTTTTTTCCTTTTATTTTTTATTTACTTTTTGAAATTTTCTTTTTTAGTTATTCTTTTATTTTTGGTTTCATCTAAATTTGGATTTCTTTCTTTCTCTAAAAATTAAATGAAACATAACCTTACAACATGGACTTTCATGAAATCCAAGTACTTTTTTCTATTTTTACTGTTCTTTTACTTTGGCATCCATATTCCATTGAAAATTGGACTTTAAGCAGAGCTGAAAGAATTATTTGGTACTTCTACCATTTGTTCTTGATCTTATTTTCCAGTAGAATTGAGAATGAAAGACTAAGTTATAGCAGATATGATGCTTCAGTTTTAAGAGATTTGATCCTACTATCAGTTGTGTCATATTATGTCACAAGTTCTGTAACTCATTAGTGTTATATTGGCAATATATGTACTGAATCTGTAGCAACAGTGGTGTGCCTCAGGCAAAATAGCCTAACAAAGACCATCACTCTTCAGGCTGGTTCTAAGTTTTCCTTCTCCTAGACTTGTTGCCACCCTATGATGAGAGAGCCCAACTATTTAATCCATAGTAGTTAACTGCTGTCAGTAGAGACTCTCAATTTAAATCTTATTCAAATGACACAAGCAATTTAAAAATGAGATACAAAACAGTGGCTGATTGATTAAATAACTACAGTCAAGGTCATAGTCATTGTAAACTACATGATTCTTTCATTATTTACATAGCTTCACTAGTCCTTCTCTTTGTCCTTCTCCTAGACTGGTTGCCTATCAAGGCTGAAGAACCCAGTTTGTGCTACTATTTAACCCAAAGCTGGGGAGGGAGAAGCAATTCATACCTTTCTCAAGGGTATTTATGGGAAAGTGAAGGTAAAAAAAACTTGGACTGTCATTTTGGAATACTAGTTGATTGTAAGCAGGTGGGTAATGGATAATGGCTCAGAATTGTTAATCAGAGAGCCATGTTATAATTCCTGTTGGGATCATTATATTCACTTACACACAAAATAGGTATGAATCCACATATTCTCCTCTCCAGCTATGAGTCCTGGGTATGACGATAAACTACGTCCAACAGCAAGGCCTTTGATAATGTATTTTTGAAAAAATAATGTTGACAGCTATACATTTCTGAGGAAAAAAATATTAACAGAGATAGATTTTTGATAAAACAAAAATATTACCAGGGGGAAAAAAAAAAAAAAGTTGTCGGCATTAAATGACCCATTGACGTTGATATGCCAAAAAACAAACAAATCAAACCAAACCTCTCCAGCTATGGGTTAATTAGTAAAACTTGCATCACTAAACCATTATTATCTCAAAAAATAATTCTTACAATCTAAAAATATTTTATGGCTTTAAATAATCTACAATGGATTGATAAGCTATGAAAAACAAATCAATAAAAACTTGGCTGGAACTTGAAATGCACTCTCTGATTTCTCATTGTATATCACTATCAATTACACAACTTGTACATACAGAATATACACAATATGTTATGAATAATCAAGAGTATCTCCCCTTGTTTTGTTACTCTCCTCTTTTGAGAGAGATATTTCTGTTTATTGGGTCTATAAAAGGAAACTATACACAAACTTTGTATTCTCTGTTTAATAAAGCTTTCTTAAAGCCTACACCTGCTTGCTTTTGTCATTACACCTTAATTATTGAAGTAAGACATTATTATGTTTAATGTCTTTAATATCAAATAATGTACAATTAAAAAATATTGAACAATGTCATATGTTACTTGAAGAAGAGATGGGCTCTGTTATGTAACTCACATTGCTCTGATAAATTCTATGAAGGAAACATATTCAGTATCAAAACTTATTCAGCTCAAAGGTCCGGAGTTGAGCTGGAAACAGTAATCATAAAATATCAAGTTATTTTTTAAGATGGTCTCCAAAAATGATCCCCTAAAAGATGAATATTTTTGCATCTTTGTGTCTAATAACCCCATTTTTTTTTTTTTTTTTTTTGTAAATTCTGACATTTTATCTGCTGCTCCTCCCAGTTTTCAAACCAGCTCATCCATTTTGTTTAAAACCCATTAAAATATTTGTTCTCAATAAAAACACCTCACTAATCATAGCTTAAAAACTAGCAGACAATTAGCAAAAACAAGTATTTATTTCACATTTAAAAAATGCTTTTAGTCATTGACCTTGATTTACTATTATATTTGTTTATCTTCTCTTTTTATATGATCTGATTTGATCAAATTTCATCACCTAAATAACTAAATGATTTATTTTATTCAAGTTTTATTTTAATTGAACAAACAGACAATAAACCCAAAAATTAAGCCTTTTTTTTCTTGTTATAATGTTAAAATGTTTTTAATTAAAAACTATTTTTATTTTTTTTTAATAGCTTTAGTTAGATTCCAGACAAACAAATTTAGTTGTTTAGGGTGGTAATCTCTTTTTTTTAAGTTTTAATTCAACAAATTTTTTTAAGGTTTTCTCTTGAATGCACATTATTATTTTTATAATGTAGTCAACTATATTTTTCTTGATTTGATTTTTTTAATTCTGTATCATCCAGCTAATTTAATTTTCACCCAATGTTTTTTTATTTTAAAGCTTTTCATTTTTAATCAAAAGCTATTTGTCAAAAAAAATTTTGCTAATCAAAAAGTTTTTGAAAATTTTATATTTTTGTAATATTCAGCTTCTTTTCATCCTAATTTTGTTCAGTTTTTCATTTTATATTTCTATTCTCCATCTTTTGTTTTCTTTCACAGACACATTCCCGCAAGTACCAATGTCATTTTGAATATGGTTCCACTCAAATTGAATTCAGGGCAAATGTAATCAACAAAAGGAATATTACCTGCACTGTGCCTGAGGTAATAAACACTTACTTTTCTTACTTGCATACATATTTTTCTTTCTTCCTAAATTTTGTCTGGCTTTTTATCATTGGCCTCCATTTAAAAAAAAAAAAAAAAAGATTTCAGTAACAGCCAATGATCTGTCTGAATGAAGCATTATTTTTATGATTAAATTTTGATTGGCTTTAATTCTGTCATAATTTTGTTGCTTTTATCACAATGTTCAACCCATTTTTATATTCTACTGCTATTAAATAAGGAGCATGGATAAAAAAATAAAGAATAAGCTTTCAGAAAGATTCGAACCCACATCCCTTACTCTTAGGAATGCATTTGATTAGAAAAGCATGTTATCCAATTAAGCCATGAAAGCTAACCAACAGACACCATTCAAATTTAATTACAGTTATTTTCTTCCTTATCCAATTTCACTCAACACCATATTGTTTTTCAACACCTCACAGAAAGTAAATATAATAGTCTTAAGTTTTTTTTTAATTTTCTTAGATGAAGCATTATTACTCATTGTTTTTCTTTTTTATACTTTTTATAGATACCAAGGTCATATTTTTTATGATTTAGATATCAAGGTCATATTTTTTATGATTTAGATACCAAGGTCATATTTTAAATTCTATGACTAAGAAGTAACATGGATATTAACAGACTCTTACTTGTTATTGCTAGTCCTTGAATGTAGAAATAACATGAACATTCCAAAAAAAATCAGGAAAAGAAAATGAAAGATTAATGAGTCAAAAATTTAGTAATAATATTAGGTTGGTGCAAAAATAATGACGTTTTCTAACATATGTTACTATGTGAGAAAACGTCATTATTTTTGCACCAACCTAATAGTAATAATACTAATAATAATAGTAATAGTAAAGCGATAATATCAATAATATTTAGTAATAATAGTCATAATCTAGTAATAATATAGTAATAATATCAATAATTTAGTAATACTAGTTTCTCTGTATTTACTAAAACAAACATAGATAAATCACTGATAAATTTCAGTGTTAGATTTACAATTGCTTTTTCTCAGAGTAGTAACTGAACAACCTACAGGATATATGGTTAATGACTAAATGTATATTCAATCTATTATAATGAGAACTTATTACTATGAATGTTATAGGGAGACAGTTCTGTCCTTTAAACATCTACCAGCCTTCTTCTTCATTATGTGCTGTGTCCACTCTAAAAATAGGTGGTCATAGCTCTCCACAACATCCTGTCCTTCGTGGACTTTTAATACATTGTCTTTTTGTTATTTCTTGCCATCCATTTACTCAAGCTCACTAAGTATGTTATGTGTTGCTTTCCTCTGTCCCTTTTGCCTTCAATGTGTACTGTGAATATCAGATTTTCCATACCTTCTTTTCTAATTATGTGTCCTAGAAATTTCAACTGTCTTTTCCTGATGTTAAGTATAAGTTTCTCTTTTGTTTCCATTTTCTCTAAAACCTTATTGTTGCTCACATATTCAGTCTGTGGTATCCTCAGCATCCTTCTGTAGAACCACATTTCCATTGCCTCAAGTCTCTTCTTTGTTTCTCATGAAGTTTATGTGTTTGGTCTCTGTAAACATTCAGCAATTGTCAACGTCAAGAAGATAAGAAAATTCAACACAGAAATGCATGAAGGGTAGTTTTGCCCAATACAGCAAATTGCTACAAAACCAAAATATTCACCTAAAATCTCAAGTTATGTTCTTAAATAGCCTCATCGGATCAAGACTTTCATATTGAGGACATGCATCAGAAATATATAAACTGTCAGCTATATACAACTGCTTTCTCAGATCAATGGTTAAAAATGGCTTTGAGCAAGTGTAGTATGTTAGTCTTAGCAATGATCATTCTTCTTTGAACCTTGTGAACTGGTACAACAGAATCACAAAGAACTGTACCAAATAAGAGACCACATCACTTGAGTAATTTAAACAGCAGCAACATGAAAAAAAATCAACATAATCAAGATTTTGACATTCCAAACTACTTCAAATAAAACATTTGAAAGGAAGCCCTTTCAATACTGGAAACAGTGATAACAATTACTGGACTCTGGAAACATGTTTTCCTGAGAAATTGTTTTATTAGAAATATTTTACAAATTTCAACCAAAAGTAGCACTGGCTGCTCAGTCAGTGAATGCTAAATGTTTCCTTATAAGAAAACAGTTAATATTACCATTACCATTTTCTATGTGGGGGGCGGAATTCAGCAACATGTTTCTGCTTTTTACACGCTTTCATGTCAAATGATATTTTGTCAGACTGTTGCTTAGCTGCTATCTGTAAAAAGGAAAAAAAAAACTCCCCTAAAACATGGGGTATTTGTGGAAAGGTTCAATTTTTATTGCAATACTACCAAAATCTGCCTCTGGTATCATAACCTAGTATGAAATACTTTTGGAGTGAACCATGTCTATCTATCTATCTCTCTCTCTCTCTCTCTCTATATATATATATATATATATATATATATATATATATATATATATGTATATATATATATATATATATATAGAGAGAGAGAGAGAGAATAATTTGTACTGAAAATCTCCTCTTGATTTTCCGATGGAATCTTCCCATATTAAATCATCTTTCTCTATTCTGGTATTGATATCATAATCAGAACAGAATATCCTGCATTGTACAATTTGTTTCCTTCCACTTTTTCCTTTCCTGCAGGCTACACACAGCCATTACTTGAAGTAACAAATGGAAGCTGAAGACAAGAGCCTTTTGAGAAATTGCCAAATAGAAACCGTTTGTGCCTGCTTGGCAATTCTACTCTGTCAAAATGGACAGAATTTGTGCGTCAACTAATATTGAAACAGTACTTGTAAGAATGAATGAGGAATGCCTTATCTAGCTGCTCCAGAAGCTGTTATAGATGGCAGTGGAGGAAAGTTGAAATAACAGCAGCATTGTTTACAATGTTTGTAGTGTTTCCCATGGTTCTGTTTATCTAAGAT
Source organism: Acanthosepion lycidas (assembly GCA_963932145.1). Taxonomy (NCBI): domain Eukaryota; kingdom Metazoa; phylum Mollusca; class Cephalopoda; order Sepiida; family Sepiidae; genus Acanthosepion; species Acanthosepion lycidas. Next base: position 30,417,053 of record OZ010590.1, read on the forward strand.
GGACAGTGGCTACTTCCCGTTTGGCATTGAAGAATCGGTCAATGAATACAGAGTATAAAAACAATAGTTTGGTGGCTAGGTTTTAAATGGTTACATTGTTTCTGAAAATGGCCTTGTTTTCTGAATTACTGACAGGCAAATCCGTTAGACAACATGTCGTTGTTTAATTATGAGAATAGATTAACAAGCAAATATTCAAGGTGGAGTTAGAATTATGATGATGGAATTGATACCTGGGTTCAAATCCTGGTTGAGACTTCATTTGTACATTCTGACCTAATAGCTTTTGGATAGGCACAAATTTGATACTCTCATTACCAGGTTTCTTGACAAAGGAAAATTAAAATACATATAGTGATACTACTGAGGTTGACTGTTTCACTTGTAAAAATTTGTGGGGGAGGGGGAATATTTTTTTTAGGTTAGCATTTATTAGATCTTCAAGTCACAGCATTTGTCAGAATTTTAGAAGAGGGGTCTTTTTCATAAATACAGTGTCATTTTTCATGTTTATACTTAAATCTACGGGTAAGCAATGGTTAAGTTTATACTTAAGTCTGCAAGTAAAAAATTGTTTGTGTCTATGTTTATATATTGAAATAAACACTGATCATGTCTATACTTAAAGCAGAATATCAGTTAGTATATTTTATACCCTTCTTCTAGAACTCCTTTCATTAAATCACCACAAAGAACCTTTTCTGCTTACCATCAGCATTGCTGATACTAAATGCCAGGAGACCAATACTCTACACCTTATTGGGCTCATATTTTCCACTGATATGAAGTAGAGCAATGCAAGTTCAGTTGACCATTAATGACAATTCCAGAAACTATAAACAATTTTTTTTCTACCCTCTGCCAGCAGCAATGATGAAGAAAGCATTACCTCAAACCATCGCCAGTGAGACACGCTGCCAGAGCCACTCCGTTTCACAAGGCTTGTCCTTTAATCGAGATGCAATTGCACCAATCCTCTGAAAGAACGCCATCGAATGAGGGCCCCTGAAGTCTCCACTGCCACAGGACTAAAAAAAAACAAGAGAAGAATATTTAACTATTTTTATCATCTCTGCGTCCCAGGCGACAGACCCCAGCTCAACTGTGGACCTGATCAAATTACCAGCCAAAAATGTATCCGCACAGGTCGCATCCCAAATCAATGACTTACCCATTTTAAAAGGGAAAATGATAATGCCATCCAGCCACTTTCCATCAGCACAGTCGAGGCCTACGGGTTCGATTTGTGAAGGGAACCCAGCTGCATCCAAACTTTTTCTGGTGATATCGTTTATTGCTGTATGCCGCATAGAGAAACTTTATTGAATCAATTGCTTTGTCTACTGATAGGAAAGTTGGTTCACTGGGTCATGCCAGATAATTTTTCTCATTAGAATCCATCTAAATTTGTCCTCATTCTAAATCAGTGCTGTTGAGCTCAGCTGTAGCATTTGCCTAAAATCATTAATGCTATTAATTTCAAGAATAAATCTAAAAAATTAATTTTCTTTTCTTTTTTCAAAACTTTAGCTTCTCAAACTTTTGTATAAGTCTCAGATACAAAAGTATAATTCCAGAAAATAAATACAAGCCAAAAGAAAAAGAAAATTGTGTATTTAAAATCAAAACAAAAGAAATATTTGTCTGTATTTCTAAGTTAAGTTATTGTAACTATTTACACTATTCATACTGTTGTTCTCATTTTTATTACTATATTTAAAACATTTCGGCTGTTGTACACTCCTGCCTTCTTCAGGTGATATTTGTTGGGATTTCAAACCAAACCCTTTATTTAGGGGTGGATTGTTCTAATTCCCTATGGCCCAGTGGTTAAAAGCATTGGTTGATTAATCCAAAAGTGACATGACCTAAAGAGTTGTGAGTTCAATCCCTGGCCACAGCAGAGAGAAAAAAAAAACTTAGAGAATTGAGTTACCAAGGGGAATTAACTAAAATTGAGATATCCAAAGACATGTCACAAAGAATGTAAATAGTGTAAATAAAAGAATATTTCTAATATGATCTAAAAATAAACGTCTATTTTATGAGAGAATCAGATAACAAAATATAAAATCAGAAATCTTAAAAACTTAATATATAATTTAGCCTCCCTCAATTTAACATCTACTTTCTATTACTTTGGTACCCATCTTAAATATCAGTGACATGTTTTACATTTCAACATGAACCTCACTTTATCTTTGATTTTGATGATGCGAGATAAAATTAGAAAGATATATTTTGAATCATCATTTAATCTGGCAACATAGTGAATCTTATCAAAGACAATCTCATTAAATGATAAGGAACTGAGAGGAAATAAAACAAAAATGAATTTTTCGGTATTTGATTTTGGTTGTCTCTCTGACCTACTTTCACTCAAGTATAGATATCTTCTTTGTGTACTGTATCCCCTCAGGATGTAGATGATCACAGCTCTCCACAATTTTCTGTCCTTTATAGCTCTCAATAAATTTTGTCTTTTTGTTATTTCTCCTAAAACATGTTCCACCATCCATTTACTGATGCATTGTTTTCCCCACTCCCTCTTGCCTTGTGAGTATTAAATTTTCCAAGTCCTCTTTCCTTATGTGCCCTAGAAATCTCAACTGTCTCTTCTTGATGTCAAGTATAAGTTTACTCTTTTCCCCATTTTCTCTAAAATTTTACCATCAATCACATATTCAGTCCATTTTATCCTCATCATCTTTCTGTAGAACCACATTTCTGTTGCTTCAAGTCTCTTCTTTGTTTCTTATTGGTGGTCTAAAATGTCTAAGAGCATTTCTTATTATTTTAGCATTTCTCTGCTTTTCAAATCATCTACAGTAAAAATTATTCATTGTTTAGTAAACATAAAGATACAAAGTAAACAGACGTCATAAAAATAATTCTTCCATAACAATAATTTATACAGGATTCATGACAATTGTAAATTGTAGAAACTTTTCTTGTGATATATTTTTGTTTATCAAGAAAAAAAAAATGCCCTTTCTTCTTTGATATGCCATATCTCTTCAGGACATAGGCAAACATGCCTCTCCACAACTTCCTATCCCTTCTTGCTCTAAGCAATGTTTGACTCTTTCCCATCACTCTTTGTTCCTATTCTGCCAGCTTACAACCAGTTCAAATTAAAACACTGGTTCTTGTATGATCACCAGAGTTAAGCAACTTTGTGCCTGGTCAGTACTTCACTGGGTGACCATTTGGAAATACCAGCTGCTGTAAGCTTGGATGTACAGGTAGAAAATGCCTTGGAAATGGAAATCAATTAGCTGAGTTCCAATTCTAGTGAGGTTTGTTATATTCACTTGTGCACAAATCCCCTTGGAAAGGCATGAATCCACCTTTTCTCCCTCCAGCTATTTGTTAATTATTAGGACTTGTATCAGTAAATTATTATTACCTCCCAAAAATTCTTAAAGTCTAAAACTATTTTCTGGCTTTAAATAACCTGCAATGGGTTGATAAATCATAAAAAACAACTCAATCAATACATCCTGCTCTGCTATCTATTCTTATTTAGTTTACTGTTTCTCCTCTCCAAGTAATATGTGACAACTGTATTGAGTTACATGGTACCAGCAGCAAGTAATGATCTCTGACCGTAGCTATAATTGAATACTCAAGATGGAATGCCTTACAAGGGTAAAGGGCTCTAATTCACATTTACCTATTAACTATGTACTGACTAGAGTCTGAACTCAGTCTGCTAGCTTTTTTCCATAGGCATTTAACTGTTAGCTCACCCACACCCCCATACTGACATGGCTAGATAATAGAAACATAGAAAATTACCAAATGCTAAAATTGCCATTGTCAGAAATCAATGCCTATTCTTTGATTACAACAGATTAAATTTTAGTAGCACATAAGTGACTTGAAGCAACAGGAATATGGTTCTACAGAAGGATACTGAGAATACCGTGAACTAATCGTATGAGCGACAACAAAGTCTAAAGCAAAATGGAAACAGAAAGGAGTTATTGGGTTGGTGCATAATTATCAGGCGTTTTTATAGGCGAGTTATTTGTTAATAGAAAAATTGCTATTTTGTTTACTTTTTCTAATAAAACTATTTTATTTTCAGATTACAAAAATGCATTTTCATAATCATATACTCCAGAATAATCATTTAAAAATGTTATTGTTGAATTGTTAGCTTTCTTTTTTCATAATAAATATTGTTTAAAAAAAAACCCTGATAATTATGCACCAACCCAATAAAAAGAGAGAATTGAAATTCCTAGGGCACATAATGAAGGCTTGGAGAATTTGATGCTCATGGAACATAATGAAGGCAAGAAGAACAGTGGAAAGCAGCAAATAAACAACCTAATGAGCTTGTGTAAATGGTTGGTAGAACAGGGATTAGGAGAGATAGCAAAAAGAAAATTCTTACTTAGAGCTATAAAGGACAGAAAGTTGTGGAGAGCCGTGATCGCTCCCATTCTGATGGGATATGGCACATAGAAGAAGCACATAAAGCAAACTAGAATGAAAACAAAACTATCAGTATTCTAAATTCTATTCTCAGCATAGTCCTCTTCTTTCTTGATCATGATATGTCCTTTTTTTACTTTAATAATGTAGTAAAAATCAGAAGAAATAAGATGAAAGCAATACTAATCAAAATGAATAATTGACAAAGGTTCATGTAAGAAGTTCTATTACATTTAGTACTACTGGTGTAATAAAAAGTAAAAGAAATATGATGAAAGCAATACTAGTCAAAATGAATAATATCTGACAAAGGTTCATGGAAGAAGTTCTATGATTACATTTAGTACTACTAGTGTAATAAAAAGTAAAAGAAATAAGATGAAAGCTATACTAGTCAAAATGAATAATAGCTGACAATGATTTAACTAATGACATTTCTTTATATATAAACTGCATGAGAATATTTCTTAGTAATTTTATTTTTATTATACGTACTACATACCACCAAGTACGGTACTTTGTCAGAAGCTTTAAACAAAGCTTATACAGTACGAAACTTCATAAAAATACTCTGAAACTAAATCAATGTTTTAATATCTGTTCAGTGTTTGTCACAGTTGGAGATTTGCTTAAAGTCAATTAACAACAGCACAAACCTGAGTTGAGCTGCACCACTTTCAGAGACCCCAGGCAGACTCTCTGTTGGCAGATGACATCGGTACAATGCAAGATATTGATCCACATGAAATTGAATATTTGATAATGAAGCACGTATTATCAGTGTAAGACCTGGTAAAAACAAAGAGAGGAAAATAAAATGGAAAACTATAAATCTCTTAATTGATCTACAGGGAGTAATTTAACCATCTCAAAATATTGATTTTTTGATCGATGATCAAAGGGTCAAATAGGTGATTATTTTTGCAATGTTTGATCCTGGCTTTTTTGAACAAGCTTCCACAGTCAATACATCCTCTCTCTCTCTCTCTCTTTCCTGCATAAAAGCAATTCCTCGTCCTATTAAAAGAACCAGAATTCCTACTTGAATGAACTATTTAAATGCTTGAATAAATAATAAAAATACACCACAAACTATTTCCCTATCATTTGATTTAATTTTCTGATAACGGTTTGTGGTTATATTTTTGTTTTGGTAGAATTTTTTATGAGCAAAAGAGCTGAGAGATAATTAAGTTTCTAAATTTATTAGAAAGAGCATGGTGAGAATTTGTTATGGTAAGCCCTAGACACTGATATCCTCATCTTTGAAAATTTAATCTTTCTGCGGATATAGAATAGATGAAGAGAAAGAAGAGGAATGGTGAAGCCATTGGAGTCGGCATCTGAGAAAAAAACAAAACAAAAGCATTAATACTTATATCAGCCAAGCCAATAAATTTAATATCAAAATGTAAAGTCTCAGTTGAAAAAGTCAAGTGAAAACATTCTTTGCTATCAGAAGAAAAAAACAAATATTTTCTTTTGCTGTTTTTTTTTTTTTTTTTTTACTTAATAAAGTGTTTTTGATTTACAAAGGCTGGTCTGACACAAGGCTATATTTTATGTCCAGTGTGTAACTAATTCATTGAGTACTAAATAGTTCTATTTGATATAAAAGTAAATATATAGTGACATATATATACATTTTTATATATCAAGGACAATATGGAGGAAAAAAAATCTATAAGAAAGTTTTTATGCAATGTATTTCATCCTTTAGGACTTCATCAGACTAAATTTGTCATGTTGGTGGATCTTCACTAAAAAAAAAAAAGATTTTAATTTTAACATTTTTGGCATCCCTCATTTGTGTGCATAAGTAGTCACAGCACATAACAAATTTAGTCCAATGAGGTCGTATGAAAAGACAAAATGTGTCACACAAAAACTTTCCACTTTGTCATACATTTTTCCCCATATATATATATATATATATATATATATATATGAGGTAAAAATTTTACCTGGCCCAAGAATTCCTTTGCAATAATTATGATATTTGGTCATTTAGTCAGATTTTGTTAAGAGTGTCTTTTTAACACCCCTTATACATATATATATATATATATATATATATATATATATATATATATATATATATATATATGTGTGTGTGTGTGTGTGTGTATTTATTTATATATATATATATATATATATATATACATACATATACTGGGTGTAATACCAAAATTGTCCAGTTGTCAGATTAAGTTTTGAACTGTTGTATCTTAGAAATGATTAAAGATATCTTACTGGCATTCTCCAAGGTTTTTATAACAGTATTGGATTCTACTTTCAGCAATAAGAATGTATAATTACTCTAAAAGCTTAACAGAAGAATCGTGATGAAATGATATGTTCATCATCAGTTAATCATAGCTAAGGATTGGAAACTCATGAAGGATTTAAATAAAGTTCAAATATATGTATATTATTCCAGGAACATCATCGACTTATTCAAGATGATCTTTGCCCTCTCTAATTTTCTAACCTGAAGTAACTAGGTGCCTCACCTTTTCATATAAAATTTTATTTTCAAGCCTTTTTTCACTGCTCTTTGGACTGTCATAGCTGAAACTCTTCCCTCATGAGCTAAATATCTTATCTGAAAAACTGCAAAAGAGAAACTCAATTAGTTTAGTGTTTTTTAGATATTAAAAATTTTGTGGGATGTACAATTACGCTGTTACATGAGTTGGACAATTTTGCTGTTACACCAGAAATATATATATATATATATATATATATATATATATAAAAGATTGATAAATATTTCCTATTTGTTCTCTATCTAACATGTTTCACTTTTTTTTTATTAAAGCTTCATCAGAGAAACATTTTAGATTGATAAATTTATTAGTTATTTATCTTATCATTCTGCCTGATTTGAATCCATATTTGCTCTATTTTTGATCCCAACTCATATATATATATATATATATATATATATAAAAGTGGAGACTAAGGTCAATACCATGCAGTGACAGTCTGTTTAAAGTTTAAATGAAATCTTCAGACCATATGCTGAAGATTGAGATAAAGCATAAAACAGACTACCACCACTTAATGTTGACCTCAGCGTTAACATTTACATTTGCATATGCCCTATCACTGATATTGAGCACTTTTACCCATAAATGTACTATAGTTGAAAACTATATTTTTATCATAGATCCTAGATAGATAGAATGGTTTGTTTCCAAGTTTGTCCATCTGCTAGGATAGCTAGCTAATCATGTTCTGGGTATAGCAATAAACTACATCTGGCAGCAGGTCTCAGATTGGAAGGTTTTGTGGATCATGGAACTGCCTCTTAATTGCTGTTGTTCCAAGATCCACCCTGTCCTGGGATGGTAGCACCTGTTTGGGTCCCAACTATGGGCAAATAGTTTATACCCAAACTGGGGTCAAAATACTATGAAAGTATAAAAATACCAGCAATACATTTCTATAGTAAAAAAAAATACCGGCAATACATTTTTGTAAAAGAAATTACTAATGACCTTAAGAAAATTAAATTTTGTCATTAAATGACCCATAAGGGGTTGATATGCCTCTAAACAAACAAACAGCTAGGTAATCTCTGCCCATTTTGACACATTTGTGTTTCTTCAACACCCATAGAAGCATTTTGTGAAATATACTGCAACTATGCTGAGCAGATCTGAGAGAGAGAGAGCACAATTAGCAAGATCAATATTTGAACAAGGCCAGTATGTTCAATTCTTCAATCATGATTTCTGATTTTGTGCTGGCAAAAACCATTGACTGCTTCCAAACAGTTTTGTCTACCCAGTTTCCATCACATGGCCTGGGTCAAACAGCAGCATCATTTTCAGATACTTCCTAACAGTGCTACATACTGGGATCATCTCCAAGATTGATATTATCAAGAAGTCACCACCATGACATATCAACCAAAATTTTATGATCAGAATATAATACACACACACACACACACACACACACACACACACACACACATATATATATATATATATATATATATATAATATTTCAAGAAAATCTATGACAAAGTGTGCAAAATGGGTGGCACATTTCATCCTTCAGGACTTCATCAGTGATGTCTAAATTGATTACACATGCTCATGAAGGAGAGGGGAGGCTGAATTTTTAAATTATTAAATGACTTTATTATAATAACCAAGGATTTTCCAACAATGTGCTGTATGTGTATAGTAAAATTACAAATATCAACTTAAACAAAAATTACTCAAAAATACATTAGCCTATTTATCACTATTTCTCGAAGAACCCCTATCAACCTATTGCAGAGCCCCAAAGTTCCAGGGAACACCAGCTGAAAAACACTGCTGTAATACATTATCCTATTTATTCAACATTTGACAAGGGTTATGACAGTACATATTATAATGTTGACAATAGCCTCTTTACAATGATTCAAGTTTCTGATCAGTGTTGGATATTTTTCAAGTATGTCTACTAAAAATATATTTTGAGCTTATCTTAAAATTGATAAATTTTATTCGTCAAATTAAAAAAAAATAATTTTCTTTTCTTTCCAGCGCCAGATAAACTTTAATGATAAAAAGCCCATCTTCAACGTATCTGTGTCTGTGAAGTGGGGAGACATAATAATTGAAAATGAAAATGGCTTATCAGCTCTTCAAGGTAAGTTTTTGTGGCTTTCATAATTTATGTTGGTTTTTGTTGTTCATAGTGTGCAGTTCATTTCATACAGACATTGGATTACTGGTTGCACAAGCCAGATGTGTTTTCATTCAATATGAAAATCACCCTTAGAGACTTCTAAAACTTACCTGAAAGGAGATAGAAATTAACACAGCTACTAACCTGATAAACTGTTAACTATAGTTACACAAACCCACTTAGATATGCATATTAATTAAAGATGAACTTAATGGCATTTGTCTTCTATTTCTTCATTTTCAAAAGGGAAATCTAAACAGCAGCACTGAAAACACCTTGGGATGGCTAAAGATGCATTCTAAAAGCTAAGCAAGGTATTAAGAGACAGAAAAACTTTGTTAGAAATGAAGAGTGCTAAACTGTTACATGATATATGTCCTCTTTCATGGCAGTGAATTCTGGACAATTTCCTCAAAGATCAAAAATAGACTTGAAGCAACAGAAATGTGCTTCTACAGAAAGATGCTGAGGATGCTATGAACTGAATATATTGGCAACAATGAGGTTTTAGAGAATTTCCTTTTGGACAATCTTTTCAAAAATCAAGAAGCGACTTGAAGCAACAGAAATGTTGTTATACAGAAGGATGCTGAGGATAATATGGACCAAATATGTGAGCAACGATGACTTATTTGAGAAAATAGAAACAAAAAGGAAACTTACACTTAACATCAGGAAGTGGCAATTGAAATTTCTGGGGCATGCAATGAAGAAGGAGGTTTGGAAAATCTGATACTCACAGGATAGATTGAGGGACAGAGGAAAGCAGCATGTAACTTACTTGATGGGCATGAGTAAATGGCTGGTAGAACAGGGTTTGGGAGAAATAACAAAAAGACAAAACTTATTAAGAGCTACAAGGGGCAGGAAGATGTGGAGGGCTATGATCGCCTACGTCCTGAAGGGACATGGCAAATAAAGGAAGAAGAAACAGTAGTAAATATAATGAAATGCAGGGAGCATAATCTGCTTAGAAAATGGATTTAGCAGGCCTAGTTGAAATTCCAACAAAAGCTATTACATTCCCTTTGTACTAATACCCTTGGAAGTACCCTTTTTGTACACCATCCAAACCATGGGTTAAACAATAGAGAAGGCTAGACTCTTTAGACTTAATAACCAGTCTAAGAGACAGAGAGAACTCAGAATTAAAAACCATGAAGAAAGAAAGCAACAGGAAATCTCTACATTATCTGCCAAGAGCAATCATGTCAATACACAGTTTACATATATTTAAGAAAAAGGAAGCTGTAGAGAAACATGATCATCTATATCTAAATATGTATACACAAGATTTGCTTTCATATGATTCATTATGTAATCTAATACTGTCCTTGAAATTTAGATCGCGCATATGTTCATGGTGAACTGTTAATTCATTCCAACAAATTTTGACGAAATTCATACTGACACTGAAAGAAAAATTTATGCTTATAACAACAGTTATTAAATTTTCCATCAGTTGTAGATTCTACTTGAAATGATATCTAAATATATAAAGTAGATGAAGTAAAGCAATGTTGAGTATGGTCAATACCTAAATGGGTAACTATTTGGGAATACCAGGTGCTTAATTGGAGAAGCAAGTTCCAGTTCCTATTACATTCATTATATTTACTTATGTGCAAATATCCTCTTCTCCCCCAGATATGGGTTAATTAGCAAGATTAATATCCTAAACCATTATTATCTAAAAAAAATGCAAACTAAAAAAATATTTCCTGACTTTAAATAACCTGCAATGGGTTGATAACCATAAAACACAAATCATAAATCATGTATTTGTAAGAGTAACTTTTAGCTGAAAATGTAATCAGCTTTATCATTTTTCAAACCTTAATCATTACTTCCAGGGCTGGTGTATACAACCCTTGAACCTTTGACCAGTGGCAAAACCTGGTTGGAGGCTCTGGACCTTGTTATCGTATCAACAATCACTTTTTCTACCTAGGTTTATATACAAATTAAACTAAGCACAATTAACTATTAAAGGATGACAAATTTTTGCAGATTTTATCGACATTTTGGGGTCGTTATATTTTCTTGTCCAAATCCATGAATTTGAAAAATCACTTTCTAAAATTCACTATTTTTTATCCATAAACTCAAATGTGATAAATTATTCAACTTTTTAACAAAAATCTTAAGTTGATATTAAAACTTGCTGCAAAACATTGTTGATTTATTTAAAATGGAATGATCTATTATGACATAACTCTAATTTATATTTAGATACATAGTATTTATTTCCAATTTTTCTAGTTGAATTGTTCACCTATATTGCATACAATCCATTATTGTACATAATTAGATTACAATAAAATTTATATGAATACTATTTTCTGAAAATTGAGATGTAGCAGAGTGAAGTGCTCCATATCATAGATTCGGAAGGGTGGCATGAGACCTTTGCACTGGCTCTTATTACTTCAGTGTTTGAAACTTGGGTCTGTTGAACTTCAGCATTCCTAGTATCCTTATCATCCTCCTTCTCGTCAACCTTTTTTGGTGCAGTAATAAGTTTGGAAATATCCTGGCTACTGTGATGATTCAAATGTATGTTCTTTGTATAAAAACAATGAATAAATTAACAGGAAGTAATTGCACTGATTTTATCAATGTTTTTATCAAATGTTGAGTATGATTCTTTTAAATTCTCAAAACACTTGCCCAATATGAAATGTTAGAATGGCCTTAATTCGGATAATTGAAAAATATTCAGATGATTTCAATTTTTCTCTTCATTACACATCCAGATAATTGAATTCCAGAAAATCGAGATATGGATAATCAAGGAAGTACTGTATCAGGAAAAATTTACTAATATGAGCTGATTAGTTCCAATTCTGTTGTGTATACAATGATTTGAAGAATAAAATTTAATATAGCATACTTGCAAAAGCAGTATGGAGGTTAGTGCAGATTGTTCATTTTCAAAATGAATGAACACTGAGCGAACATTTTGGAAATTTTATTTATTGTAACTTGTGATACACTGGAACAGAGAGAGAGCAAGAGTGAGAAAGGCCCCAATTTTTCAGTAGTAGACAGTCATCCAGATAATTTCTTTAATAGTTAGAGGAATGGATTCACCTGTCCTAGTTTCTGTTGAAATGGTAGAGAGAACTAACCTTGAAGCCCTCTCTACCTGGTTTTATATTGAGATGGAAAGTCTTTGGAGAGTGTGGTGAGTTGGTGTAGAATTGTCCTTCACTTTGGTACAGGGGCTTTGATCTTTTGTTTTCTTATCCAAGTATTTGGATTCAGAACCAAAGTTAAATGATTAACCATTCCTTAAAAATGGCAGTGTTAAGGAGATTATAAGTAGATGATAACTTTCAGGAGATTTAACAAATATTTTATTTATTGAACATTGGCTACTACTACAATAGAAATAATAAGCTGGAATTACTTTTATAGTTCAAATTGATACATTTTATTTTCAAAATAAAACTATTAAATTTCAGATAAAAAAAATTGTCACAAGTATTTATAATTGAGAAGCATATAATCTTATCAATTTTACCATTTTTTTAAATAGGATTCCTGAATCCATATTTTATAAAACATTATTCCATCATGTGAACAGTTTCTAACATGTAAATAAACAACACAGACATATATGAGTCTATTTATTGAAAGCAATATTATAGCTTCCTTGTAAAAACATTATTCTTTTAGAAAGCACATGATTTATGTGGCAGACAGATCTTTGTTCATTCTAGAAATATTGAATAACATTTGGTCATCAGTGGCAGCCAACTTTGTACTTTATTAACTTATATAAAGCTGGTGTCCCACGTTGGTTAAAATCTGAAGTGCTGGACTACACTCATCTAAGAGGACCATCAATAATGAAAAAGAGAATCTATTAGGTTAAAATAAAGAAATATGATGTTTCCAAACAGAAGCAGTTTAATATGTGAAATCACTGATACCAGTTTAATATAAAACCTGTTCTATCCACAAACTTAATCCAGATATCGCAAACTGGATTAAGCTTGTTAGTAGAAGATCAATAGATTTTGAGTTTTTATTTCTGGTTATAATTTGTTTATATAAATTTCTTCTTAAATTAAAACAACTTGTCTGAACCCCAAAAAAAGGCTCCTTTCTTTCAACAAATTTATACTTTGTGTCCTAAAATATCACAATTGTTTTGAAAATATAGATAATTGACATTTAACCATCTTTGATGCCTAAATTATTCTATGAATTTTAATTGTAAATAAGTATTTTTTTTAAATATCTATATTTCTGAGATGTCGTATTGTAACTATTTACACTATTTACATTGTTTGGACTGTTGTCCTCATCTTTATTGTCATGTTCACAATGTTTCAGTCGTCGTACACTTTGGCCTTCTTCAGGTGATATATGTTGAAATTTTGAACCAAAACCTTTATTTATTCCATGTGGTAGATTGTTCTAGTTCCATGTGCCATGCCCGCAAGGACACATGGCCCCATGGATAAAAGCATTGGTTGAAGTAATCTAGCGACTTGACCCAAAGAGTTGTGAGTTCAATGCCTGGCCACAGCAGAAGTGAACAAAAACTTGGAGAGTTGAGTTACTAAAGGGAGATAACTGAAACTGAAATATGCAGAAAAAGCATGGCCTATGGAACAAGAACAATCTACCCTAGTGGGTGAAATAAAGTGTTCGGTTCGAAATTTCAACATATATCACCTGAAGAAGGCCAGTGCATACAATGGCCGAAACATCATGAATATGACAATAAAGATGAGGATAACAGTAAGTAAATGCTAAAGTAAATATTAATTAAATATTAAATATTAGGATAATGCAAATAAAATAGACTAACCATTAATGTATTTGTCTATGAATTTTAGTTGTAAATAAATATTTTTAAGTAAGTATTCATTGCCAAAAAGTAAATAATTAAAAGCAATCATCCATTTAATTTAAATTTAAAGGTAAAAAGCAAATATTTAAAGTTAATCTTCATTTAATTTAAATTTACATGTAAAAAGTAAATATCCATTCTGAAATTTATAATCATTTTCTATTCTGAGCCAAAACTTTATTAAAAAAGAAAATAAAACACAAATAAAAAATATAACAGCAGTGATAATTTGAAATGCTAAATGACATTTTTCCTTTTCTTTCCAATGATTTACATCACTTCATGACATGGGTGATCATGGAACTCCACAAATTCTTATCCTTTGCTTAGCAATAAATACTTAAAAAGAAAAATCAAGATGCATGACATCCAGTGCCGGATTTATATATGGGCGAGCTGAAGGCCCACAAGCTATGATGATCTAGGATCCCAAAGCTGTAGCAAGCCAGAATTTTCCCTTCTCTATCATCTTTATTTTTTTAGGATGCTTTGCTAGTGAATTTGAATACTAGAATTTCAACGTAATACAGGCCCTTCATTCTGGTTACATTTCTGTAGGATGTAAAGTTCTGATAAAAAATATCATGAGATTCCTAATTAAATAAATTGGGTGAGTTCTGAAATCATTAAAAAATTTACTTGAAGACTTTCCATGTTCTATACCAAAAAAAAAAAAAACAATCATTTAAAAATATATCCATTTTTTTATAGACACAGCAGGCAAACATACACAATGAAGGGGGTTTCCAAATTCTATTAGTCCAGGAGCATCTTAAGGCTTAAATGCATCCCTGATAGCATCTTAACATTTTTTTTTTTTTAACATTCAAATTTCAAAGCAGCCTGTTTCAGACTATTTCTTCAATGATCAATTCATTGTTCAGGTTGCCTGGATCATGTGAAAAATGCTGAGCACATGGTGTGATTCATACTGTAAGTCTACCAGAGACTAAACTATCAGCAACATGACCATTTCTTCATGATATGCTGCTGTTCTGTGTAGACCATCTGCCAAGTAGCAATTATTTTTACTATACAAATTGCCTATTAGTGAATTGTTCCTTTTATTTGATCTTGGGGGATTGTTCATTTAGCTGAATGCTCGACTAGATATTGTGCCTGTGGATCAATAACTCTTTGGCACTTACTCTTGCTATAAGTAACATGGCATTTGTATGTGCAGTAAGTAAAAAGAATTCACACAGTCTCTCATTACTCCTACTTCCTTCCTCTTTTTCTCCCTCCCTCTCTCGATCTTAGAGTGTCTGGTTTATGCAGAGGCACCGCTCAGTAAGTAATACTGAAGATATCAAGGTCCTAGGTTCAAACTATTTTCTGTATTCTAATAAAAAGTACATTTAAGTATACACTCTTTCTTATGTCTCCATCTCTAACATAAATAGACTATTTGTACCATAAAATTTTTATTTCAAGTGTCATGCTATAGAGAGAGTTTAGTTCTTATTATATTTTTTGTTATTGATAATAACTGTTGATTTATTGATCTTCTTGCAAACCATTCACTAGTTTAGAGAAATAAGTCCTCATGGGTCTCATCAATTAAGACATTGTATCATACTAAGTAAGCTCAGTAATTACGGCTGCTTGAGTCTGTGAGCTGGTATAGCTTACCATTTTTTAAAAATTTTATTTATTTTTTTGGCAATGATGTTCACCTTGTGCATGGCCCTGGGGCCACTTGAGGTAGAGTGTTACATAGTAAGAGGCACTGTTTATGGGGATATGTGGGGAAGATAACAGTTAACCCTAAACTTGAACAGATTAAGATTGTAGCAATTGAGGAAGCATCTTCTTGGGAGTCAGTTCCACAAAGAAGCTGCTTGAGTGGAACTTACATCTTGCCAATGGAATACAAAGGAAATGAAAGTAGATTTCTACAATATGCATAGCATGGTTTGGTCATAACTGTCAAGGTTAGAACTGGTGGAAATAACTGTAGCTCGTCTGAGCACATTTCAGGGAAATAACAATAAAGCAGTGAGAGGCTTTCAATGTTTTGGCTGTGAGAAAAGGGGTTGTAGGGTGGAAAATAATTTGTCACCCACAATGACATGGATTCTATTTATAGAGTGCCACATTCTTCACTTTCCAGTTTTGAGACTATGAGGAAAGATGGCTTGGAAAATTTAATGCTTACAGGATTTATCAAGAGGAGGAGGAGTAGTAGAGGGAACAGAAACTAATATAATAAGTTAATGGATAACAGAGCAGACACAAGGAAGGATGGTAAAGAGTCAAATGTTACTTAGAGCTGCATGGAACAGGAAGTTATGGAGGGCCATGATCACTCACATACTGAAGAAACGCAGCACATAGATGATGATGATTATGAAAGTGTTAATGGTAAAGACAGGCTTCCTGTTTGAATTTGTTCACTTCACAAGTGACTTTTTTATTTTTATCAAATTTATTTGAAATATATGCAATCAGAAGAATACAAAAAATCATGTATCTTTTAGAGCATCTATTTTGCCTCATATTATTTTCAAAATGAAACTGGTAAATTTTATAGTTGTTGAAAATGTTACATTTATAATTATTACTCGTGTGGACTTGCAGTTAATAATCAACTGAGGAGTGGCCTGAGAGTCGGAATGTTTAAAATGTCTACTCTCTCTCTTTATATGCTATGTCCACTCAGGAGGTAAGCTATCATGGCACTCCACAATTTCCTGTCTCTTGCAGCACTAAATAAATTTTTTTTTTTTTATTTCTAAACCCTATCATGTCATCCATTTTCTCAAGTTTATCAAGTATATTACACATTATTTTCCTCTATCCCCCTTGCCCTCAATCCATCTTGTGAGTAACAAATTTTCCAAGCCCTCCTTTCTCATTATGTGCTCCAGAAATTTCAGCTGTCTCTTCCTTATGCAATATATATTGCCATGTATTTCCTTTTTCTCTAAAACCTTGTCCTTTCTCATATGATCAGACTGTGGTATCCTCAGCATCTTTCTGTAGAACCACATTTCTCACATGACTAGCATTCCTATTACTATTATTTTATTCACTGTTTCTCATATACTTGCAAAATCAATGATTGCTAAATTGGAATGGCTTTTATTGCACAGACTGAATCCTTTTATTTTCAAAATAAAACTGTTCAATTTTATTCAGATATAAAAAAAAGTATTACAAATATTTATAATTGTGAAGAGTATAATCTTATCAATTTTACCATTTTTTTTAATAGGATTCCTGAATCCATATTTTATAAAACATTATTCCATCATGTGAACAGTTTCTAACATGTAAATAAACAACACAGACATATATGAGTCTATTTATTGAAAGCAATATTATAGCTTCCTTGTAAAAACATTATTCTTTTAGAAAGCACATGATTTATGTGGCAGACAGATCTTTGTTCATTCTAGAAATATTGAATAACATTTGGTCATCAGTGGCAGCCAACTTTGTACTTTATTAACTTATATAAAGCTGGTGTCCCACGTTGGTTAAAATCTGAAGTGCTGGACTACACTCATCTAAGAGGACCATCAATAATGAAAAAGAGAATCTATTAGGTTAAAATAAAGAAATATGATGTTTCCAAACAGAAGCAGTTTAATATGTGAAATCACTGATACCAGTTTAATATAAAACCTGTTCTATCCACAAACTTAATTCAGATATCACAAACTGGATTAAGCTTGTTAGTAGAAGATCAATAGATTTTGAGTTTTTATTTCTGGTTATAATTTGTTTATATAAATTTCTTCTTAAATTAAAACAACTTGTCTGAACCCAAAAAAAAGGCTCCTTTCTTTCAACAAATTTATACTTTGTGTCCTAAAATATCACAATTGTTTTGAAAATATAGATAATTGACATTTAACCATCTTTGATGCCTAAATTATTCTATGAATTTTAATTGTAAATAAGTATTTTTTTAAATATCTATATTTCTGAGATGTCGTATTGTAACTATTTACACTATTTACATTGTTTGGACTGTTGTCCTCATCTTTATTGTCATGTTCACAATGTTTCAGTCGTCGTACACTTTGGCCTTCTTCAGGTGATATATGTTGGAATTTCAAACCAGACCCTTTATTTCATTCACCGGAGCAGATTGATCTAGTTCCATGTGCCATGCATGCATAGGTACATTGCCCTGTGGATTTGTTGAAGTAATCTAGTGACTTGACCCAAAGAGTTGTGTGTTTAATATCTGACCACAGCAGAAGTGAACAAAAACTTGGAGAATTAAGTTACTGAAGATTATTTTATTTCTGGTTATAATTTGTTTATATAAATTTTTTCTTACATTAAAACAACTTGTCTGAACTCAGAACAAGGCTCTGTTGTTTCAACAAACTTATATTTAATGTTCCAAATTATCGCAGTGATTGTGAAATTATAGATAATTAACAGTTAACGAGCTCTAATGTAAGTGTAAATAAGTATTTTTAAAGTAAATATTTAATTTTTTTCACTATTTACATTATTCGGACTATTTTCCTCATATTTGTTGCCATATTTATCACAAGGTTTCGACCGTTGTACACTCCGGCCTTCTTCAGGTGGTTGGAAAGTTGAACTGAACCCTTTATTTTGCTCACTGGGGTAGACTGTTCTACTTCCAACCAATGCCTTTATCCACGTAAGGACACATGACACAGTGGATAAAGGCATTGGTTAGATCCAGTGACATGACCGAAAGTGTTGTGAGTTCAAAACCTGGTTAAGGCAGTGGAGAACTTGAAGAGGTGAATTAACAGGAGATAACTGATAACTGACATCCATTAGACATGGCATGTGGAACAGGCATGAATGAGTTTTTATTCTTATTATTTTTATCATTATTATTATTCAGACTCTTATTAAAGTTATATTTAGTAGCTACACATGTTTGAGTAGAAACCCCTTTTTTTTTTTAAACAGTGTAAATTTATCTCCATTGGCCTGTGCATATGAAAGTCCTAATAAAAAAATATACCTTCCAGGAAGGTTTGAATGTATAGGTCGGTAGTTGTTTAAAAAAAAGGGATGTCTACCCAAAGATGTGTATCCACTGAATACAACATTTGAAATAATGTCGAATTATAAATAAAATCCATTAATTCCTTAGAAATGACATAATTGAGTCTTTATTGAAAGCGATATAACAACTTCCCTGTTCATTATATTCATAACTTTTGTGACTGGTTCAACTTTGATCATTTATTTTTGCTAGAAAGATCAAAGTTGCTTTGTTTTCAGACCTAAAGCATAAACATAGTAATTTTAAAATGGATTTTTCTTTTTTTTTAACCCAACATAATATCTTATTACTGTAAAATGTTATTTTTCTATTAATAAGAAATAATGTCAGATAAAAACAAATCCATTTAAAAATGACTAATCTAATGGTACAAATAGTAATGAAAGAGATAATCTATGGGGATAAAACAACAAAGTACAATGATTCTAAAGTACAAGAAAAATTCAGTTGCGATTAATTCTGACAGCATATTAGGATAATATATTTAGTGTGTTTAAAGTGCCTTGAAAATCAAGGGAAAATGATTTGTTGAAAGTCAGAAATTAAAGCAAGCATTATGTTATTGGGCTATTATATGCATAATGTAAATGCATTGCTAATGATTTTTATTGTAGAAATGCACTGAAAATCAATAAGAAAGTGATTAGATTTCAGGCAAAGTTAATACCAGATTATGGCTATTATGTATACAATCACAATAAATGCATTATAACTAATAATAATTGAAATATAGCAATAATAATCATGAAATAATACAAACTCTGAAATTTTATTTACTATTTATTTTATTTTTCTTTCTTTCAATAGGAGTAGATAGGTATGCCTAACATCCAGTTCACACTTCGTCCTAGGTATGACGATAAACTACATCCAGCCTCTGATCAGGAAATTGGAGGTTTTGGGAAATGTGGAACCACTTCTTAACTGCTGATGTTTCCAAGTCCATCCAGACTTAGGGTGGTAGCACCTGTTAGGGTCCCAGCTATGGGAAAATAGTGACCCCCCACCCCAAAGAAAAATTATTTTCATAATAAAATGAGCAACAATACAATTTTATAGCAAAATGACAATCAATGCAACACTAAAAAAAATATAAGAATATTTTTTTATAGGAAAATTACCAACAACACATCTACAAACTATTTCTCTAAAGAAACATACCTTTACTCTGAAAGTATAAAATTATGCAAAAAATATTTAGATTCTGGCATTAAATAACAAACCAACCAGTTCACACTCCTCTCAGGTTTTTTTGAACAGGAGTAGAGGGTTTATCCCATGTTCCCTGTTTAGGATTGAGTTTCCAGTTCCTTCTAAATTCTTCTCATTCTCTTTCATTCCTAGTAGGCCATTGTGTCTAAGTAGCATTATTGTCTTACCTGGGATGAATTTATTAAAAAAAAGAACTATTTTAAGTCTGATAAGTGATAGGTTTTTAACAGTCACTGTTGATTGAAAGTAAAGAGTTTATTATGTATCTATACTAGTATATTGATGTTTTGTTGTCGGTTTTCCTCTTTTATGTACCCTGTCCATTTAGAACATGGGCAAACATGGCTCTTCACAACCTCCTGTCCTTTGCTGTTCTCAGTAAAGTTTTTCTTTTTACTATCCCTCCTAAACTATGTTTTAAATATTTACTCATTAGATAGGTTACACACTGCTTTCCTCTGTCCCTCATGCTTATATATCCTGTGAGTCTTGAATTTTCCAAGCCCTCTTTCTTCATTATGTGCCCTAATTTCAACTGTCTTTTTTAAGTAGAGTAACTTTATTTCACTGTCAAGATAATGTTGTAAATTTGTTTATATGGTTTCAATTCATCTCATTTTCTACCCTTTGTGTTTGCAGTGGAGTTTTACCGTTGCGATCGAGTTGGTCCGGATTGTGGAGAATGCATGAGCACTCATTGGCGGTATCCAGACATGAACTGTGTTTGGTGTGATTCTGGCTGCAAATTCTTGCCACGATGTAAAGAAAAAGTTCACCGAGTGCACTGCCCAGACCCGAACATAACTTGCGTAAGTAAACACATTATTATCACAAGACGTTTGGTACCATAACAGATCATGCTGAAAGTTTGTCTTGGTTTACGAGGGCCGGGCTCGGATTAAGATTACAATCCAAATCTGTTCCAGACAGAGCTTTAACTTAATATGGTTTCAGGATTATCTCTGATTTTATGCATGGCTTAATCATGTTTAATACTTTCGATTTGTCTCAAGCATCAAATTGATTGTTAGACCAAAATTTCTACAAGGTACAAATATGTTTGTTCAGTTTATCAATTAAAAAAAAAAAAAAAAAAAAACTAAAATGCATTTTCAAAGAAGTTTTTTGTCATTAATTTTATTAAATTACATAATTATCCTTTTTGTTCCACTAACTCTCCAGTCCTGGATATGATGATAAACTACATCTGGCAGCAAGGAGATTGGTAGCTATGGGCAAATATTGACCCCTTCCCACCACCACCCCCAAACAAAAATAAGACACTATGAAAGCATAAAAATATATTTTTATAGTAAAAATACCAGCAATACGTTTTTATATAATAAAAATTACCAACAATACATATTCATAGTATGATTATGAAATTACTTCAAAGCTCCCAAGAATATTAAATTTCAGTATTAAATGACCCATAAGGAGTTGATATGCCATTAAACAAATCAAGCAATCAATCCACTAACTCTCAACTGTATACAACTGATTTCTAGCAGTTAAATGACTTCCATCAAATGAACACTGTAGATCTTAGAGAGGACCTTCCTACTTCTAGCCTTGTGAACTGGTGCTACTTAATCACAAAGAACTTTACTAAATGACAGGAATCACATCAGTTGAAGACTTTCAACAGCAGCAACAACTAAAATGGATAGCATATGTAACTCAAAGAGAAAATAATGACATAATCAAGATTTTTGACTTTCCACACTACTTCAAACAAAATGTTAGGAAGGAAACCCCGATCAATACTGAAAAGAGCAATAACAGTTATTGGACTTGAGAAAACCTGAGCCATTTCTTTAAGATGATGGCAGGGATCCCATCACATTTGATTGCCTTGTGGAGATCTAATGATATCAGAAACCACTGATGGAGTTATGCACATATCACTCAGTTGAGCTTCCATTCTGAAGTACTTCAAATGTTGAGATTTCTAATCAATGCTTATTAAACTTGATTGAAATATAATTTATGACTTTAAATTTTATGAATTTAAGCTCAGTACTAGATTGGCAGGAAGGTCACATCATTTTGCAATTGAAATGGCTAGATGTAACCCCTTATTTCTATGCTAACAGTTTCTTCTCTCATACTTCTTGCTTCTAGAACTCTCTTCTGGCTTCTTACTTTCCAGTCAACTTTGATTTTCCAAAGTTTATATGTAATGCCAATCATTATCTTCTGCCTTATTAATTAATGTTCTTTACTTGTCCTCTCTCCTTAATAGTGGTTTTTCTCATACTTTCTCAATATCAGAAACCCATTGCATCTTAGTGGCTTTATTCCCTTGCTTGAGGTGAAAATTTTAAAACATATTTTGCATATTATAAATTTTATATTTAGTTCAAGTCTACTCTAAAAATACATTGCTAAAATCTGACTGACATTTTGTGTCAAATTCAAATACTGAAATTTTATAATTGTTTTCAAAAAGTTCTCAGCAAATCATGTTAACATCTTATATTTCTTGTGAATAATATTGTAATGCGCTCAAAGAGATGGTATTTAATGCAGTCAAAAATAGTTTCAAATATGGCTAACCTGATACATCTAACATAGATATTTGAACTGTGCCAAAAACAAACTTCTAAGCATTAAAAACAAAGTTTCAAAAACCTGACTGTCTCAAATATCTGATTTGGAAAAGCAATCAAATTTACTATTTTCCATTCTTTGTTTAACCTATTTGCTGCCTT
>OZ010590.1:30444994-30479994 GCA_963932145.1 Acanthosepion lycidas
TTTTTTTCTATAACCTTGCAATCATGTTTAGTCTATTTCTTTAGAATTGAACTTCATACCTTTTAACTCTTTCTCAATCAACCAACAGATCTGGCTGGCCAAACATGTAAGTTTGTTTACAACCAAATCTAATAATATCATTTACCTGCAGAGAGGAATATTCTATTGAATTAACCCAAGCAACATGGTTGCTTAGATGTAACAGTGATTCGCTTCTAAATTAGTATTTTATTTTGTCATTTTTCCTCAGTAAATGATCAGATTTTGATTCCATGATAACCAGGCAAATACTTCTGAAGGCTTAGTTCTCCTTGCTGGATATTCTTAACTCTGAAGATAAGTTTGAAGTGGAAGAAACAATCAAATGTACTTCCAATGATGAACCAGTCTATGGTAGTAGGTCAAGTACATAAATTTATTATATATTTTTTACTTTTTGACATTTTTTTGCATTTGGTTTCCATGGAAATGAACAAAAAAAGATATTCATTACTAAATATAACCTTTCTATAATCCTACCAGAAAATATAAAGTATAACAGTGTTCACCATGATCTTCATTGGAGCAGGCTGATTACATAAATCCTCACAATACCTTCTCTCCAGTGTTCATGAATATCCATTGCACCTTACACCTTCAATTTGGCATATTTACTGAATGTATGTTTTGTATGGGTGACCAATGCCAGTGTTGATGTTTTTATCACATAACAGAACAGCACTGTTAAACTCATTCTTTCTTCTCTCTGGGAGTGCTTCATAAATTGTATTCATCTCTACCAAATGACTTGTTAGATGGAAGATGTGGCCATAGGTCTGCTTTTTTGTAGGATGCTCTTACCTGGATAAATTCAATGCAATAGGGCAGGTAGTATCCAGGTATATGTGCCATCAAGTTTCATTTCTAATTATTTTGTCACTGTCCATGCATTGCTATCATGACTGATACTTAGTAGAAGTCTCATTTCATTTTATGTGGTAAAGCAAATTCTTAGACTATTGGCAGCTTGTCCATTGCAGCCCATATTTTGCCAGTGGGAATGCTCACATCACTTTTAATGGAGGAGATGTTAATTCCAAGACAGATGAACTGATCGACCATTTTTAATGGATTGCCTGACAGGGAATTGACGGAGCCTTGTTGAGGTGCTAACTTGTGTAGATAGCTCACAAATTGAATTTCAGTTTGAATTATCTTAAAACTGGTTAAATTTAGAAATAATTTCAGTCTGGGAAAAGTTATCTGGGTGTGACATATGAGGAACAAGCTGAAATGGAGATAACAAAGATAATGATATGAGAACAAATAATTCATGAAATAATAAATAGATAATAATATCATGATATGAAACATAAGCAAAATAACTGGATATCTAAATGGTAATGGCTACTACATTTTTCATGGACTCTCAAGACAATTTTTTTTATTTCTTTTTTTTTTTTTTTTTTTTAAATGTCCACCCAATATAAGAACCAAGAGCCACTCTATGTAGAAGATTACCGGAGGAGTTTGTTGTGTGAGTGGTAAGAAGTATAGTTTATGAGAATATGTGAGAAAGCTAATGGTTAACATTAGACTTGAATAGGTTATGGTTGTAGTGGTTGAGAAAGCATCCTCTTGGGAGTCAGTTCCACAAAGAAGTGGTTCTTTAATTAGCTGCATAGTAGGTGATCCACCAGGGCTAGATATGATTTTGAATTCAGAGTTATCCTTCTCAAAGATTGAAGAAAAAAAATACATCATCTACATTCAGATAATATCAAATTTTATCCTATTTTAAAATTGTTAACAAAATTGCTTTGTTTCATTTATTTTAATAAATTCAAGCATCTTAAAAGTTAAGAGCATAAAGAGAAAATTAGTCCTTTTGGCTCTGTGATCTATACAGAATTTTAGGAGGATACTTTCTTGAAGAAAAGTCCCCCAGAGATGGATAATCATAGCTCTCCACAGCCTCCTTTCTCTTGTTGCTTTAAGTTATTTTTGCCCTTTTACCATCTCTTTTGTTCTTATTCTGCTATTCATTTACATAAAGTTGTTAAGTATGTTACTTGCTGTTTCCTTTTGTTTCTCTTGCCTTTAGTATATCCTGTGAATGTTAAATTCACCATGGCTCCTTTCCTCATCATCTGTCCAACAAATTTCAACTCTTTCTAATTGTAAATATTAATTTCCTTGTAGTTCCTATTTAACATAAAATTTGCTCTTTGCTCATTTGCTCTGGCCTTGGTGAAAATATCCTACATCTGTGGAACCAACACCCAAGAGGATGTTACTCTTGATCACTACAATCTTAACCTGTTGAAGCCTAGGGTTAACAATTATCTTCCTCTCCTAAACTGACTCTTAATGTAACACTCCACCTCAAGTGACCTCCAGGCCTTGTACTTAGTGAACCTTATTGTAAAAAAAAAAATTATACAAAAATAATCCTGCATTTCTTTATAACTAAATACAAAATTTAAATATGTTTTATTTCTTACACTTGATAGATTTCAATATCAGAACATTTCTTGTCATAACCTTGTTTCTGATTGCTCCTGGAACCCTATTTATAATCCTCAAATATAAATGCTAATTATTTCATCATTATTATAAGGAACAAGTAGGGCCTAACCTTAAAAGAACACTTACAAATGCCTCTAATAATCTAAAGATGTTCCAGACAAGATTTTATAATGGTCTGCAGATATCAAATACGAAGAAGGCAAGGAGTGGGAAGCAGGTTGCCAGATGTTATTAATGGCTTGCCAGGTTTCAATAGATTATTTGTGAATAATTAATGTTGGGCAGATGCATAAAATGCTTCACAATTCCATAGAGAAATGCAAACACAAAAAGTTAAAATACTGACATTGTTTAACTGAATTGTGCCTTTCTTGAAAATTTTTTATACTTTGCAGATACTAAAATTGTTAAAGAAACTAGCATTGGTTAACCCTCTACTCCTGTTCAATTGTTAAAGAAACTGACATGGGTCATTATTCCACACAAAGAGAAACAAAGTGATTTCCCAAAATAATAAGTCAAAACAAAATATTAAATATTAAAAGGAAATGGGCAAAGTGAAGCCCCCAAATAAAAGCAAAACACTTTATTATAGTAAAAATACAGCAGTATATTTTTATATAAAATAAAATTAACAACAATAAGCAAATACTTACAAATTGTAGTGACTTCACCCGAATCCATTTAAAATACTACCAAACAACCAACATGAAAGAACTCTTTTTTGACATTAATCCATATAATAACCTCCAATTTCTTAAAGAAATCAAACTATATTCCAAAATATAACTACAGCATAAAACACACATATCACTGCCTCTAGTAATTATGTCAAACACAAACATGTATATATTGATATGTTGTTAAACAAACAAATCAGCTATGTTAACCCTGTAGGCACCCAATGGAGTATATAGTCACACTACACTTGGCATTTGTGTAGTAAGTAGACTTTTAATAGGTGAAATCCTCAGCGCCATGTTCAACTCATTTTGAGTTATCTTACTCCTAGACTGGTTACCAGATAAAGCTATTGATCCCTACTATTAACCCCTAGTTGGGGTGAGAAGACATGGAGTCATATCTTTTCAAGGTTATTTGTATGAAAGTGAATGCAACAAACTTGTCTGGAATACAATCTCAATGCTACTCCCACTTTCTGAGGTGATAACTCTATATATATATACATCAGTCTTGAAATGAGACTATTTCTTGACTAAAAGAATTCTTTTCACATCCTAAAATATAAAGAATATTATTAGACATAAGTTATTTTTTTCTGAACAGGTCAAGGCATTCCATAATTAGAACATCATGATAAAATTCTTAATAGTCTAAATAATAATTCTGCAATGCCTTGCAAAATTTATGAAACATTTCTTGTTCTAAAATAAACTTTGCAATGAAATATCTTGTTTGCTTTATGAAGTACATCCAATAGGGATTTGTTTTACGTCAATTATTTTCATTATACAACTGGTCTTAAGTATATTCAAATACCAGTTCCCATGTGATCAAGAAAATTCTCTTTCCCAAAAGCATGACAAAGTTGTAAATAACTAAATTTGTCAAAATTTAAGCAGAAAAGATTATTAGTATTACTACTACAAGGAGAATCATGAATAAAAATATCAAAATCTCTATTAAAAACATTTTCATCCCCGACCACCAAAAATTAAAATATTGCAAATAATAAACTGATTAAGTGATTTTATTTTCCATAGATTATTAATAATAATAATCTTTCTCTTATAAATTGAATTTTTGACTCAGTTCCCTTGGGAAGTTAGTAGTTAAACTTTTCATTGCTAAAAAATTTTCATCTATTTCTTTCAAGGCTAGAGATCATGGAAATAATTATTTGATTCAATTATTTTATTATAATCTTTTTTTTTTTTTTTTACTCCTACTTTTTTTTTTAGCCTTATACAAGGAATTTGCAAAAACCTTTCATATAAAAAAAAAAAAAGATTATTTTAATATAGCTTATTAAATTTGGAATAATGCAAATGATAGCCTCTGGACAATTTTAATGCTATTGATCTTCTGCATTTGGAAGTCACCCTCTTTTAACTTTTATTTTATTCATATCTCTGTTTAAAAAATTTATTATTACTATTATGATCATGATAATAAATCAGTAATATAATATAAAGAAATTATCAGAATTATTATTTTTATTTTAATCTTTAAATTCTATTTTCTTCATAATAATGGATTCTCTCAAAAGTAGACATTGGCTGTACCAAGCTGACTTTGTAAAAAAAAAAGCCTCGAGCAACCAATAAGGAACACATTCACAATCGATGTCTTCACAAACACACATAGCCATGGGCCTTATTGGCCCTTATGCCACATTCTCAGAATTGTATGACAATTTGCATGAATAAGTACCATCTCTTGAATAAAATATGTAGAATAAACAATATCGACCCTAGCTTGAAATTGCCTCCCATGTATTCTATAATGGGGGCGAATAACTTAAAAAAAAAAAAAGAAAAGACAGAAACTAAGAAACAGCAAAACAAATGAAATCATGATTTTCTTTAATTCAAGGGACATAACTCTGCATTCTGCTTAAGCAACATTTTTTTTTTTTGTTTCTGTTATAACATTTTTAGGTCTACCTTAATTTAGTTCTTATGCTCAATGAGAAGCAGATGTGCTTTGTTGTTTTTTAAATTTTATCAATAAATAATATATATTCACAATTTTTGCAGAATTGTATGTAGAGCTGGGCACAATAGCAACCTCACAGCAAGTCGTGGTGCTGTTAGAGTCAGAATTAACAACTCCAGGGCCACATACAACAAATATTTCTTTTACAAGGTTTGTTTCCTTCTTTTTTTTGTCTTTTTTTTTCTTTTTAGGCATATTAATATTTTTTAATCATTTTTATCTCATTTTTTAAATAATAAAAACTTATATGTATAATCAATAATGGTAACAATATAAGATTATTTTAACATTCAGTTTTAGAAGAATTGAAATCTTTAAGTGTAACTAAATACATTTATAAGTCTTTAATTCAATCTCCTTTTGAACTCTCTATAATTTGATTGCAAGGTTTAATTTCTATTGATCAATATTTAGTTTCTTGAAATCTGTGCTATTTAAAGGATATAGATTAATAAATGGTTCAGAAAAATTTTGTTCCTCTGTAGTTTAAACGCATGACTTTCATGACCCATGATAATCCAACATCATTCTGGAATCATATATAGCACTGCAGAAAAACACCTATTTCTGGAATATTTATCAGATTTGAACCTATGTAAATATTAAAATACCAGAAAAGGCTTTTAAACCAAATTGTTTGTATGATAAAGTAACTCAGGACAGATAAATGATAACGAATGTGTTAATTTTGAATGTTATATTTCAGGATCCCAAAGTAGAACGTATTGAACCAGCATATGGCCCTATGTCTGGTGGATCTTTGATTACAATAATTGGACAAGATCTCAACACTGGAGTCAATATTGTTGCCAAAATAGGCAACTTTGAATGTCATATCAAGAGGTCAGTAAATTATTTTATTCATTTGGTCAGTCTTACAGAGGTATTAAAATGTTTCAAGAATATTGATCAAGAGTATACCATTTTAGAAAAGCACTAATTATCAACCAGGAAAATGTTTTATACTGATTGTAAAGAAAACAGATGAACCTTTAAGTTTGTAATAAAGCTTTATTCAAAAAGTTGACGACTGCATATATGTGAAGTTTGACCATTATTTTTTATCTGAGGGGGAGACAACAATGATTGCGTTCACCACACTGGTCATTTCATGTAATATATGGTATTGATAATGTTTCCCTACAATTCATTGCCTAAAGCAGCCAGTACTACTTTCAGTTGAAATTTATAAAATCTTTCTCTTAAAACAATTTTTCAAGAAAATAGGTTTCTCAAGATAAAATAGCTGTTATCACTCTTTCCATTATTGATGGGGGTTTTCTTCCTAACCTTTTACTTAGGAGTGTGGAATGTTATGTCATCATTTTCTCTTTGAGTCACACATGCTGTCCATTTACTTGTTGATGCTGTTTGTAGTTCTCAATATGCTTATTCTTTAATACAATATTACATTGCTGACAAACATAACTTCAGTGACATCTTTAAAATAAGGATTATTATTATTATTATTATTATCTTTCTTTGATTTCTTTTCCTTTGACTTTTCCTTCCAGGTCCCAACCAGAGACCTACAATCAGAAATGACATTCTCCACTAATCATTTTTGTAGAAAAAAACAAAAAAAAAGACCAAAGATCGCACACATTTTACATAGATAAAACTCTTTGCAATGTGTGAGCTATAATTGTGGGTACAATATTTTGTATTTCTTTAAAGCATGGGCTACCAGGTATCCATTCAATGAGTCCATCGGAACCTTCTCCAAACAATCCAAGGGCTCCAACTACAACTGGAATTATTGATGTCCTCATGTGCCACATTTTTTGAGATTTCTGCTTCAACATCTTTGTATTTTGATAGTTTTTCGAGGATATTCAAAGATACATTACAATCTGCAAGGACTGCCATGTCAATAAGAAAGCACATTCAGTTCTTGTGGTCTTTGGTCACAATGTCTGGGCAGTTAGCTCTGATTGTTTTTTCTGTGTATATTATATAGTCCCATTATTATTATTATTATTATTATTATTATTATTTCCTTTGATTTCTGGCAATTACACATTTCTTTACGGGTCCCACCCAGGGACCTAAAGTTAGAAATGGCATCATGACACTTTCCACTGACAAAAAAAAAAAAAAATTATTATTATTATTATTATTATTATTATTATTATTAATGTTGGCATTGCACATTATTGTAGTCAATGAAAATTCTGTCCTTGACATTTGGTGTTGACTAGACCCTTCATCAGTCAAGAACTTTTCTGATAATCCTTGCAGAATAAAGGATGACAGTTTACTGGAGGTCTACAATCTTGGTATCAATTCCAATTTTTCCTGAGTGCTTTTTCAATTTTCTAGGTGGTGTTTTAAATACACCCATTACAACAGGAATTACATCAACAGTTATGTTCCATATCTTCAATTCCCTGGCCAGAGCATTGGTATTTTTCAAACTTTTCAGTTTCTTTGGAGTCCAGTCTAAGTCAATAATTTGACACTTGCTACTCTCCTTAACATTAAGGTTGGATCTTCAATGTGCTTCGATGACATGATCTGTCGAGACTGAGAAATCCCATATGTTTTGACTGCCATTTTCTACCACTGTCTCTGGCTGATATTGATACCATTTATTATTATAATTATTAGTAAGTGACACTGGTGACAACCGTACGATGTTTGGTATACCTATTATGACACCCAAACTAATAAGAGTATAACATATACATAATATAGTGACAGATATTAATAAAATCAATGCATTAGCTTGCAAGTGGGACCCAGTTAGAAATACCTTTAAGTTAGCTCAGACTCCAGTTATTATTATTATTATCTTCCTTTGCACAGTTTTCTATTTTCAACTCTAGATCTTGCATTATGAGGGCTTCCCAGCAAGTTATACAATATCAGGCAGGAAGCATCTTTCACAGAACATTTGAAGTGCCAAGCAACACAGACATCCAAAGCAATAAGATGCTCAGCTTTATTCTGATTTTCTGAATGTAGGACTAAGTTCTGAGGTATGCCTCAATGATAACTTCATTTAAAATCAACCATCTAAACTGTCAGCTGTATGCAATCACTTTCTCAGATCAATGATTAAAATTACTTTGAGTGAATGAGCCCTGTAGATCTTAATGAAGACCATCCTCCTTCAAACCTAGTGAAGTAACATGACAGAATCACAAAGAACATAACTATATAACAGAAACCCCATTCGCTTAAGGACTTTCAACAACTGCAACAACTAAAATGGATAGCACATGTAACTCAAAGAGAAAATAATAACATAATCAAGAGGCTGACATTTCAAACAAAATACTGGGAAGGCTATCAACACTAGAAAGAGCAATAACAGTTATTGGAATTGAGAAATTCATTTTCCTGAAAAATTGTTTTAATAGAAAGTTTTTATAAATTTCAACTGACAGTAGTAGTGGCTGCTCAATCAATGAATGCCAAATGTTTCCTTATAAGAAAACAGCTAATATTACTATTACCACAGGGGTCAGGTGACTTTGAATGTTCTACTCCATACTTATGTTTATTTTGCTCTTTATATTAAACTTGGGAATTCAGTCACTTCATCAATTAATCTACAGAGAAATTTTCCAATCAAAAAAAATCAAATCCCAATATTACATTTTATAGGAACAAAATTAAATTGAATTAAGAAACCTCAAAAACAAACTGGATCCTTAAGAAATATTTATGCAACTTTTCAAGAATCTCTTCAAACATCAATTTAAGCAATTGTTTGGTTACTAGAATTTTTCCTCAATGTGAATGCTATCATTTTTTCTTGAGATTCACTGATCTGAGCTCATATGAGGACAATAAGGGCCAAGGTTGCTATATTAGAAAACATTAGTGCTTCAAAATATTGAATAGACTGTCTTCTCATTAGTAATCTAAAAGTAATCAAATTTGAAATTTAATAGCAAAAGACTTTCAAAAGCAGATTTTTTGACAACACTGGTTTGAATTAATATCATGTTAATTTTACAAATGGTCAGGGGCTACTGGTCTTGAAATATTGGCATTTAGTCGCCTGGCTTAGACACTGATTTTTTTCAGACTCTGTTAATCACTAATCTTAGTATGTCACAAGGCCAAATGAGAAAGCGCTAAAGAGGAAAAGATTGTATTTCACCAAGTAAAGATTTGTTTACTAAGAAAATCAACATTTAAAATACTGATTTTTACTATGACTTGAATACTGACCAGTAGCATCAATGGGAAATATGCAATTTTTTTTTAATCATTTCATCCCAAGCAAGGTAATAAAGTCACTAAGAAACTAAGGGGTTACTGAGTGTGGAATAATATGAGAAAAAGAAAAATATATTGAGGGAGAACAAGGAAAAAACAGGAAGTGTGAGAAAAGAAACTCTTATCAAAAATTTACATCTAGCCAAAAAAAAAAATGATGAGAATAGATGCTACATATTGATTCCAGCTTGATGAACAAGGAGTAAAGGAGAACATAACTTGATTGGCACTGGCTGCTCGGTCAATGAATGCCACATGTTTCCATATAAGGAAAT
Organism: Acanthosepion lycidas; assembly: GCA_963932145.1. Classification (NCBI taxonomy): domain Eukaryota; kingdom Metazoa; phylum Mollusca; class Cephalopoda; order Sepiida; family Sepiidae; genus Acanthosepion; species Acanthosepion lycidas. The sequence continues at coordinate 30,454,690 of OZ010590.1, forward strand.
AGCTATTACCATTACTATAGACATATTGCTTATACTGGGAAGATCAATATTGTCTGGGAAGAAACTGAAAGAGAGTTCCACAGGTGTAAAGTGGGAGAGAAAAAAACTGTTAGCCTAGAATTTACAGTTACATCTAGCCATTTCAACTGTAAGATAATGAAACCTTGTCATCAATTTAGCAATACACTTAAATTAATAAAGTCTAAGTACCAACGAGGGAAGCTCATAGAAAAATTACCATGAAAATATTTATAGAAAAAATTGATTACATCAATTATGTCAGATATGTGCCTGGTGGTTGATAGGTATTTAATTTAGTAGGGCACAAGGGCAACAATTATGAAGTAGATAGTGAAGAGAAAAATCAATCTAGTAGGATAGGTCTGCCAAGTTGATGGCAAAGCACACTCATATTATCAATTTTTCTTACCAAAAAAGAAGGCTCAGAAAAACGTTAATGGTAATGCATCCTTAGAAAAAAGGAAAATAAATAAAATATAAAATCTTTAGAATTCAATGCATGATAAACATAAGGCAGCCATAGTTGTCTCCCCTTTGAACTGCTCAATCATAAAAGAAAGAGTCAAACTTTATTTATGGGCAGTAGTCAGATTGCATTGAATAAATTTTCACTACAAGCTTAAATGTTTGTCTGTTTTTCTTTACACTCACATTGTTTATAGTAATCCACACAGATATCTGTGTACTGGAGGAACTGCTGTTAATATATCAGTCAATAGAAATTAAAAAAAAACAAACAAACAAAAGGACTGAGCCTTGAGAAACTTCAGATAAAATTGACAATAACCTTGGTTCTAAAATATCATCTGAATGTAACTGTTTTTTAATTTTTGTTCTGATTTCTATTTGTATTTTTCAATATTTTTACAGCCGCAACATTCACGTCACCAGCTGTGAAGATAAAACTGCCAATGTTACTAGTTGCGAAGCAACAAGGTGCATTTGCAAAACTTCCAAGAATATTTACAATGCCACCAAGCCTCTGGACTTTACAATGACATTTGATCATCATGAGTGTGAACATCACCATGTTTTTCAATACCTTGAAGATCCTATCATTACAAATATACAACCATTAAAAAGTATATCAAGGTAAGTGTCTCTAGGTTCTTAACATCTCATTATGTCTCTAAATTTAAATATACTACTTGTACTTATGAATAGGTTTTTTATTTAAACTATTTTAGAAAATGTCAAAAGAACTATATATATATATATATATATATATATATATAACCAATTTGTGACTGGTAGGTATTATTCCAAGGAGGATATTAATCAAGATATATATACACACACATACACAAAGATGCCATTAAAGACAATGAACAAGGTACTGCGATTAAGAATTTCATTGAATTTTTCTTGTATTCATATAAGTGTTTTCTTTTCTGGACATAATGTGTGTAAAAAATGTTTTACATATTTGGGTACTTTCAGCTATTCTATTAGACATTATCGAGGATATTTATTTTTAATGTGTAGATTTTTTATATGTTTCTAGAGTGATGGGAAAGTTTGTTTTTTTTATATTACAAACACTGTCAGCACATTGTAGCCATGTTCATTATTGATGTTATTGTGTTGGCTTTTTCTTTTTTATTATTAGTGCTTTCATTTTTTTTTTTTCACTTCTGGATATTGTACTTGTATTTTGTCCAAGTATTTTGCAAATGAATACTAACTGAGCTATGATCAGAGAGATGTAACATGAGTCTTCTTGATAGGCATGTAGTGGTATGTACGTTTGGACTATTTTCCCAGACTTTATGTCCAGAAAAGAAAACACTTATACAAACACAAGAAAAATGAAATAAAAAGCTCAATCACAGTACCTTGTCAGTCATCTTTAATGAAACTTGTATAAAAGAGGGATTGCTGCCAAAATACAATATATATATATATATATATATATATATATATATATATATATATATATATGGTGTCCCAAAAAATGTACTAACTCTTTAAATAACAATAAATGCAGTGTTTATTGACTTTCAAATATGATTAATGGTTAAAATATTTTAAAAATATTAATGTTTATTGACTTAAAAAGAAGACTAATGGTTTAAATTAAATATTAAATTAAATTAAATGCATCTGTCTATATTTCTGAGATGAGGTATTATGTACACTATTTACATTATTTGGACTATTGTCCTCATCTTTGTCACTATATTTATCATGTTTCGGCCATTGTACACTCCCGCCTTCTTCAGGTAGTTGCAATGTTGAAAAATTAAATTAAATTAAATGCATGTTTATAAATATTCAAACTGATGCCAAAGCCAAAAAGTGAGTACATTTTTTGGGACACCCTTTATATGTATATAAAATCTGGAATATCTTTTGTGCTCATCAGACATTCCCTGTTCATTCTATTTAATAAAGCATGTTTAAACAAATGATTGTTGCCTAAATATACTGTGTTTTGAATTCAAAGTTGGCCTTCTACTTGACTGATGACCATCCAAGTCTATAGGAGCCAGTCTGTTCTACTACTTACCCATAACTCAATCTTCAGATGAATTAACATTTCATAGGAATTAACATTGACAAATGTTTTTCCTCAGTATAGGTAATCTAGGTGTTGAGCACTTTATAGTGTGGATAGTCATTCAAATCATCTGAATATCACATGAGTGTGAAACTTGTGTTATGACTAGGACCATCTTATATATATATATATATATATATATATATATATATATATATATAACAACGATTTGCTCCTGCAAAGGGGATGCAGATTTTAATCCTGCCAAAGGGCATATTTTTTATTTAATAAGATTTCTCATTCAGGCTAGTAAAGAGAAATAAGTAAATATAGTGTTTAATAAATAAACAGAACATCTACTCAAAATATGGGTATCTACTAAAAATAATGTTTAAAGTGATATATAAATGTGAAGTCAACACTTAGAGGCAACAGGCTGTTTCATGCTAGACACAATCGTCAGGCCACAAGTGTTGACTTTAATGTTCACTTTTATATTTACACATGCTCTATCTCTGATACTGAGTACTTTACCGCATAAATATAGCACACCTTAAGCATATATTTCTTCATATATATATATATATATATATATATATATATATCCAACCATATATGTTAGCTCTATCTCTGATATTGAGCACTTTCTAATAAGTACCACGCATATAATATATAAATAATTATACATATATATATATTTATTTATATTTATATACACACACTTTTCACACACACACACACACATATATATATATATATATATATATATATATATATATATATATATATATATATATATATTTGTTCACTCAACACTTTCCAAAATATTTTTAATTTGTAATTCTAATGAATTTATTTATATTTTTTTCAGTGGTGGAATGAATCTGACTATAACTGGGAAAAACTTACATGCTGTGAAGTATCCCAAGATCTACATTGCAAGTGGTAACACTATCCCAAACAAAACAAATTATGAGGTAAATAAAATAAAAAAAACAATAATCTACCATATTAAATTGTCTAAAGAAGTCCCAAGGTAAAATGATGTTAAACAAACAAGTCTGGTAGATCATTAGTGCAAATGAATTCAATCCTCACAAGTCCCCTGACCTATTTGGCTCTTGTTCTAAACTAAGTTTTGTTTGTATTTAAGCAAGAGACATCAAATCCAGCATCTACATGTTTAACAAGCTCATCTATCAGATCAAAGCTTACTGAATGCTCCATTATTGTGCTCCTGTGTCAGACTAAAATAATCTTAGTAAATAATCTTGTATTAAAAGCTATGATATATTAACTTCTTCCATGTATCACATCCTTTCAATATGGGGATGATCATAGCTCTCCACAACTACCTATTCATTTTAACTCTTTGCAATATTTGTCTTTTAATCTCCCTCTCACTCTCTTTTCTGTCATCCATTTGCACAAGCTCATTAAGTTGGTTACTTGCTGATTTCTTCTGTCCCTCTAGTCTTCAATATGTCCTGTAAGTGTTAAATTCTCCAAGTCCTCTTTCCTCATTTGGTGTCCTATAAAATTCAACTGTCTCTTTCTGATTCAATGTACAGTATACCATATTTCAAGGTTTTCTATTTGTTACCAATTTTATTTGCTTCTCTCTCTGTTGTTTCTGTCAAATTGTTAAGTCTATAATGCAGTCAACCTGATAATTCAATAATTATTTGAGTTATTTAAATATTTATCTGTTTTCCTCTGCCTTTCATGCCTTCAATTTGTCCTGTGACCAAGTTCTTCTTCCTCATTATGTGCCCTGGAAATTTCAACTACCTCTTTTTGATTCTAAGTATCTTTTTTGTTTCCATTTTCTTTAAAACTTCCTTGTTGCTTACATGATCCATCTATGGTATTCACAACATCCTTCTGTAAAGCCACATTTCTGTTGTCTCCAGTCTTCTCTTCATCTGTGATGAAATTGTCCAGCATTTACAGTCATACAGGAGGATTAATATTGCATAGAAGTTCTTTGTTTTCAATGAATTTTTCTTGTTTCTTAATACTTTGTTTAGTTTACAATATAAATAAATGATACTTTTTGCTTAATTTTATGTATAGACTTAGACACTTTAGTTCATAGGGGTTAATTTTTTTTCCACTTTTTATTTTTCATTTGAACCTTTAGAATGAGGACTAAAAACACTAGTTAATTCAGCTAGATATAATTGTTAAGACATAAATACAATTATCTGATTTATTTTTATTGCTATTAAAAAAACAGTTGTAACACTTTGATCTTATCCCATTCTTTATTCGGTCATTTATATTGATAACTATTATTTAAAAAATTAAATCAAAAACAAAATTAAATCTTATATTAATGTGTCCATTATCCATTTTGTTTTTTTGTGCTTTTTTTTCAGATATTTTCTAAAAAAAATTAAAGCAAGCAACATTAAGATATAACTTTTTGTTGTAAAATAACAAACCATTCTTTTCAAAATTTTCTGCTAATTACTTTGAGTTAAATAAAATTTGCATTAAAGCTCGACATATTGTTATAAACAGGAAAGGAATAGTTATCAAGATTGTTCTTACATCTTATCTGCCAATAAATAATGAGAAATTCTTTTATTACACCAGTAGCTATAAAAAAAATTATCTTCATGCTTTTTGTCAGCTTTATATGTTTTCCTCTTTAAAATTCCAGAACTGCACAGTTATGAACAGGACAACAATGTACTGTCCAAGTCCTCCTTGTCCAATCAGCCTTAATCATCATATTACTCGAAGAGCTGCAGTGAAGTCGCATGTTGAACAACTGGCATTTCTAATGGATGATGTGAAGTCTGTTCAGCATCTGAATGAATCACATAGAAACTTGGATTCAATGCTTCACTATTACACTGACCCTGTCATTTACAATTTTAATGGCATGGATAAAATTAAAAGGCTTAAAGCAGAAGTTCTTATTATTGATGTAAGTATACTTGTTTATCTATCTCTCTCTCTCTCACTCTCTCTAATTTTATAAATATTGATTCTTTTTATCTATTTGTCTTATTTTCAAAATTTATTTTTCTTTCTTTCATACTTTGTTCTTCATTATCTGTCTATATTTCTGAGATGAGGTATTATGTACACCATTTACATTATTCGAACTATTGTCCTCATCTTTGTTGCCATATTTATTACGTTTCAACCGTTGTACACTCAGGCCTTCTTCAGGTGGTTGGAATGTTGAACTGAACCCTTTATTTCACTCACTGGGGTAGACTGTTCTAGTTCCACATACCATGTTTAATGGATGTCAGTTATCTCCTGTTAATTCCCCTCTCCAAGTTCTCCACTACCTTAACCGGGTATTGAACTCACACTCTTTGGGTCCTGTCACTGGATCTAACTAACACCTTTATCCACTGTGCCATGTGTCCTTTGTTCTTTATTCTTTTCACTTTTTCAATGCATTTCTTATTCTTTCATTTGAAATCTTTTTCTTTATTTCTTTATTTCTTGTCTAATTCTTTCTATTTTTCATTTCCCTTTCTCCAATGTCTATGATATAATCTGGAAACATATAGAGTAAAGCTTATATTGACAAAATGGGTTCACTTCAAACTAATCCATTAAAAGTATGACAGTACAACCAAAAACTAAAAGAGCCTTTTGACAATGTCAAACCAAGTAACATTTTACAATTTTTTAAAAGAGGTTGAACTTTTTAGAAAGATATGTTTGAAATTTACATAATTTTGATAATTTTATATATATATATACACATAGCTTTTGTGATGCTGGACAGCTTTGCTTGTTGCTTTTGTTATGTCAAACAAAAGCTTGTTATCACTTCAAAAAATGCTCATTGTAGTCAAGACTTTGTAAATGCCGGTACTGGTAGTAATGCCTTCCAATAATATCCAAACTAGTAATATTTGTTCAAGTAGTAATCGCCAAATAGTATAATGAGCAAAAGAGAACCATAATCCGTATAGTAATAAAGTAGAGAGAGTGAATGTATAGCAATAGTGGATAGACAAGAAGAGTGTACAGTGATCATATAATCATCACACTACTTCCTATTTATTCACTTCTTTTATGATCATGTGATCTACTTAATAATGGAATCACCCGTGTTACTCACTGGTGATCTAGTTTCAAACCACAGTGTTGGCAACAACACTTACTCTTATACAACAGTAGCAAAATTGAAACTGAACGTATCAAACATTTATAAAATATTGGAAATTTTTATCTATATAAACAAACATAATTCTTTAATTTTTTTAAAACAAAATCTTAATGTTAAAAAAAAATTTATACAAAAAAAAGCATAACGTGCTCAGGAACCCCACATTAAATTCGGCCTTGTGCCACATGTAACTGCGTGGGGCAGTTGCTAGATATCAACTAGCTGGGATCTGTTGAGTACGACTCAGACTTACGCAAGAACTACTGACCTTCCAGTAGTAGCACTCACTACTGGATTGACTTGTGATGACCTTGTGCATAACTGTTACCATTATTCTTATTGTACTGGTTTTACAATAAACCTTTACTTATTTTATCCACCTGGTTTTTCAAGTATATATTCCTATTATCATGGAATATAACATTTATGGAGAAAGAAAAGAATTTCACAAATTTTCAAACCTATTAAATTATTAATCTACAAAGTTTCAGCTTTTTAATATATATAGTTATTAAGTTATTAGAAATGTTGTACTCTTCAAGTAACATGGATTCAAACTAAGCCAAACATTTTTCTGTTAAATATTTGCATGCATTTTGTGCCTACTACTATATCTATATACTAGGTATACATAAAAGGACAACATATCAAGGATTCAAGTAATGTTGAGTCCAAGTAGCAGATAGACGTAACAGTTTGAGACCAAGTAGCAGATAGACGTAACAGTTTGAGACCAAGTAGCAGATAGACGTAACAGTCTGAGACCAAGTAGCAGAGAGACGTAACAGTTTGAGACCAAGTAGTCAGAAATCTTCCTGTGTCTATACTATTTCAAGTCATATGAAAACTCTCTTCATAAAAAGAAACTGAACTAAAATAAAACCAAGAAAAACAATTTCTGTGAAACACTTCAACAATTTCTGGAATATACAAATTTTTATCTATTTTATCTTTTTCTTCTTTTCTTTCTCTTTTTCTTTGTGGACAAGTTGAATGTTTTACAAGTCCAAATTTTCAACCTCCCACTTTAAAAATCAAAAAGAGCTCCTTTCACTATTCATGTACTTGTAAAATATGCAATATTTTATTAATATCAATTTATTTTATACAAATAAAGGAAGTCTAGTGTAATACCAATAATTGTTTTCTTTTTGCAGGGAAAGAATTTGAACTTAGCGGCACGGGAATCTGATGTTATAGTTCGCATTGGCAATGAAAGATGCAATATAACAACATTGTCTATTCATCAGCTGGTGTGCCGTCCACCCAAACACCAGCCTGATGGAAAAGGGAAAGATAATTCCTTGCCTGCCGTTATAGTAAGTACTCATTCATATCTCTAGTGCAGAATTAAAATTTCATTATAAAATGTGCCAAAATAAAAGCTAGTGAAAGAATTGTAAAATTTTCAAAATAACATTGCAAGATTACAAATTGAAGGTTGTTAATAATAATACTAATTAGTAAGTTCACCTTTTTAAAAAATATTAATTTAATAAAGTGTTTTAATATATTAATTCAATTACATGCTTAAGGAATGCTAATTCAATTAAGTGTTTAAAAATATTAATTTAATTAAGTTTTTAAAAATACTAATTTAATCAAGTTTGTTTTTTAAATATTAAGTATTTAAAAAATATAAAATGTCTTTCTTTAAAGAGTTGGATAAAATAATCGTATATATAAAACGCAGTGCATATCTATGTGTGTATGTGAGTAACACCAGAAGAGTGAACTACATAAATCGGAGATGAATTGCTCATCTCTATCTAGTGAACTTTTCTGATGACATAATAGGAATGCTATAACATTTATACTAGAAATAATATCAAAATCTTAAATTGCAATTTGTTCTGTAAATAAATAAACTTTTAAAGTCAGATATGCTTACATATATATATATATATATATATATATATATATATATATATATATATATACATTCATTCAAGCAGGTTTGGTTAAATAATTTAATCATATTATGTCAATTAGTTTTCATTGTGATCCTTTCAAGTTCACAGATTAATTTCTTGGTAGTCTTAGAAAACTGATTAAGAAAAATACCAAGATTTATTTTCAAATAGTTTTTATTTTCCAAGTACTTTCAATCTCATCTGAGACCATCTTCAATGGATTAAGTTGTCTGTGAGCATTTATATGTATTTCTGTATATTCAAAACATTTCAACTGTTTGTTTTTACTGTTTATGCAGCATTCTAGATTTCAAAGTTCATGTGTTTTTTGGGTTTTTTTTTTTCCAGTGTATGAAAAGTAACTTTTTCACTATATATATATATATATATATATAATTAGTTTCATTTATTAAAATTGTTTTCATGTATCATAAAAGGGACAAGTGAGAAGATCACTTGTTATCTTTAGTTAATTTTACTTTTGAGTTTAACTTTTATCACTCTGTGACTTCATTTGCTGTAAAAAATGTTTATCCTGCCACTGAAGGTGACTCTGATCCTTGAACAATAGTGTGTTTGAGTTTCATAGTTGTGTTGTCATATCCTGCTATGGCAACAGAAAACAACTTTGAGTGAAATTAACAATAAGGATACTGCAATTGAGAGGCCTTGGAAAAGAATTAATATTAATAATACAGAATGCTCAAGGTTAATATTCAAGAAATACTAATCAAAGCATTTGGCAATGAAATAGAAGAAAATTATTTTATTGCACCAACAGCTATATAAAGGTATTTGTTTCCTTTACTTAAGTTTGAAATAGATCTTCATTGAGTTTGAAAAAACAAATCTTCTTAGATATTAACACACTTTGTATGAAAAGTCTCCATAAGTAGAAACTGGATTAATTTAAAAAAAAAAAAAAAAAAATTTCTGGAATATAAGAATTTTGAATTTACACTCTATCTGCTTTCTTCTTTTTCTTTCCTTTCTTGTTTTTGTGAATGAGTTGAATATTTTGTACAAGACCAATATTTCACCTTCTCAACCTTCCACACACAAATTTAAAATCTCTTGCTAATTCATATACTTGTAAAATATGTAATATTTTATTAATATCAATTTCTTTTCATTTCTTAACTCCAGGTGGAAATAGGTTATAAAAAATTTGACATTGGTTACTTGGAATACGATACTGGAATGTCTCTTCCCAAGAACATTATTATCGGCATTGCAGCCGCAGGCTTCATTGTCGTCATTCTCATCTCTTTGACAATGATTATCTATTGGCGGAAAAGCACACAGGCCGAGAGGAGATACAAGAAGATGCAGATTCAGCTCGATAACTTGGAAAGCAATGTTAGAAATGAATGCAAACAAGGTATGTAATTGTTAAACGATATATTACCTTTTGGAGGTTTGGATAATTCCTGTTTGATTCTGTTTCATACACTTCACACTAATGCCCTTGTAAAAAAAATATCTTCCTTTGGAAACTCTGAATTCAAACCCAACATGAAGAGGATTCAGCTCCATCAGGCTGTTTTGCATAAGACACACCATTGTTACTATGTCTACAGTAAATGTGGTGCCTCTAGGACTTTAATAGGTTACAGGACACACACACAATCGCAATATTACTTTACTCACATGTGTTTTGTTTTTATTAAGCTGAAAAGTTTTCAGCAGTCCTTCACTAAATATAATTATTATTATTATTATTATTATTATTATTATTATTATTATTGTCACCATAGTAATAGTAGAATCATAGATTGTCTTTATGTACTTATGAAAGTAAAGAACTATAAAAAAACATGAAAATATTTTTGATACAGCTTATTGAAAACAAGAAATATTTTGTAAAATAAAAGAGGGATATATATTGATAATTTTTTTTGTTAGGAGGCATCAAATTGGTAGGTAAATATGAAGGAGTGCTGAAAATGTTTTGATCCAACCAAAAAATGCCCACCTCCCTCTAAAAAAAAAAAAAAAAAAAAAAAATCTGAAGTTTGGTCATTTAGTCAGATTTTGGGAAGTGTATTTGGGTTAAAGATATTTCAGCACCCCCTCATATTATTTTCCCCAAAATCAGCACCCCATGACAACTTATTAAAATCTATGCTGTGAGAACCACTATAAATGAAAAATTTAAATACTTACTTACAAAATAAGTCAGAAATTAATTATACAAGGAGATGATGAAAAGTTCTGTCTGATTCCCTTACCTGCAAATCTGATGTTTGGTCATTCAAATACTGATTTTGGGAAGTCAGTCGAGTAAAGTACTTTTCAGCACCTCCTCACATGGTGACATTTTATACCATGTTATTTTTACTTTTCAAAATGAAAAACAAATAATTCAATCATCTGTTTTTCTTTCTTTCCAGCATTTGCTGAACTGCAAACAGATGTTACTGACCTGACGAGTGACCTTCTCCCAAGTGGGTTCCCAGTTTGGGATTATTCCCATTACACTTTCAAAGTTCTTTTCCCTGGAGTCACAGATCATGCAATTCTTCACCCTCACACTGAGAGGATGGTCGGGGTGAGTATTATAATGCAATTTCTCAGTTTTACTTTCTATTGCTAAGAACAAAAATAGAACCTCTTTCGATATAAAAAATTTCATTTTAATTATCAAAGAAAAATATGTCTATATGAAAACGTTATGTGCAAATGGGATAAAAGGAGTTTTTAAAAATGTCAAATTCTCAAGAATTTGGTCAACAAGATCTGAGCAGTCCCAGTGGACCTATTTCTAAATCTGTTAATTAAAACATTTTGCAGAAAACCTTTCTTCTCATTGAGGGAAAGACTAATTTCTGTACGTGGTGAATCTAGTGCATTTTTCAAAAATAGAAATTTATTCAGTAATGAAAAGAAAAAAAAAACACTACAAATGACAGTATATATTAATCTTAGTCTGGCACAAGGCCATAATATTAGAGCGTCCAATGAGGATTAAACTCATTGCACATAAAGTAGTAGAGCATCAGAGGGATTAAACCCACTACTATATCTGTAAGGTGACCCTACTAACACTTACCTTATGACCACTTCACTAAAATGTATGCATCTACTAAGTTTAACCAAGTCTAGCATGGGGTCACATAGAACTGAATTCATTACATTAGCATTGGTCTACAAAATATACTTACATGCTATTGTTCTATTATATGTGCCTTTTAGGTATTCTATAAGCTTAGCTTAGTCTGGCACAAGGTCACAATAGAAGTAACAAGTAAAGATTGAATTCATAACATCACTAAGGATTTGTGAAACTTGCTTGCTAAAAATGACAAATTTCCAAAAGGGTCTATTGTAGACATTCAGGAAATAAGAGACCAATTCCTTGACAGTTGAATTAAGGTCAGAATTATAAAGAAACATATTTTTATTTCTAGGTACTGGTTTATTGATGAAAATATCTAAATTTCAAGGTAGCTTATTTCCAAAATTAGGCAATTACCAAATTTTAAATTGGGTTTAAATCAAGAAATAATAGTCAGCATCCTAACGAGGAGAGCCAGGTTCTAATCTCACCATGATTGATTAGTCAAAGAGGTTGTTTCTTTATAATATCCTAGAGAAATAACCTCAGCATACCATAGCGTTGGGAAGGGCCGAAAAACTACATCATAAATTGACACAAAACTTGTGAATGAAACTGGGTAGATAAAAATGTTTGGTCTCCTGCCTCTATTCAAGATAAAAATGTTTGTTCTCTTACCCCTATTCAAGATAAAGATGTTTGGTCTCTTGCCCCTATTCAAGATAAAAATGTTTGGTCTTTTGCCCTTATTCAAGATAAAAATGTTTCATCTCTTGCCCCTATACAAGATAAAAATGTTTGGTCTCTTGCCCCTATTCAAGATAAAACTGTTTGGAAGCCATTGATCTTTGTGCTAGTACATTGTCAAAAGTGCTCACCTAATTAGCAGAGAGAAACTCTTTAAGCTTTGTCACCTATCTAGAGATAGTGTCTTAATAGAAACAGGGCCAGTACAAGGGTCTCTTGCCTTCCCCTCTAAATCTATGATATGGTGCCCCCCCAATCTGCTACATCTCAATTTTCATAAGGTAGTATTCATATAAAATACAAATTCTATTATAACCTAATTATGTACAATAATGGATCATATGCAATATAGGTGAACAATTCAATTAGAAAAATGTGAAAATAAATACAATATATCTAAATACAAATTAGAGACCTGTCATAATAGGTAATTCCATATTAAATAAATCAATAATGTTTTGTGGCAATTTTTAACATCAACCCTGAGATTTTTCTTGTTAAAAAGTTGAATAATTTATCACATTTGAGTTTATGGATAAAAAATAGTCAATTTTATATAGTGTTTTTTTTTTTTGTTTGTTTTTTTGAGACTTAGTGTAAGTAAAAAAAAAATCACATATTCAGAAGAGAAAATAAAAACCCCAAAATGACATCAAAATCCATTAAATTTTTCATCCCTTAATAGTAAATTGGGCTTAGTTTAATTTGTAATACATAAATGTAGGTATAAAAAGCGAATGTTTATAAGATAGCAAAGGTCTCAAAGTACTGCTCAGGACCTATAATCAGACTTGGGCCTATCACCTCCCAGTCAGGGAGTTTTAGGGGTAGTATGTGCTGGTCCTGAATAGAAACACCCATCTGCCAAAAGATGTATCAGCTTGAAAAATGCACAATGACAAAAATAAGTTAAATGATTTTGCTATCTTCTACAAATAGAAATAGTGTAATATTCAAGAAATAAAAATAAAACATGGTATCTGAGATATTTTGATTTCTCTTACCATCCCAAACACTTCATTCATTTTTTGTTTTTTTTTGTTTTTTTATTCATTTTTGTTGCAGAGATCCCCTGGAATGGTTTTTATGGAAACTGGACTCCAGCAATTCAATCATCTCCTAAACAATAAATACTTTTTACTCACTTTTATCCGCACACTGGAATGTCAGAAAGGATTTAGTATCAGAGATAAGTAAGTAACATCATTCAATATCAGACACAAGTCACATGTTTCAGGTGAAAATATCTTCTTTATATTTTGTTAATAATTTTTGCTTTTAATTTAAAAAAACTTCAGTTCTTTGTTTAAAATTTATTAGGTTGAGTGATAAATTATTTCCAGTTTTGTTTATCAACTTATTCTTTAGAAAAATCAAGTACAATTATATTTTATTCATTTATATATGCAACATTATTTGCAATGTCTTGTCACTTATCAGGCAGCTATTTGATACATTTGAATAAAATTTTGCAGGTTTTAATGTGAAAATATTTTTGATGAAATCTTGAATCTGGTTTTTATTTGAGAAAGTTTTTCCCATCAAAACATTTTACGGCAATTTCAAAAGGTTATAATCAGTTGGTATGAGCTCAGGGGAATATAGAAATTGTGTGGGGGGTGTAAAAAAGACCAACTGAATTTCAAAATGCTTTTCCTGCGTTATTCTTGCTGTATGTGACTTGGCAATGTCATGGAGAACAACAGTTTTCCTTTAATCGACAGTGTATGCTGCCGCCAGCATACAAAATCTCAGGTATGTTAGTGTACTCTAAATATATATTCTTAACAGTCATGCATTATTAGTAGTTAGAATAATACATTTGCCATTAACAATTGGTTCCCAAAAGGTGGAAATAACTTATGACTCAATACATGTTATGACCTACGAATCTATATAACATTTTCCACATCTATTCATTTCATTTTAGGGTACCACTTAAAAGCTTTCTATTTATATAAAAAAAAATATATGAGCATCAAAGAGTTTTTTACTTTAGTCTTGACAGTTGTCTTATAAACATGAAACCAATTTCAGTTTGAAAATATCACTAATCTCATAATTACTGTTACTGTTTTGATCAATCTAAAATGTTTAGGTTGGTCATTTGTTTATCACAATGGGAAATTCACAACTGAGTTCCACAATTTGCACCTGTTACAGATAGAGTTGTAACCAGTTTAACAGAAGAAAATTTCTGATTTCAAAACTCTAGAAAAGGCTATAGGAAACTTCTCTACTAACTTTCCCAAGAAGTCATGGTAATTAACAGATAATAAAGAAAAGGAATCTGTGGAGAGCCATGATTGCTTATATACTGAAGAGGAATGGTATTTTAGTAGTTGGTAGCATTGGCATACCAGTGAAGAGGGTTCATTTTTTTAAATCATTTCACCCCATGCAAGGCAATAAAGCCACTAAGATGCAAAGGTTGAATATGAGGGAATATGAGAAAAAAACATTAGTAAGGAGAGAGAACAATAAAAGAACAGGAATTAAGAAGTCAGAAGATAACAATTGGCACTGCATTTACATTTTTGTAGCTCAAATTTGACTGAAAAACAAGAAGACAGTAGGGAATTCTACAAGCAAGAAGTGCAAATGAAGAAACTGTCAAGATAGAACTTACAGTTACATCTAGCAATTTCAATTGTAAAATGATGAGACCTTGCTGCCAATCTAGTACTGCATTTAAATTCATAAAGTCTAGGTACCATAGTGGAAAGTTCATCAGAACAATCACCATGAAAATATTTACAGAAAAAGCATGGGAAAGCTATGTTACAGCAGTGGGAAAATGACTGAAGCCAAGATGTCAGGTCAAGACCAATAACATTGCAGATTCATCTTTGTATTTTATCTACAATCTCTAAATACATAGCAGAAACACCAGACCAGATGTGGCAGCAATATTCAATGCATGGACAGATGTAAGATATATAAATGTTTAAAGTAGATTTTAAGGAGAAAAATTGTTTAACATGACACAGTGAACCAACTTTCCTAGCAGCAGACCTAGCAATTGATTCAATATAATCTTTCTACTTCATGTCAGTGAAAAACGTTAATATTTTCTATGATTTCTTTTATTTCAGAGTAAATGTTGCATCATTGCTGCTAATAATTTATCAAAATAATATGGAGTATGCCACAGAGTAAGTATTCTTTTATTTGAATGAACTTCAATTTAACTTCTATCTTTATAGATTTTGCCAAATTATATATAGTTGATTATATAAAATTCACTTTTTCTTTCTCCAAATATGGTTCAAAATATTCCCTGAGTCTGACATACTAAGTTGAGTCACCTCATACCCAGGACATATATCTGACCTCACTCCATAATATCTCAGAGGGGCCATTGCCTTGAGTACCTATTAAGACTAAAACTCAACCCAGATTTCAATTGGAATTTGTACATAAACTACATCTAACAGCAAGGCCTCTTATCAGGAGGTTTTGAGGAGCATGGAACCACCTCTTAATTGCTGGTGTTCCTAGGTCTACCCTGATCCACAGTGGTAGCACCTGATAGGTTACCACCTGTGGGTAAATAGTTAATCCCCAAACTGGGGTCAAAACACTATGAAAGTGGAAAAATAGGTTTTAATACCAGCAATACATTTTTGTAAAAAATTATTACAAGCAATAAATTTTTAAGGAAAAATTATTACCAGCAATACATTGTTACCATCAATATATTTTTGTAAAAAAAAAAAAAAAAAAAAAAAAAATTACCACAAATATATTTTTTTTTAAAAATATTACCAGAAATACTTTTTGGAAAAAATATTACCAGTAATAAAAATCTTGTCAGCACTAAATAACCCATTGAGGATGATATGCCATAAAACAAACCAAACCAAACCTTCCTCCTCTTGCATCCATATAACAACCTCATTCAATAACATTCTGCCTTGAGTGTCTCTTGGGGTTTGTATTGGGTGAATATTAGTAAATAAAAATAAAACCATAACCTCAGAATTTTTGGCAGAACATTATAATTATAATAATCTTATGTTAACAGTTGTTCTTGGCATGTTTTTCCCATTTTCTTGGCCATTGCTGTGTCATGAAATTCTTTCTTTTTTGCAGAATTTTGAAATCTCTACTTGATGAACTTGTAGAGAAATCAGTCGCTAGCCGTCATCCAAAATTGATGCTGAGAAGGTAAGTGTCAGCCTTTCCCAAAAATCTGCTTGCTTAAAAGTCAAAATTAACAGGAGGAAAAAAAAAAGTATTAAAAAAAAAATCAAACCCAAAGGAAGATGGGAAATATCTTTGAACCAATTGCAGAACTTTTGCCCTCTGAATGTTCTCACCTAGACAAGCAAATTGTAGCCTCAGGATAATATCAGTAATTTTTTTTTCCTTATTTAATTGCCTAAAGAGATTATCATAAAATGGAAATCGACTAAATTTGGGGTGGGGGAGTTAATATAATTTTTGCCTTTTTTTTTTTTTTTTTTTTATTTCTGAATCCAAGAAATAACAAATAAATTAGGAATATTTTAAATTTTTCAAATCTTTTGGAGTCGGTGTCTGAAGGTAGTAAAATATGCCTTGGGGTCTGGGAGACTACCTCACTGTTTATAAAATTGATATCACCAGTGTCATCGTCATCATCATCAGATTTTCTCTTCTTTTAGACTATTGATTTTTTGCTATAATTATTTTTCTTCTTTTTCTTTACTAAAAACATCATCAACAACTGCAGTAGTAGTAGTAGAAATAGTAGATCTTTTCTTTCTCAGTATTTTATTTATTGTTTGTACTTGTTTGATATCAATCATATCTGGTGGTTGTTCTTGGACATCAGATAACAGTTAATCTACTCGATAGACCAGCACTCTCCTCAGTATTGATTCTGGTCTTGAAGTGTTATTACATACAACAAAAAAAATACATTTTCAGTATTCTTTTGCTGATTTTGGTAATGTTGTCATGTGAGTGATTTCAAATATTCCTGGTATTTTCCATTAATCTACATTTCTTAAAACAACAATTCTCAAAAATTGTTGTAGTAAATAAATGTCAGATTAGCAAAATAAATCATATTTCTTGGTACTAAATTAAAAAAAGATTGACAAA
Organism: Acanthosepion lycidas; assembly: GCA_963932145.1. NCBI lineage: Eukaryota > Metazoa > Mollusca > Cephalopoda > Sepiida > Sepiidae > Acanthosepion > Acanthosepion lycidas. Next base: position 30,472,167 of record OZ010590.1, read on the forward strand.
ATCATGATTTGGGGCATTACTTTCATAGTTAATACAAATGTCTTAGCATCAGGAAATGGTTACCGAGGTTAGTCTGGCTGAATTACTGCTGAGTGTTGAATTTGACCCTCGCTGTATTCCCCATGCAAAATTCAAGATTAAATAACCAGACAAATATTGACATGTAAAATCAACCAACGTAACCATTGCTACGAAAGAGTGAGTTTGATCCTTAGTGAGTGTCCCATACAAAATTTAAGAATTAACAAATAAAAAGAATTTTAATTCAGTTATTGAGATATTTTTTTTTCTCTTTTACAGGACAGAATCAGTGGTAGAAAAACTTCTAACAAACTGGCTGTCAATATGTTTATATAAGTACCTTAAGGTAAATTCCGTTTTCTTGTTATCCACAATCATTTTCATTTCATATATCCTGAAATATATATTTGTATCAATTTGCATCAGAACAAGTTAGTAGATGTGTGCAAAAGTTTTTCACTTTCAAGTTTTCAAAAAAGATTGCTGGGAACTTTTTCACACAGTCAATATACTTTCTGAAATTTAACCTGCAAACTGACTCTTCTACTATCAAGAATGACAGTGATTGCAACAGCTTTTTTTCACCACCATCTGAACAGGTAAGATAAATATTGGAAAATGACATATCCAATGCTCGTTTCACCATTTCTTTTTCAAGGCATACCAGTGTTGAGAATTTTTTCAAGAGAAGTGATTTCATGCCTTTCCCAAAAGCATTTAGTGTTAAATTAACACAAGCAGCATAAGATGGAATATGGATTTCTCATGCTCACAATACAATTTGACAAACAAATGTGATATTAAACTCACTCAGTCAGTTATGTACCATGAATGATATATGCTTAGGCAATCATGTGAATGTAATGGAGTCAACTGGAATTCGAACTCAGCTTTCCAATTCCTCAATCCGAACAGCTATCCATTACTCCACAGTGCCTCCTGCTAGAAAACTAGATATTGTTAATTCATTTAAATTTATTTAGTTGAATAATTTTTTAGTTTTTATTTATGTGGTTTCAACTTATAAATACCCAGTCTTTTTTAACAGCCACACACACACACACACACATATATATATATATATATATATATATATATATATGTGTGTGTGTGTGGTGGGGGGGCACCTCAAGACGGTGTAATGGTTAGTTAGCTTGTCTCACTAGAATAATTACAATTGAGTAGTGAGTTGAATCCTCACTGGGTGCCCCCCTACTTTTGGCCTTGTGCCACATCTAAGCTGCACTTGGAAAAATCACTATATTTGTGTGTATGTGTGTATATATATATATATATATATATATATATATATATATAATATATGTGTGTGTATGTGGTGGGGGGTACCTCGAGACTGTGTAATGGTTAGTGAGCTTGTCTTACTAGAATAATTACAACTGAGTAGTGAGTTGAATCCTCACTGGGTGCCCCCTACTTTTGGCCTTGTGCCACATCTAAGCTACACTTGGAAAATCACTATATTTGTGTGTGTGTGTATATATATATATATATATATATATATATATATATATATATATATATACATATGAGGAAAACTAAAAAGTTTTTCATACTGATATAAAAATGTTATGGTGAAAAAGCAGATAATTTTTTTTTTGCTTACCCTTGTGTGTGTGTGTGTATATATATATATATATATATATATATATATATATATATATATATATAAAGAAGTAATTCATTTTTTATTATCTTTATTTATTAATTGGACAGATTTTATCATTTTAAACATTATTTTTAGTGGATATCCATATTTGAGTAGACACCCCATTTATTTATTAAACAGTATATTTAATTATTTTTATCTACCAAACAGAATATTCAAGAAATCTTATTAAAGAATAAGAGCACATCTTTTCTTTAATAAGATTTCTCAAATATTCAGCATCTTTTTCTTTTATAAAATTCTTTGAATATTCAGGCCGGAAGACAGAAATAAATAAATATACTGTTTAATGAATAAATGGAGCATCTAGTCAAATCTGTGTACCCACTAAAAATAACATTTAAGAACTCTGTCAAGGTTGATAATGAAAGCTTTTCCTGCAAGAGTAAGATTGTTAAGAAAAGCAATTTTTCCAAGTGGTCAGTTACCCACTCTTTTTTTTCTCTGTCACATTGTGCTCTGCTGAAGATGAAATGTTATGTCAAGTTGTCTGGCAATGAGAGACAGCACAGAGAAAAGAATTCAGGTCCATTTCCAAAGAAAATGGAATGCAAGTCAATTCAGCTGAAATTTAAACTAATTCTACTTCTGGTGCTGATAACAATTTAAGGTACCCAACACTCCATAATTAGGTTGATTTTCAAATAGATTTGATCATGTTTTGTTCATGCTAAATAAATTTATATACAGGTTGTTTTAAAAAAATATGCAGTGACTAAACTTATTTCATATTTTGTAATGAACAATGTCAAAGTGTTACAGTGTTGCTTACTGAAGCTTTATTGAGCTACAGCATGGTGCTGTGTAGATGCCTTTTATAGTTACAAGTGTAGAAGAGTTACAATAGAGAAGGGAGGTAACTCTAATATATTTTATCCTCACACATTTTATGATACATTTTTGATTATTTGAAGCAAAAAAAAATGGTCAGTATTAGGTTGATTCATAAGTAATTTCCATTTCTGGAACCCAATTGCAATCATCCTAACTGCTAATCATATGTTCTATACTAACAGTTTCTTCTATCACACATCTAACATGTTAAACTCTCTTCTGGCTCCATGCTTTCCAATTAACTTTGATCTTCAAAAATTTAAATACAATGTCAGTCATTATCTACTGTCTTCTTTATTATTCTTCTACTGTTCTTAATTTTTAATGTTTCTCTTTCATCTTTCACACTCAGTAACTCCTTATGTCTTAGTGGCTTTACTGACTTGTATGGGGTGAAATGATTAAAAAAAGAAAAATTCAAATTGATTGCTTATGTCATTCTTTTTTTGCAGGAGCATGCAGGTCCAGCTCTTTTCAAACTATACAAAGCTATTAAGTTACAAGTAGAAAAAGGTCCGGTAGACTTTGTTACCGGAGATGCCCGATATTCACTGTCTGAGGATAGATTACTTCGTGAGAAGATTGAACCCAAACCCTTGGTAAGTTTGATTTCAGGTTCTGAACAAATAATGAAAATAAAGATTAGAATATTATACAGTAATCTGTTTAAACTAATATCGTCATCTTGATTGTTAGTGTCCAAATAGATCAATGTATAATAATGATCATTTTTTTTCATTAAAATAACATTTATAATTATAAATATAATGTTGGATCAAATTCCATGAATGGCTTCAATTTCTTCCATTCTTTCTTATTTTTATGATTCCATTTTTCATTCTTACTTAAAACACTTTGGAGGTGGGGGTTCTCTGATGTATTACTCTGTAGTAAATTCTAAAATTAACATAATGCCAATACTTATCAATTTCTATTTAAAAACAAAGAATAAGCAAATCATACAGTTTTAGATAATTTCTCCTTTCCTGCATCTTCCTTAAAATCTTGCAATGTTTATATCTTGCATATGATGATAAACTACATCCAGCAGCAAGGCCTCCAATCTGGAGGTTTTTTTGGGGTGTGTAATTGCTGCTGTTCCTAGGTCTACCCTGATTCGGGTTGGTAACACTTGTTAGGATCCCAGCTATGGGCAAATAGTGAACTCCCAAGTTGGGATCAAAACACTATGAAAGTATAAAAATACGTTTTTATAGTAAAAATACTAGCAATACATTTTTGGGGAAAAATAAAAAAAATGATGATTAATTTTAAATCATTGTTATAATTTTTGGAGAAAAATTATGCATTTCGATATTATTCAATGATCTTGCCGATGTGACCTCAATCTTCTGGCTTTCTCTTTCTATATTTTGGATAGGAGTCTTTCCCTTGTTCAAATTTAAATCAAAGAGAGCAATTATCTGTGGTGTTTTGTGGAAAAACAGCTTGATCTGACCCCTTTGATATGTAGTTGATGCAATACTTGATTGAATGAATTGATGAGCAGATTTCTACAACGATATGACAGTTAAATTGTCACAACAAATATGTATTGTAATGCTCTATCCACTGATTGGTGATTTCTTGCTCAACTAGACTTCCATATTGTTTCATTTTGATCTTGTCTATGTGACCTCCATCTTCTGGCTCTCTCCTTCTATATTTAGGATAGGAGTCATTCCCTTGTTCAAATTTAAATTAATTTAAATCAAAGGGAAATAAACATTTTCAGTGAAGATTTGTGCCCATATATGTTTATGGGAGTCTATCTCCAAAACCCTATGAGAAGTTCAATAACAAACAGACAGAGGCCACAACTTTTATATATATATATATATATATATATATATATAAAATGTTAAAAGTTGGCTCATATAAGAAGCTCATCTAGCCTTTAAAATGTATTGTTTTTTTCATCCTGTTAGGTGACAGACCACCCTACTCACTAGCAGAAAAGCTAGTAGGGGAGCTGGTTTAGCCACCAACTACATGTCTATGTGGCTGGTTCTAGTTGGTTACATGTTACCAGTAGCAAGCCTAAGCCTGACCTGGCCATAAATCTATGTTGGCAAACCCATACTGCAAGAACAGAATCTCTACAGTGAGAGAGGATGACTTCTCAGCAAAAATATCAATTCAAAATTTCAGTTTCTGAAAAAACAAAATAAAGGATATGGTATTAATTATACAGTTACAGCAGAAATACCTCCCACATATATAACCCAAAAATATCTCTCACATATATAACCCAAAAATATCTCTCATATAAAGACATTAGCTAGATGGAGATACCATTGCTAGTCATGTGGGAGGTATTTCTGTTGAATACTGTATATTGATCTATCTGGACTGAGATCTTAATCTTGGTTGTTATAATCCAAATCAATCAATTTATAATAATGATAATGAAAAATCAGAATAAAGATTAAATTATAATACATTATGTGGCAGAAATATCTCCCACATATACCTTATACATAATGGTAAGACATTAGCTAGATGAGGACACCATTGCCACCATTATGAAGAAGATATTTCTGGGAGGTATATACAGGAATAAAAAAGAATAAAACTTAAAATAAAAAGTAAATGAGTAAGTTATTTATAAAATTAGTATTAACTCTCATTTTACAGTACTTTGCACATTTATCATGTCCTCAAACCACACAACACGTAGACTTGTTCATTGACTCTTCCATTTTGGGGATATCATTTGCATTCTTGTATGTCTTTTCTTCGGAAGTTCATATAAATCATATTGACAAATAGCCACATTATGAGAAGTTGCAAAAAGATTCATATTTCACTTAATAAACTAAACATTTTTTACCAAATATCTACAAATATATTTTCCAGAATTATTGAATTCACCCCCCATTTGAATATATATATATATATATATATATATATGCATTTGTATTTATTCGATTTTACATATATATATATATATGTATATGCATTTGTATTTATTCGATTTTACATATATATATATATATATATATATATATATATATATGTGTGTATGTATGTATCTATAGTAATTCGATTTTACATATATATAAGCACTTATATTTATTCAATTTTACATATATATATATATATATATCCTTTGGTGTAAGTAAAACAGTCATACAAGATAACAGAGCTATTAGATATATATTAATAAATATACATAATACTCCATCCCAACAGTATGACTTGGAGTTTCATGCACTGTGCAATCATCGGGTACTCAGTACCAATGATATATATATATATATATATATATATATATATATATATATATATAAGAGATAAGAGGGAAAACTATTCATTAATGAAAATTTATTTTACTATGCTACACACCCTAGTAAAACCAATTGTACTTTGTACCCCCACTTACCTGTTTGTCCAAATTTGTTTTTGATTGGTCAATGTATTGCTATCTTAGAGTGTGCAATGGACTAACTGATGTCACAGAATATTATATATAGATGCTATGAACATACAGGATTTCATAATGTTAGTATATTGGTACTTGTGTGATTTTGGAAGTTACTTTCTTCCTCTCAAAATACCATGTCTGTTTGTAATGGTAATTTCTGCATGTTGTCTTATACGTAATAAAGATGACTTACTAGTCATTAATAATAATAATAATGAATTATATCAATATGAATATTTAAAAATGATCATCAATTATTGATTTATGATTCTTTTTTCCATTATTTCAGGTTCTGTCTGTTGAACATTCTGGAGAGGTCGTCCAATGCAAAGTACTTGACTGCGATACAATCACACAAGCGAAAGAGAAAATGGTGGAAACATTATATAAAAATACTCCTTACTCACAGAGACCACCAGTTCAAGATTTGGATTTAGGTAAAGCTTTCTTTTTAGTTTATCCCCTTGCCTTGCATACATATGTTAATATGCACAGGTGTTATCACAACAGGATGGCATATATCAGTTTTCCTTCCTGTCTTTTTATTCATTTTGTTCCTACACAGATCCATCCTATCTGAAAATAATTTACACACACACACATACATATATATATATATATATATATATATATATATATGTATATATATATATATATATATGAAACGATAGAGAGAGCTGAGAATAGCAGGTTCTCCTCTAACTTATTAAATGCTAGAATTTTTGAGAGGGGAACACACTGATACATGTTGAAATCCTCACAGGATTTAGTATTGTTGAAGTTATTGCTAACATTTTTTGTCGAGATTTACAAACATTATGGTTCATTCAATTTTTTTTTTTTTTTTTTTAGTTTATTCCTTTGCCTTACATGCATATGTGAATATATACAGGTGTTATCATAAACAGGAACATATATCAGTTTGGGGACTATTTCTAGTTTAATTTTAGTATAGGGACAACTCCAGAACTCAAAAATTCTGCTTGATAACAGGTAGTAGTGTTTGCATATAGATATTAAAGCAAACCCTTGTACATATTTTGATTTTATATATATCTGCAGTATATAAGAAAAATATGTACATATATTCTGATGTGTATAATTTCTTATGCATATATGTAATTATATAATATAAAGAAGTTTCTATGATGTTAATAGGTTACATGACACACTCACAAACAAAATATTATTTTACCCACATATGATATTTTTAATCATTTTACCCCAAGCAATATGGGAATGCCACTAGTACACAGGGAGTGAAAGTGAGAGAAATGACTGGGTGAATTGAGGAAAGGATAAAAGATGAATGTGATTCAAGAAGACAGAAGATTGCAACTGATGTTGCATTTAAAGCAAATAAATGGAAGGGAGTTTCAAAGGTGGGAAGTGCAAGAAAAGAAACTGTTGGAGTAGAAGTGGCACTTGCATTTAGCTATTTCAACAGTCAAAGGGTGGGACCTAGATGCCAATCTAGTAGCACACTTATTCATGTAGTCTGTGCACCAGGAAAAAAGGCTCATCAGAGCAGTTACCATGAACATATTTGTAGAAAAGACAAAGGGAAGAAGCCATGTCACATCAGTACAAAAGCAACTGAAGTTTAGATGCCAAATCAGGATTAATTACATTACAGATCCTTCTTTGGATTTTGTCAAGAACTGCGAGATGAATAGCAGGAGCCCCAGACCAGATATGGCGACAGTATTCGATACACGGACAAATTTGTAAATGTGTAAGATGGACTCTGATGAGAAAAACTTTCTGCTATGACACAGTGATCCAAATTTGTTTGCAGTAGATGCAGTTATTGATTCGATGTAGCTGTTCCACTTCAAGTCATTTGAAAAAGTGAGGCC
>OZ010590.1:30482494-30707494 GCA_963932145.1 Acanthosepion lycidas
TTTGCTATCCATTTACACAAACTCATTAGGTAAGTTATCTACTGCTTTCTTCTGATTCTCTTGCTATCTGTGAGTATCAAATTTTCCAAGCCTTCTTTCCTAATTATGTGTTCTAGAAATTTCATTTTTCATTCTGATTAACAGTGTCTGTTTTGTTTCAAACTTCCTCATTACTCACATGTTCAGTCCAATTTATTCTCAGCATCTCCTGTGGAACAACATTTCTGTTGCTTCAAGACACTTCTGAGGAGATTGTCTTGCATTCTCAGCCATATAGGAGCAGTGATGCTACATACAATTTCAGCATTCTTTAAAGTTCCAAAACAATGTTATCTTTAATAGTTTATTAGATGAAGTATTGTCAACCATTATTAATTTTTGACTAGTATTTCTTTTATTGGAATTTTACATGCTTTTCATAACAACCTTTATTAATTTCATCTTAATTTCAATGTGCATGAAAACAACTTTATGATGTCAAGCAATTAAGGATAATTAAGAGAGATTTTATATGATTAGACTTAAACTGAAACTGTTAGTTCTGGTGGCTGAAACATTAAAACAGTTGTCATGCATAAACAAACTTCCTAAGATAATAGGGGTATAATTTCAAATTTTACCTTGAGCTATTTCTTTATTTCCAAACTATTGTATATATGGCCTTAATAGTTGCAACAAAAATTTTGGTTTTATTTCCCGAGTAATGATATCCCTTAAAATTCTTTCCAAAATCGTCATAATTCCATGCAAAAGTGCATGCTGAACTTGAATTAACAATTAAATTATAAAGAAACCTTCATAATTTTGTAGTTATCGAAAAGAAAAAATGGGACTTCTTGTTGGTCATTCGTCCCCCATTGCTGCCATCATGTTTACTAATTTACTGTGTAGTACCTACGCAGACGTAAACAGAAAATTTGGCCTATTTACTTCTTTTACAGACTTTCCTTGCAGAAAATCACTACGCACTATCGTAAAGAAATGTAATTTTTTTTTTTTGTTATTTAAAACGGAAAAAGGTCTATTTAATTTGTTTTTGTTATAAATAAAAATAATAAAAATAAAACTACACTTACCAAAACAAAAAAAAATTACATTTCTTTACGATAGTGCGTAATGATTTTCTGCAAGGAAAGTCTGTAAAGGAAGTAAATAGGCCAAATTTTCTGTTTACATCTGCGTAGGTACTACACAGTAAATTAGTAAACATGATGGCAGTAAGGAGGACAAATGACCAACAAGAAGTCCCATTTTTTCTTTTCGATAACTCCAAAATTATGAAGGTTTCTTCATAATTTAATTGTTAATTCGAGTCCAGCATGTACTTTTGCACAGAATTATGATGATTTTGGAAAAATTTTAAGGGATATTAGCGCTCAGGAAACAAAACCAAAATTTACCAAAAAATCTTTAACAGATACCTGAAGAAGGCCAGACAGTAAACAGTTAAAACCTTTTTTAAAAAAACAAAGACGAGAAAATTATTCCAAAGAAAACCACATACAATCATTAAAACATACCATCTAATGAGATTAACCATATATCATGGCTTGGTTGTCTTAGTGATAAAGCTATCAATATTGAATTTTTTTGTGTGTTTGTGTGTGTCAGCCTTGATGCTTAAAGGTCATGAAAACAGTTTATTATGGAAGAAATCTAAACTTATAAAAACTGACAAATTTTCCAGTGATAAAAAATGAAAAGTGTTCCACTGTGAGGCTTGGAAATTATTCTCTGCTTTTGTCTAACAAAATTCAGATAATAAAGAAATACAAGTTAAAAATTAATAATGGTTAAGTAAGATATTTTCTATTTCTTGACATACAGGATATAATTGAAAAGTTGGAAAATGGTTGAAAAATAAGAGACTAATACAAATTCTAATTTGAACACAATTGTATGGAGGCCATTTTAAAAATTTAATATGCTGAGGTGTGGCTTAATTTGCATAAAGTGGAATGGCTTCCAACAAAGGTGAATTATAAGCTTTCATAAAATGTACTTTATTTTAATTCTGAGATTTTGTAATGAACAAAAATGTCAAGTGTGTTCGGCTGGGAATTTTTCAGGATTCCTCATTTATATGGATATGTTTTATATTACATTTAATTATATGTTATTAAAAATAGATATGGGGGTGCAAAAATAGGTATACAGTGATGTAAAGCAAAAAAGGTCTGCACAAAATGTATTGTATTGATTATACAAACATATAAATAATAATAATATCAATCCCTTAAATGTTCAAACTGTTTGCCTCCATCATTCACACACTCCTCTTTATCTGAAAAACATTTATCATTTACTAAAAAATAAAAATTATAATAAATGTATTATAACAAAAATTATAAAAATAAAATATTAAAAATGATTTTAATGAATTAAATGAATTCTAATATTAATTGAATCCTAGAAGCACTGTTATAATACTGGTATAATACTGACTTTGTACCTCCAGCTGCAGCCCCCACCCCTATATAGACAGTGTGGCTCTAAAAATCAATGGGAAGAGGGATTGATCTTTCATTTACTAACATTCTATCTCTGAGCCTCCTCCCTCCATAAATAAAGCAAATTTTAAACATAATTTTATATATATATATATATATATATATATATATATATATTAATGATATTTTTATTTTAGAACATTTTACATTGCAACACGGAAATTTCTATGTTTCAAAATTTTTTCTATCCCATCATCATCAGAATAGTGGCCTTTAGCTTCCAGGCATTTATTAGTATGGTGGACTATTGTGGGGGCAACATTGGCCAAAGTTTTCACTAGATTTGCTGCACATGCATTTTCAACTCCTTGTCTAAGAGCTGCCAATGTGATTGGTTTTATGTGATACACAACATCCTTTAGGGTCCCCCATAGTAAACAGTGTTAACGCAATTTGATAAAATTATGATAGACATGTTTTTCTCTTTGTCAAGTGTGTATACATTTTTTGGTACACTCTGTGTGTGTGTGTGTGTGTGTGTGTGTCTGTGTCTATATATATATATATATATATATATATATATATATATATATATATAGGATTAATGTGAGTAAAAGATTGTCACTTTACTGATTGATATTACCTTCAGCATCCAGATTCCAGAGTTTCATAGGCAGACATGACTGTCCACTCTTCAAGGGACAATGTACTGCTTATATATAATTAAACATAATTTGTATGATGTTACTAACTTTTATACAATAACATAGATATATGATCTTGCGTTTATTTGAAAACACATTTCCTATACAACATATTTTGAATTATAATAAAATTACTAGTGACCAAATTAGATTTTTTTTTCAAATCATAATATATTATTTCTTAAATAAAATAAACAAGATACACTGCATTGTTGCTGGGTTTTTTTTTAATTTACTGTAGAATGCAAATGACAAAATAAATTCCATCATTCTTTTACAGACCTGATTATGCAACAAGGTTGCCAATCCCTCTTTTAAGTGCCAGGAAATTAGCTGTTCTATCCAATTAAATTCCATTAGAACACTTCAAAATTTTTCATGTTGATCAAAGAGTCCTAATTTTTTTTAAGTGGCTATCAGTGCCTCTTCATAATTCCTTGTAAAAAGAATTTATTTCTATTTTATTGAAACCAGTAAATTTTTATACTTCATAGTCAATTCATGATAATGATGACAGGGCACTCAAAGTACTTTTATTAGTACTGTATTTAATTAGTACTGTATTTAATTAACTTATTAATGAATTGATAAAATAAAGACAATCAAGAATGACAAACATCTGGTAACCAGCTGTAACTTTTTGACCCCCTCCTTGTCAAGAATTATTACTTAATCTCATTTCATTAAGTTTGTTAATCTATCAAGAGAAAATCATCCAAGGGTTTGATCAACAATAGGTATCTGTTGACCAAAAAAAAAAAGCCTACTGATCATTAAAACCTGCACCAATTAAAAACAGCAAACCTCATTATTTCTTCCCAATTTGTTTGAAATACAAGTTAGTCCCTTCATCTTTAACGAGGAAAGACAGACACAGGCCAAGTGGCTTTTGCAGTCTGTCTTTTCAGATGAGAAAGAGGAATAAAACCACTTGACTTTCTTGAACGAATCTTCAGTTTCTCTCTAACCAATCTCTAATCAGTTTCCATTTGTGAATTGCAGGTAATTTGGACAATTCCATTTCATCAGACAGCTCATCCGTTCCGATAATGAGAATAGATAGTGACTCGGGTACTAAGAGCTGGCATCTAGTCAAATTAAGTGATGACGTTCAGGTTAAAGATGATGGTATGAAAATGATCTCAGAAATATTTTTGACACGCTTACTGTCAACAAAAGTAAGTCTGACTTCTTATTTCTTTTATCTTTCAGCATTATTTTTTTAAGTATCTAAAAGAGACGCATTATCGCAACATGTTTTCTTTGATCGTGTTTGTTTTTATGTGGGTTGTGTTTGGCAAGATGCTTGGGAGGGTTAACGACGGGAAGTGGATCAGAAAAAATAGTAAACATAAACAGCTGAACGTGAACAAATGGAGGCTGACAGAAAGGTGTATGTCTATACATCATGCACAGTCACCATCACCCCTTGTTTAAGCATATACAACGGGACGTTCATATCTGAAACATTTACATATGCATATTCAACCAACTGTGAAGCAAAAGTATTAAAAAAATTCCAGGAAAGTTCCAAAAAGCAAAACTTGGATTTACGTCTCTGAATTTCTGGGATGAGGAGTTATCATTATTTAAATTATTTATATTCAGCCTAATATCCTCATCTTTGTTGTTATTACCACCTGATTGCCATCTGTCTGAATTTCTGGGATAAGGAGTTATCATTATTTACATTAAAACTAATGTCCTCATCTTTGTTGTTATTATCACCTGATTGCCTTCTTACTGAATTTCTGGGATGAGGAGTAATCATTATTTAAATTATTTACATTCAGCCTAATATCCTCATCTTTGTTGTTATTACCACCTGATTGCCATCTGTCTGAATTTCTGGGATAAGGAGTTATCATTATTTACATTAAAACTAATGTCCTCATCTTTGTTGTTATTATCACCTGATTGCCTTCCTACTGAATTTCTGGGATGAGGAGTTATCATTATTTACATTCAGACTAATATCCTCATCTCTGTTGTTATTATCCCCTGATTGCCTTCTGTCTGAGTTTCTGGGATGAGAAGTTATCATTATTTGCATTATTTACACTTAGACTACTGTCCTCATCATTTTTATTATTATGACAAAGTTTTGGCTACAGTGCCCTTTAGCCTTCATCACGAGCTTTTCACTCCAGGTAACCTTCTTAAAGCATTGGTTTATGAATTTGATGACATAGTAATTTTAAGTTCAATTCTTCAGCCAGTGCAGGCTTACACTCAGTGGAAACAAGGTGAACAGTAACTGAGCCATACTAAATAAGAACTAGATATGATGTCCCTAGACATGCTTTGCAGTGTGAGGACAATCAACTCCCATAGATTACTTAAATGATTCAGTTCAAAATTCTTTGAAGCTTACCTGGATTGACAAACACCTGATGAAAGTAGAGAAGCACAATGGCCAAAATGGTCTTATAATAACAACAAAGATGAGGACAATAGTCCAAATGTAAATAATATAAATATTGGATTTGCCACTCATTGCACTGCATCTGCATGGGTCATAAATGAAGCAATGTGTACACGTACTCTGCTTCAAACTCATGTAACTTCACTCAGTCTTTTTTCCAGAACTCATTGTTTGAGGATTGTTCTCCTTGTTTACTATTTATGCTAGGTACACTCATACACTCATTTCTTTCTTTCTCTGAAACTTAGAATGAAAAAATAAAACATTTTATTTTTTACTAATCTTCAATAATTAATTTTTATTAAAATCCAGTAATTACTTGATTTTTTATAAATTTTTTAAATTGTTATTTTTCTAATGTAAACAATTATGATACTTCTTTTTTTTGTTTGCAGGTAAGCAACTTTTTCCACTAGAGAGATTTGTGAAAAGTGACTTTTCACAAATCTCTCTAGTTCTATAGAGTGTACACAAATATCTTTTATATCAGAATTTTCAGCAATTTTTCTTCTTACTAATAACACTAAGATATTAACAATAAAATTTACTTTTATATATCTTTAGGTTTTATTTTCCTCAGGTGTCAATACCTCATTGAAAATAGAAAAACTATTTATATCACATTTACATTATATTAGCCTTATTATTAGAAAACTTATCTTAGTACATGTATTTTTCTGTCAACTAAATTTCATTTGTTTGATTAGACATTCCCTGTTTTTCTCAAACAGTGAAATTAATGTCCACTGGTCTGGGCATAGAAAGTCTTATTAAAAAAAATATAGCAATTATCCTCAGGGAAAGTTAATTGACGTCTCTAGTTCAAATTCCAGCCAAGTACATTTTATTTACTTTTGTATAAATACAGTGGTAATAAAATTAGAACATCCCATATGCATATAAGACGCTAGAAGCAAAAATCCCACCGCATCTCATGATGTCACACATGACCACACGAAAATTAATTGGAGAGCCAACGGCTTCCCATACTTCATACTTCTCCAATTCACTCTCGTATGGTCATGTGTGACGTCATGAGATGCAGTGCAATTTTCACATCTAGCATCTTATATGCACGTGTTTATTGTTGCTTAGAAATCATCTATGTAAACAATGACAGACTATCATCACTGTCTTGTCCGTATATTGCTTAATATGTTGTAATTGACATCTTTGATAATGGCTTATGTAAGCCGAAAGCTTAGATTGTATTAAAAAAAATATGGATCAATATTGTGAATTTCTTTCTTCGTTCAACGATAATGTTATTAAACTTATCAGACGTTATAAAAAAATTTACATAAAATAAATAGACAACACTTGTCTATATTATTTAATGAAACGTGTATGAATGAAAAGATGCTGCCTAAATACACACAATATATATATAATGATGAAAGTTGAGACTTTAAAAATATTTTATTTCACATGACCAATTACTCAATCATGTCTCATCAGACCAGTTAGTTTCACAAATAAATGGATTTAAAATTCATTCAGGCACAAGATGGCAAGATTTTTAATTACAAAGTTTCAGTTTTTCTCTTATCATTGTTATACATTCATCTATTTGGATTATAACAACCACGATTAGGATATTAGTCCAGATAGATCAATAATATTAAGGTTTACAATTAATCGTTCACTCGCCAGTAGTTTAACATCACCCTAGGAGACACATTTGTAGTGTTGAAAATATATATATATATATATATATATATATATAAATAAATAAAACATATATATATATAAATAAAACATATATATATATATATATATATATAAAACAGACTGTCACCTCTAAGTGTTGACTCCTATGTTCACTTTTATATTTACACACACTCTATCTCTGATATTGAGCACTTTATTCCATAAATATAGCACACCTTAAGACTATATTGCTTCATATATATATATATATATATATATATAAGGACATTAAATAGTATATTCACAACATTAAAACACTCCAGATATGTTGATTAACAAGGGAAATAAATAAAACAATTTTTTATCTTTTTCATAAAAATCCTTATGTAATTAAATTAGCAGTTCTCTGTCTATTATGCCGACAATTCATGGATCTAATGATGACCATTTTCTGTTTAAGATAAATGTTGCATACTGTTTTTTTTTTTAACCTCACAGTTTGAAGAATAAGTATCAGAATTTTTTAACAGAAAATCAAAAGATAAAGAAAAAAAAAAGAATACCAGTTATATATTTTAAATATTGATTTTCAGGACAGGCAAATAGTTATTTGCATATAACCCACACATATTTTCTATGTCTAAGCTAGTGGACCTAAGTTTCACTTTCAAACAAAAACAGGAAATGTCTATTCAAAAACTTGTACCCACTAAGATAACATTTATAATAAAAAAAAAAATTCCTTAAATTAATTATAATTGTTTATCTTCCATTCTTACTTAAAACTGTTTTTTTTTTTTTGTTGTTTTGTGGTTGGGGGTGTGGGTCTCTGTGGAATTACTCTGCAGATAAATCCCCAAATTAACATAATGCCAATTCTTACGAATATCTATTTTAAAATAAAGCAAATCAAATACAATTTTAGCCACTTTCATCAGCTTTCATTTTTCAAAGAGTGACCTAACGTATATATGGTAATGTATGGTAACTCTAAAAGTGTGTCTCGTACTATCTTCCTTAAAATCTTTCAGTACTATACAGTGAGAGAGGATGACTTCTCAGCAAAAATATCAATTCAAAATTCCAGTTTCTGAAAAAACAAAATAAAAGTTAAGGTATTAATTATACAGTGTACAGCAGAAAAACCTCCCACATATATAACCCAAAAATATCTCTCACATAAAGACATTAGCTAGATGGAGATACCATTGCTAGTCATGTGGGAGGTATTTCTGTTGAATACTGTATATTGATCTATCTGGACTGAGATCTTAATCTTGGTTGTTATAATCCAAATCAATCAATTTATAATAATGATAATGAAAAATCAGAATAAAGATTAAATTATAATACATTATGTGACAGGAATTTCTCCCACATATACCTTATACATAATGGTAAGAGATTAACTAGATGAGGACACCATTGCCACCATTATGAAAAAGATATTTCTGGGAGGTATATGCAAGAGGTATTTGTGCCGCATTATGTATATTGATCTATCTGGGCTAATATCCTAATCATGATTGTTAGAATCCAAATAAATCAATGTATAATAATGATAATTATTCCTCATCTTAGAAATTCAAACAAAAAAAGTATGAAGATAATATTTTAGTTGCTTTTATATTTCTCTTTTTTGTAGCTTTTGTTTTTGGCTAACATTAAGGAATAAGACTTGAAATAAAAAGTAAATGAGTAAGTTATTTGTAAAATTAGTATTAACTCAAGTTTTACAGTACTTTGCACATTTATCATGTCATCAAACCACGCAACACATAGACTTGTTCATTGACTCTTCCATTTTGGGGATATCATTTGCATCTGTTATTCTTGTATGTCTTTTTTTCAGCATTTCACATAAATCATATTTTGCTTGACATCCTTCTGATTCTCTTTACCATTATTTTCTAATTTATTGTCTTGCATTGTCTTTGGCTTTCTTATGTGATGTATCATATTGTTCTAGTTCCTTATTTTGTAAGGTATCTTACTCTGAAAAAAATAATAATATAAAACATTAAAAACTAATTAAAAAAATGACAAAAACGAACAGGCAGATCAAACAAATAAATACTGAACTCAGCAGTAACTTAGCACAAAATTTATACTAAACATTGTTTTTATCCCATGATACCATTCCAAAATAGAAGGCAGCATTCTCATTATGTTTTTTTTTTATATTGTCAGTTACATCGATGTACCTGACTTCTTCTTTGTGTCAAATCCCTTCAGGGCATGGGTGGCAATGGCTCTCCAAAACTTTCTATCCCTTGTAAACTATCAGTTTTTCTCCCTTTGCTAAGGTTCCAGCCAATCCACATTGTGACATCCATTCACAATAGCCCATCAGATAGGTGGCTTGCTACCTTTCCCTATCTCTCTTGCACACTGTGGGTTAAGTTTCTCCAAGTCCTCTGTCCTCGTTGTGTGTCCAAATTATTGTATATTGGGCTTAACCTATGTAGATAGCTGACAGATACTTTAAAGTATATATATATATATATATATATATATATATATATATATATATATATATATACATAATATATATATATATATAAAATATAAATATAAAATATATATATAAATAGCCAAGAAAAATAACAACTCTCATGGCCTGATGAATCCATCTAGCATGAAACAAACTGTCACCTCTAAGTGTTGACTTCTATGTTCACTTTTATATTTAAACACGCTCTATCTCTGATATTGAGCACTTTATCTCATAAATATAGCACATCTTAAGACTATATTTCTTCATATATATATAATATGAGGTCTGATCAAAAAGTATCAGGACTATTGCTAAAGTATGCAGAGTCAAGCTGCTTGTCACAGATTGACCTTGAATTCTGTTATGCATACACACTAAGTTATAACATTCTTGCTCACTTCCATTGTTTATAGTAGTTCTTGGAAGGGAAGTGTGTAGAGTGTGGCCAGCTCAACACACCACAGAGATTCAATTAGTGACCATGGCTTGTGCGGCAATTTTTGGCCAATCACAACATTCCTCTGATCTTGTCCCTTGTGAAATTTTCATCTTTCCAGTAATCAAATCCCAATTGAAAGGCAAAAGATTTCAAGGAAATCCAAGAGAATATGATGAAACAGTAGTTCACTATCCCAAAAAAGCAGTTTCAGGAATGTTTCTATCGATGAAAATGATGCTGGATAAAGTGTGTTGCTTCAAAAAGAAGCTATTACTAAGAAGATTAAATGCTATATTGATATGTGTTGTAGTTTTCTTTTTATAACATCAGTCCCAATATTTTTTTATCAAACATATATATATATATTCTTAATAGAAATCTTATAAATATAAGAAACTATACTTGCTTGGAAAACCTTCAGTATATTGATTTGCAAATAAACATGTCAACACCAAATGGAAAAAAAAAGGTCTAAAAAAAAGATATAAAAAAGAAAGAAGCAAGAACATGTACGTTAGCCGAAAATAATCGTCCAGCATACGAGTTCAAGGCCCAAAGGAAAAAAAACCGATGCGAGTATCCAAAACAACTAAATAAAGTTCTCAATACAATGAGTAGAGCAGACCTAGTTAAACCTAGAGAGCCAGACAAACCTACCAAGGTTTCACCTAAGCAGATCGTCTAAGGTTTGTCTGGCTCTCTAGGTTTAACTAATATATATATATATATATATGTATGCGTGTGTGTATATATATATATATATATTATATATATATATATATATATGTATGCGTGTGTATATATATATATAGATATATAGAGATATATATATATATATATATATATATATGTATGCGTGTGTATATATATATATAGATATATAGATATATATATATATATATATGTATGCGTGTGTATATATATATATATATATATATATATATATATATGTATGCGTGTGTATATATATATATATATATATATATATAGATATATGTATATATATTAAACAAGGGTGAAGAATGGTAAGCATAAGAAAAAGTTACTCACATTAAAGTGGTGAACTGAAAAGAAATTTTTTAGAATATATTTATATATACTTTTAAAATGATGATATTTAAAATCCTGATAGAATTTGTCTTCCCTTAAAACAGATATAAATTTAGAAATAAATTTAGTCTGCAAATAGTTAATGTCAGTCTTTGCCAATTTCATAGTTGTTTATTTCAATCCATATTGCAGTATGAAATATTCCTGATTAATACAGAACTAAGTTGGAACCATTCAGCTATACTTCAAGCCAGAAGTTCTGCTCAGAACCGTTGAAACTATTAGGGTTATTTTTCTTTAATTAAGTTTCCCCCAAGCAAGATATTAAATCCACTGAGACATAAAGGGTTACTGAGTGAGGAAGAATTAGAAAACAGAAACAACACTAAGGAGCGAGGACAGAAGAGTAATCAGGAGGAGTGTAGATAGCAATTGTTACTGCATTTAAAATTTTGAAGATTAAAGTTGGCTGGAAAGCATAGAGCCAGAAAGGAGTTCCACTAGTGAGAAGTGTGAGAAAAGAAACTGTTAGCACAGAACTTACTAGCCAATCCAACTGTAAATCGATGAGACCCTGTTGCCAGTCTAGTACTGTATTTATATTCATAAAATCTAGGTACCATGGTGAAGAATACATCTGAACAATTACCATGAAAGTATTTATAGAAAAGCCACAGGGAAGTGAATTTACAGTGGTGAAAGAAATAACTGAAGCCAATATGCAAGATCAGAACCAATGATATTGTTGATTCTTCTTTGGATTTTATCAAGGATATCTAGATATATAACAGCACCACCAGACCATATGTAGCAGCAATAATAAGAATGTACAAATGGTAGACTTATAGATATGTAAGATAATTATTGAAGTTCTTATATATTGTCTATTAAGGTTAACTTGTGTGGATAGGTGACAAATTGAATTTAAATTTGACTAAACATTAATACTGGTTAAAATATTGAAATAAATGTAATCTGGAAATGGTTAATCATAATTGTTATTTAAAATATTGTTTCTTTTTTTTCTTCAGGGAACCCTGCAGAAATTTGTGGATGACTTATTTAAAACAATCCTAACTGTGGACAATGCACTGCCCCCAGTGGTCAAGTACCTGTTCGACTACCTCGATGAGGCAGCATTGAGATATAATATTACTGATGCAGAAGTTGTACATACATGGAAGAGCAATAGGTAAATCTGGAAAGCTTGCTTGCTTATTTGTTGTTTTCTCTCATTATGATAGCGCCTAAAGGTGTATCATTTTTTTTTTTAAAGGTGCATCATTTTTTTCTAAATTATTTTAATTGGCTTCATAACAATTTCTTCTTTTTTTTTTTTCAGAAGAAACAAACTGTTATCTTGTAATACTTGGATGTTGTCTCAAAGTAACTGGCATAAAAAAGTATTTTAGAAAAGACAAAGAAAATCATATGCAATGTAAATTTCCCTAAAGCTGTAGTTGTTTAAATAATCACTAAGTTTTCTACTAATACATAAATATGTACATGTAACAATGATATAAAATTCAGCATATGACTCACAATACTTATTGTTATGCTGCATATGTTACTGCTGGAGAGATGTTGCTGGTATAAAATAGTTAAAAGCATTGATGTTGGTAAGATATAAGCAAACACTTTTAACACAACATGCAATCATGAAAATCACAGAGACTGACATGACTGCACAAAAACAATTCCCTGTCTGGTGGCAAAAGCTGCTGGTGGCACCAGGGGTGGCAGTATTGCTTTAGCCACCGAAACTGTGTTACCTACCCTGGTTGGTGGCTGACAAGGATAAGGTATTGCACATGCTTTCACACGGTGTATGTAGAAAAAAAAATACGATAAAATAATACTTAACTCATATATGGTTGGGTCAGGAGCCTAACACCTTGATTTACTTAAAAATGATATTTTTGTCCATGCTTAACAAAGCTATTAATGAAGATCTTATATACAATTAAACTGTAACTAATAAGCCATGTCTTTACCCCAGTGAAATAAATACTCTTTAAAATTAAATTGATTATGTTATTATGGCAAAGAAAATGAAACATGAAGATGATATCTGAGTTAAACAAATGTGAAGCAGTATAAACAATTTCTGCTTGTTTTGGGGTTTTTTTTTTGTTTTCGGGGAACATACCTCCCCCTCCCCCCACAAAAAAAAATACTAGCTAAATTGAAAGGATACAAGATAATCTGAAATGATAAACACCCCAAATTATTCTCATCCTTTGTTTTATTTTGTTTTTCATCCCGACATTCAAGCTACGATATCCTCTATTCTTTCATCACATACAAGAGCATTAACTTAGTATATAAGACATAGGAGACATTTCTTTTAACCATTTTTGTGCAAATATTCAATACTTTCCATGAATAAAAGAAAGACATCTCTAAAGATTGAATAAGCAGGTGATATAATAGTTAACAACTCAGAACAAGAAAATGGAAAACTGACTTCAAATTGCAGTCAAGTTTGTTGTGTTCACATTCACACAAATATCTTTGGGAAAGGTATATAATCCTTACCTTCTACCCCAGCTATAGGTTAAATAGTAAGCAAACTGTGTTCTTCATCCTTGATCAGAAATTAGACTGAGAACTGTGAATTCAAAACCAATTAGTTATAGGGCTAACAACTCCATCCTATAAAAACTTGCTTGATATAGAAACTACAGCATCTCAACACTTAGCATGTTGAGAATTTTAGACCCATACTCCTCAGAGTAGTCTACAGGAGTTGCATGAAGGAGTGAAGAGTAGAGCGCATCCAATAAAGATTTTTCTTTCTTGTATGCATAGGATACTTGTTGTTATTGATTCTGCAGTGTTCAATATAAATTTCATATTGGTATTTAAACTAAGGCTCTTATATAAAGAGCCTTACTTTAAATATCTTAAACCTTCTGTAACAGATTAAAATATTGATAAATATCTATCAAGATTAACAAGGAAGAATAACATCTTTGATGGCTGCTATTGCCTGGGTTAGTAAAGTTCTTTTGGCAGAATCATTTGTCCAAGTGCCTATTTATTCCCTTCTATCACGACATACCAATGGTAAGATATTCTTGTCAAGATATCTAGTAATGAAACAGAACACATGGATGTGGATTCATGCCTTTCCCTTGACTATTAGTGTGAGCTGAAAATAATAACAGCTGAAAATCAAACTTGGTTCAGTATTTTCATTTTTTATACCAATGAACATTGCTTATAAATGTAAGTAAAACAAACTCAAAGATCTCACAAAATGTAATACCTGTGTTGATTATGTAAACCAGTTTAGCACTTCTTGATTTATAATTAGTTCAAGTACCTGCTTCTTTTTTTTTCCCCAAATTAACCTATTTGATGGCATTTCAGTATGTATACAAATAAGTTTTGTAGACAGTTCTGCAGGGTATAGAATCATGCAAGGTATTGCTAATAATGGTGTCTGTAGTAAGTTGGGTAGAGTTGCTACCCAACTGGTTTTTAATACAGTGTTGTCCTTCCCCAAGCCTGATTGCCAACCAAGGTTAAAGAAGTCAATCTACCCTGCTGTTAATCACAGGTTTAGAAGAAGAAGAAGAAGTGGATTCATGCCTTTCTATGGGTATTTGTGCAAAAACTAAAACAATAGCCTTAGCTGGAATTTTAACTCTGCATGCCAGTACCACTATACCACACACATACTTGATGTATAAGACCTTCTCATTTTTATTGACAAATAATTTCTGGAAAAAATGACAGGCACAAGAAAACTATCACACAGCAGCAAAAATATTCATTTAATTTGCTGATTCCATTTTGTTTGTCGGTAAACATTATTCCACCTTGCACCTCCAGTTGTTCAAAGTCTAATAAAATGGGCTAACGGAAATCTGCATCAAAATTAGTTTTTATGCTGAATAAAATTTAAACTTGTAAATAATCTTAGTCCAAATTGGATCTGATTTATTAAAGTCAAGTTGTCATATTTCATTTTACTTAATTTTTTATGCCATGTTCTTTTAGGACATCATGGCTCTCCACAGATTTCATCTTTTTTATTATCTGTGAATTGCTAATAACATCTTTGGAAAGATAGTGGATTAATTTTCTGCTGTCTTCTCTACAATTTTGAATTCAGTGTAGTACTTTTAGTCTGGCTTCCATTCAAGGCTAGAGTGTCTAATCTACCCTGCTACTTAACCCATATAGAGAAACAGGTGAGATGGATTTATGCCTTTACCAAAAGCATAGTGCGAAAGTGAACGCAACAGACTAGCCTGGAATTTGAACTCAATTCACCAGTTCGACCTTCTGCACCAATAACTGTTAAACTTCCTGTGCATCCATTTATTTTATTATTACCATCATTATCTTTATTATAATTCTGAAAAATACCACTAAATAACTTTGGGGCTTTTTTTAATATTCTCTTAGGTTTTTTTCTTTCTGTCACTCCATCATTCCAGATCAGTCTGTTTCTTTGAATATTTCCCTGTTCATAAGAAATCAGTCTTCTAAATTTTCATCATGGAAGCCAAAAGGCCCATCTTAACAACACAATATATCATTAATTATTGTTTCTTTTCAAAAGGCCATCATAACAGCTCAGTGTATTGTTAATTTCAACAAACTGGTTATACATGTTAATATTATTCACATTATTTACATTATTTGGACTATTGTTCTCATCTTGGTTGCCATATTTATTACGTTTTGGCCTTTGTATGCTCCGGCCTTCTTCAGGTGTTTGGAATGTCGAACTGAACCCTTTATTTTGCTCACTAGGGTAGACTGTTCTAGTTCCACATGCCATGTTTAATGGATGTCAGTTATCAGTTATCTCTTGTTAATTTCCCTCTGAAAGTTCTCCACTGCCTTGACCGGGTATTGAACTCACACTCTTTGGGTCTTGTCACTGGATCTAACCAATGCCTTTATCCACTGTCTACCCCAGTGAGTGTAATAAAGGGTTCAGTTCAACATTCCAACCACCTGAAAAGGTCAGTGCGTAGAACAGATGAAACATTGTAATAAATATGGCAACTAAGATAAGGACAATAGTCCGAATAATGTACATAATACCTCATCTCAGAGATATAGACAGATAATAATATTATTGTTTTAATTTCTTAAATAAAATATCCTTATATTTATTTCATCTTAATTTCAGTTACTTTGTATGATAAACAACATGGTTTGTCCTTTTAATCATAATAAAGCTGTTTCTTAATGGCCAGAGAATGTCAGTTTGAAAATTGTGATAAAAACAGCGGAATTTTAAATGAAAGAATTATTAATCAAAAATGAATACCAGTTGTTCATAGTTTTAAAATTTCTCTTTTATATAAATCTCTTGCAGTTTACCTCTTCGGTTTTGGGTAAATATAATCAAGAATCCTGACTTTGTATATGATATCAACAAGCCTCATATTGTGGATTCATGCCTGTCTGTGATAGCACAAACCTTTATGGACAGCTGTTCAACAACGGAGCATCGACTAGGAAAGGTTAGATTTTTATCCTTTCTCTCTATATTAAAAAATAAATATTAATATCTATGCTATTATATATTTTCAACACAAACTCTATGACATATTTTTTATTGAATATTGGCACATGTTTCAGGGCTTCCATTCTCTTCATCAGTCAAAGATTTATATTGATTTGATTTAAAATTTTAAATGCAAAACTGCCAATAAAAACTTGTAAAAGAAAATAATTCAAAATTCTTAGAAAGAGAAAAAAAAATAAGGAAGAGTTTAAACAACAAATGCTTGTTATAATTCTTTAAAATTATTTATACATCTTCAGTACTGTCACAAATGATCTAACTTATTTATTTAAATAAAATTAAGACCCTTCCAGAATAGACAGTTAGCCACCTTTCTTCGCTTTCTAAGAATTTTGAATTATTTACTATTCCAAGTTGGTACTGTCCTTTGACTTAATTTTTAATTTCAAATACCAATTTATTTTTTTTACTGATGAAGAGAATAGAAATCCCGAAATATCTATTCAGTAAAAAAATATGTTATACAGTTTTTAACTACACTTCCCTTTCTATTTCATTTTCTGATGTAATAGCTGGCCACTCGTATTCAAGAATATCCATCTACTAGGGTGGCTAGCCAATCCCTATTGCAGACGCTCGCTCAGGCACATTTGTGTTTGCTCAACACCCATAGAGCCCATCTGTGGTTTATACTGCAACTATGCTGAGTATACCTTAGTTACAGTTTCTGGGAGAGAGTGTGCTATCTAGCATGATCAACAGTTTGAACAAAGCCAGCACACTCAAGCCCTCAGCCACAATGACTTGTGGCTTCATGTTAGCACAGCCCACAAGAGTTTTGTTTACCCAGTTTCACTCACAAGGCTTGGGTCAACCCATGGGGTATGGTTTTCAGACACTTTCCAAAGGTGCCACATGCTGGGATCGACCTTGATCCAGTCCAATAACATCAGGAAATCACCTTCCCGACAAATTGACCATGGTGAGATTTGAACCTGGGTCTCATGGTCAGAAAGCGAACATTCTAACCACTCAGCCATGCACCCATAATATATAAAAAAATGCATTGAGATGCATAATAAAAATCTCATCTTGCCAAATAAATTATTGTAAATATTTCTTTTAAAACATATTATTAGTTGAAATCTATGTGGTATATAGAGCATATAAGTATATACCGAAAGATTTTATCAATATTGGTTGGTTGATAGCAATTTTATTATGAAAACATTGATTTGTATAATAAATCTGAAATAGTCTACATACAATTTCCCTATCTTTACAAAGGAAATTATGACAAACTATATTGAGATATATAGTTTTTTTTTAAGTATCCTGAAAATTCCTTTTCAAAAATTAATTTTCATGTTATTTCCTTGTGAGAAAAAAATAGAAATGCAAATTTTTACCAAATGTTTTGTCTGACTTGATTTTTTTTTTAATCTTTTTCCAAATAAAATATTAAAAAAATAAAACTGAAACAATCCTAGAAAATAATCCAAGCTTTTTTTTTTATCATCACTAATGTATCTTACCTTGTAGGATTCACCTTCAAATAAATTATTATATGCCAAGGATATTCCAAACTACAAGAAACTAGTTGAACGATACTACAATGACATTTTGGAGATGCCGCCAGTCAGTGATCAGGATATGAATTCCTACCTGACAGAAGTGTCACAGGTAATTGTCTTTTATCACTTACTGCTTTATTTATTTATGAAAAGTGTCAGATTTCACATGTAACGAAAGCCAAACAACTTGTCTCCTTGTAAAATGAGAAATAATTCTAACTAGCATAGTGCCCATCAAAAATAATAAGAATATTTTACATATGGATCAGCCCAGTTTCTGTGCATTATACTTCAGATATGATTGTTTTTTCTGTGCACTCTGTCTCAACTCAATGTGTTGGTTCCTGGATTTTCTGATCAGGATCACTGTATAGTATTTGAAAAGTGTTACTCAAACAATACATACATGTACACCCTTCTCCAACCCATACATATATATATATATATATATGCAGATAAAAGAAAACTTATCTTTACTAACATGTTTCATGCTCTGATGGATTTTATCAAAGCAAATGTTTGCCTGAATAAAGTCTATCAGAGGATAATACATATTGGTTAAGATAAATTTTCCTTTTGTCTTTATTCATATTTTTTTCTTTTTTTTAAGTTATATCTGAAATTTTACACATATATAGTTGAAATGGAGTGTTAAAAATTTCTTAAAATAGAAAGATGCTCACATGAATTCCAGCCATGAAGGTTCAAAATAAATGCTCCTATTCAAAACAACACAAAAATAAAATACAACTTAAACAGTCAAAACATGAGAAAAACTAACAACACCAAAAACAAAACCCCCTTGAAAAAGGTCAAAATGGCTAAAAGTGCCTGGGTCAATGAAAATTATGGAAAATTTCCTTCATCCAACAAAATGGAAAAATGTAAGTATGCTGGAAAAACTAAATGAAAAATTAATTAAATCTTCATTGTCTACTGTATTTAGTGAAAGATGTTTAAAAGAAAGGTTGCTGCCCAAATATATATATATATATATATATATATATATATATATATATATATATATATATATATATATATATTATAGGATTAATGTGAGTAAAAGTTTGCCACATAGCTGATTGATGTTACCTTCAGCATCTCAACTCCAGAGTTTCGTAGGCAGACATGTCCATCCACTCTTCAGGGGGTATCAGCAATTTACTGCTTATATTTTTTTTATCTTTTCTTTTTTATATACATTTAACATTGGTGTAAGTTATTTTCTGTATTTTTTGTGTTCATATGTACAGTTGTGCTTGTGCAGCCATGCACCTGTCTCTGCAGCTGTGCATTTGCTTGTGTGTGCCCATCTGCACAGATGTGCATATGTATAGGGTGTCATGAACATTTGTCCTTTTCTTTGTTGTTTTTTCACTCACTTTGCACACACTCATTTACCTTTCTTTTTCCTCTGCATTTTTGTGACAGTAGTTATTTTTTCAGGATTTGTTCCAATTCTAGAGATGTGACTGATTTTTATTTTTGTACGTTCTATTTTTGCTAGGGAAGTGGTGTTTAATTTTTTACATACTGTTTAAAAAAACAAGGATATCTATTAAAACACATTTACCCATGAAAATATAACATTTACAGTACTAAGAAATAATGTTGGATTATAAATAAAATCCATTAATTCCTTAGAAGTTACTTTGTTTACTTTTCAAATACAAGAATAAAAGTTTGCAGAAATGGGCTTCAATACTTTGTGCATTTCTTAAATCGGTTAATTGAATCTTGCTTGATTGTGAAAGTCTTCTATAACTGAATGGTCTAAAAAGGCACACCAGGCTTAGAACAAGAACCACACATGTTTGAGCCCTGCTGGATGGACACAGTTAAGACTCTTAAATGCACAGGCCAGTAGACATAAATTTACACTGTTTAAAAAAAACAGGGATATCTACTCAAATACATGTATCCACTAAATTCTTTTCTTGCACTTCTCATTTATATGGAACTCCCTTTTAGCTCCATGCTTTTCACCTAACTTTAATCTTCAAAAATTTAAATGCAATGTCAATTGCTATCCACTATCTTCCTGATTGCTCTTCTGTTGCTCTCACTCATCAGTAATGTTTCTGTTTCTAACTCTTCCATGCCCAGTAACCTCTTGTGTCTTAGTGACTTTATTGCCTTGCTTGGGGTGAATTCAATTAAAAAAAAATATAATGTTTAAAGTAATAAGAAATATTTTTATATACCAGATATGACAATTTAATTCCCAGAATGAGTGCAGCATACATTGAGGCAATGCATATCCAGACATGTTCCAACTTCACTTACTTGAAACATACACCAAATGTTATTCATTGGTGAGCAGTAGAGGAAGTTATGTGTGTTCATGTTATACCATTGACAGAAAATGAGTGAAAGAAAACTGAAGCAGTGGATTAACATTGTTTTGTGTAAAGATTAGTAAAAGTGCCGGTGAAATGTTATCCTTATTAAAAATGGTTTCTGTTGAACATCCTATATATATATATATATATATATTTTGAGTTGCGCAATCAGTTCAAGGGTAAGAAAATGTGTATTATGACACAAGAATCGGGCAGTCCTAAACAAAAAGAACATGTTTATTTAGAAAAATATGTTTAAAATATCCTACCGGAGGACACATTTTTTTAACAAGATTTCTCAAATATTCAGGTCAGTTGATGTAAATAAATAAATACACTGTTTAATAAATAAATAAAGACAGAGAATCTACTCAATGATGAGTATCCATTTAAAAAATAATGTTTAAACAAATAAATTAAAAGTATATATTACATATTCAGAATGTTAAATTAATAACTTCAGTTTTTAAAATTGACTTTTAAATATATTTTGGCCATCCTGAGTAAGATGATAAACTATGTCGAACAGAAAGGCCTCTGATTATAAGGTTTTGAGGAGCATGGAACCAGCTCTTAATTGCTGGTGTTCCCAGGTCCACCCTGGCCCATGGTGGTAGCACCTGTTAGGGTCCCAGCTATGGGTAAATAGTTAACCCATCCAAAAACAAGAAGTCAAAACACTATGAAAGGGTAAAAATGGGTTTTAATACCAGAAATACGGTTTTGTAAAAAAAATTATTACCAGTGATAAATATTTGAAGGAAAAAATACTACCAGAAATATATTTTTGGAAAAAAATGTTAGCAACAATAAAAATTTTGTCGGCATTAAATAATCCATTGAGGTTGATATGCTGTAAAACAAAACAAACCAAACCATTAGTATATTTTGGCTGGTTGTTTCTCCAGCATTCTTCAGGTGTTTTGTTTTAATTGGTGTTTTTTCTCTTAAATACTTGGGAATGGCTGATAATGTATCTTATGAGAATTTGCTCTTTTTTTTTTTTTTTTTGTAGCAGTGAATCAAAGATTTAAGGCAATTTGCATATAGTCCTGAAGGCAGTGAAAGCAAGGATTGTTTTGGAGCAGCTGACAAGATATTTTGAAAATATAATGTCATACAAAAATACCTGAGTCCTTGGCAGTTAAAAGGAAATACCAAAGATATATTTTAAAGTCTTAACACTTGTGAACTCCACAGCATAGTTTTTTTTTTTGTTTTTTTTTTTAATATCGCATAACAATATGACACTGGAAGGGACTTGGTTATGAACAATGTAACAGAGAAAAACTAAGTTACAGAACAGAAATAAAAATTTGAAATTTGAGTCCTGTAATCTAAAGTTTACATCAGGGAAATTAGAATATTTTTTGTATCTTCTTTTATGTGCTGTGTGAGCGATAATGACTCTCTGCAACCTTTTGTCCTTTGCAGCACTTTCCCTTTGCCCAATGAATGTTAAATGTTTCCTTATAAGGAAACAGATAATCTTACTATTACCAATAAGTATGCCAGACAAAATACATTCTTATCATGATATCTGTTAATGAGACTGAGTTTAGGAGGATATATTAATGCCTTTAACTAGTGCTAAGTGACCACAAGCAGCCTTGGGTAATATTAGAACTCAATTGGCTTATTGTCATATCACATTAAAACACTGATTCTCATAGGGTCACCAAAGTTAAGTAACATAGGAGTCTGGTTAGCACCTAGATGGGTGACCATTTGGGAATGATAGGCACTGGAAACTTGAATGTGCAAGTGGTGTAATAAATAATGGCTCAAAATTGGGGATCAGAGAGCCAAGTTCCATTATATTCACTTATGCACAAATACCATTGGGAAAAGATCTGTATTAGTAAATTACTATTATCTCTAAAAAGAATTTTTAAAAATCTAACATTTTCTGGGTTTAAATAACCTGAAAAAGGTTGATAAACTGTAAAAAACAAATCGATAGAGTCTTGCTCATCTAATGATAAAAAAAAAAAAATTATTCATCCACATTCGTTTGAGTTTCATCTGTTTGGTTTTCAAGTAGAAAATTATTTAAATCTACTTTCTTTCTTTTTTAATTCTGGGGAGCTTTATTTATTCTTATCTTAAGGTGCTTTGAGGCACAAGACTATAGCAATAATTTCTCAGAGGACTAGAAAGAAATAAATGCTAGAGATAAGGAGGAAAAGAAGGACAATATGGAATTGAAAAGAAATGAGAAGATGGCAAGAATTCAATAGTGGAATTTTTCTTTTCTTTGGAGATACTTCATTGAAATGTATCTTCATAATTTTTTTTTTAAAATAGCTAATAAAATATCAACATTTAAAGCCAGCTTGGGAAATTCTAGTTCCAAGTTACAAGAAAAAAGAAAGTAAAATTGCAGTTTTGGTTCTCGTAAAGAACTAGCCAAGATGAAGAACATTTATTGAGCATCTTCAAGTCTGTTCTTATCATGTCTCAAAAATACAGTAATTTAAATTTTTATTGAATTCTCAAAACCAATACAAACTCTTCTAAAGATGATTCATATTGGACATTTTTATTAAAAATAATCCTTTCTATTATTTTATTTTTATTTTATTCACAGCCTTGAATTTCTTTTCAAAAAATTTAAAGTTTAACTGTGAAGGGGAAAATTGTATGCAAATCATGAATATTATTGAATAGTCTCAGAAAAATGAAGCCAAATAGAGCAACAATATCAGTCACCATATTATTATTATTATTATTATTATAAAAAAACTTCTATGTGCCATGTCCCTTCATGATGTTGGCGATCATGGCTCTCACCAATTTCCTGTTTATTATAGCTCCTAGTAAATTTTGTATTTTTGCTATCTCTCATAAACCCTGTTCTACCAACCATTTACACTAGTTCATTAAGTAAGTTATACATTGTTTTCCTCTTCATCACATACATAAATATATTATATCTCTTATCTTCAGAGAAACATTTAAACAACAATTAAGTGTTCATCTAAATTAATATTCATCAGTTTATGAGTGTTTCCATATTCAAGCGAAAAGATATGCCATTTTTTTAAAATAATGTAGATATAAGAATAGCTTAATGGTTAGCAGCATGGAAAATGAAGGCAGCAAATTGGTTGAAGTTGTTTACATTCACTTTAGACTAATGTCCTTGGAAAAGGCATGAATCCACATCTCCCAAGAGAGAACAAATAATTCACTGCCAAGAATGAGCAAATTAATCTCTGCAAAGAGTGATCAAATTAATCTCTTCCAAGAAAGAGCAAACTAATCTCTAACAAAAGAGAGCAATTCTCTGCCAAGAGAGATCAAATTAATCTCTTCCAAGAAAGAGCAAATTAATCTCTAACAATATTTCTTGATCAATTTAATCTCTGCCAAGAGAGATCAAATTGATCTCTGACAAGAGAGATCAAATTAATCTCTGCCAAAAGAGACCAATTTAATCTCTGCCAAGAGAGATCAAATTAATCTCTGACAAGAGAGATCAAATTAATCTCTTCTACTACAATCATTTGAATCGGTACAGCCTGTCAGATAGTACTTGGAGAGGAGATGGACATTGCCAATTAACCTTCACAGCTAAGACCTGCTACACCACACCCATTGTAGTAGACCATTGTCATTTCCTTCATATTCCATCGCTGAAATATAACTTCCACTTGAGCATCTTCTTCCAATGAACCACTGCTATGTGGAACAGACTCTCAAGAGAGTGCTAATCCAGTCGCTACAATCTTAACCTGTTCAAGTCTATGGTCATCCATTATCTTCCTCCATATATCCCCATAAACTGTGCCTTAGCTCAAAAAGAGACAGAAGACTAACAAACTGGTAGCAATGTGTAGATTTTTAAAAAAAAATAACATCAACCAAATAAATAAATCTGCTACTGTTTGTACCAGAGAAGTATACAGCATTGAGAAAAGAAATGATATTCTGGAAAATATTTAGCATTAATAGTAAATAGTACTAGACTGGCATTGAGATCTCATCAATTTACCATTAAGCTGGCTAAATGTAATCGTAAATTCTATGCTAATAGTTCCTTTATTCATACTTCTCGATGGAGGAATTCTTTTCCAGCTCCAGGCTTTCCAGCCAACTTTAATCTGCAATAATTTAAATACAGTGTCAATTGCTATCTACTGTCCTCCCGTGATGTAATGGAATAACCTGTCACCTCCATGTGTGACTACACTATAGGTAGTAACTACCTATAAGTATCTGTAAGTCAACATACAGACTAGCTGGGATCTGTTGAGTACAACTCAGACTTACGCAAGAACTACTGACCTTCCAATAGTAGCACTCACTACTGGATTGACTTGCGACGACCTTGTACATAACTGTTACTTTTATTCTTATTGTACTGGTTTTTTACAATAAACCTTTACTTATTTTATACATCTTGTTTTTCAAGTATATATTCTTATTAGCATGGAATATAACATCCTTTTCTTTCCTCTTTCAGCTCATTATTAATGTTTCTGTTCCTAAATTTTCCACACATTGTAACCTCGTGTGTCTTAGTGGCATAACTGTCTTGTATGGGGTGATACTGATTAAAAAAAAAATCTCATTAGGAAAGTCGAAAATGTGTTTTACTGTCCTCCTCACATTGACAGCAAAAGCTAAGGAATGGGCAATGTTACTAGAAGACCTAAAAGTGAAACATGGTTTAGGGAGGTTGTGTTTGGAAAACTTGACTCCATCTTTGAAGGAGGAGTCAAACATTTCAACATTGTTGGTGTATGAAAGAATAAAAAAAATATGTCAGATCAGAAGATGCACAAATTAATGAGCAACAGAAAAGAAATTTCTGTCTGCTGCTACAATCATTTAAATCAATATAACCTGTCACATATTACTTGGAGAGAAAATGGACATTGCTAAATAACCCTCATATTGTCACCACCCCACCCTTCTCCGGTATTGCCATGAAATGTTGATCTTAGCATTCTGATGATCTTGGTTTAGAGATTTGATTTGAAATGTAGATTTCGAGAATAAAATTAATTTCAAGAAATAGGATTATAGATAATCCTTATCTGATTAACAAGTAAAGCATACCTGTATGTTTATGAGGTGTGGCCATTAAATAATGAGACTGGACTGATTTAAGTCCAATCACTGTATACATGAATAAATCACATGGTATACATTGCCAAGGTTGATAATCAAGGTAACAGCTCATACAAGTAATGTATGAGACATGCCTCTTAAATAATGAAGCTGGGCTTATATATGATGAATGAGAGTTCATCAACATAAAGCACATGGTATTCATTGACCAATCGGCAAGCTTAAACACTTCATGGAACTTTCAATCTGTTTACATCTTTAGTTCACTATATACATTATTGTTATAGTAATTTACCCACGCATGCATGGACAAGCTATAAATAGGAGCAGGTACTGCCTTTTTAGAGAGAGGGAAGTTTCTAACAGTCAGCTCTGATAGACTGAACATCCTTGCTGTAACACTCTCGTTTATATATGTTTGTATTACTGTTTCTGTTAATATATTTGTTTAACTCAATTCCTCTCTTTGTATCTTTATGGCCCTAACAAGGCCTCAACAATTATTTGAAGTCATTATAATTTTCTTACATATGAAATGACATGTCATAAAATGGGGCTGTTTAGGAATCCAATATTGCATCAGCTAAAGAGTCTATTTACCAATAGTGGCCATATCTGTAATTATTCTAACATTGAGTTGTTGGTCATTTTCTTTTTTTTAATCATTTCACCCCAAACAAGAGCACAAGGGGATACTGGGAGTGAAAGGGAATGAGAAGACTTCAGAAAGACAGAGAATGGCAATTGATGCTGCATTTAAATTTTTGAAGATTGTAGGTGGCAGGGAAGCAAGAAACCAGAAGGATGTTCCACAGGAAAGAAGTGTGAGAAAAGAAACTACTAGAATAGAACTTATGGTTATATCTAGTTATTTCAACAGTAAAAACAATGAGGCCTGTTTTACAGTCAAGTGGTATGCTTAAATTCATGCGATCAAGGTGCCAAAGAGAAAAGCTCATTAGAGCAACTGCCAAATATTTGCAGAAAAAATGTAGGGAAGCCATGTCATGGCAGTGTGAAAGTGACTAAAGTCAAGATGCCAGGTCAGGACTGATTATATTACAGACTGTTCTTTGGATTTTATTGAGAATCTTGTGATGTGCAGCAGGAGCACCAGACCAGACATGGCAGCAATATTCAGTGCACGGACGAATGGTAGATTCATAAATGTGTAAGATGGATTCTGGTACAAACAAATGTTTTGAATGTTTTTAACATCATAATTGCTTTTCAACATACATGATTATCTACTTAGTCATAATGATTAACACTGTCCTCTCAATTGAAACAATTTTTTGTATCATGTGACCAATCTTTATTCTACAGTTAGCATACAAACAATTTTGTCTAATTTTACAAAAACTGATTTGTTGCTCAATTTTTCAATCTGAACATGTTTATGATATCTCAGTAAAATATGTTGACTTTCAACAATGCATAAAATGGCTTGTTGTAACTGTAAGTTCTATGCTAACAGTTTCTTCTCTTGCACTTCTCACTTGTGGAGCTCTTTTACAGTTTCTTGTTTTCCAGTGAACTTTAATCTTCAAAAATTTAAATGCAATGTCAATTATTATCTTCTGTCTTCTTAATTCCTGTTTTTTTATTAATCTTTTTTTTTCTTATTCTTCTATTCTTTCACACTCAGTAACCTCCCCACAAACCTTGTAGTTCACCCCAAGCAAGACTTGGTTGCCTTGCTTGGGGTGAAATGATTAAAATAAAAAATTGGATTGAAATATTCATGGATTTGATTTGTGGTTCATGTATATGAACTGGGGTTCAAACTTGCATAAGCTTAGTTGTTCTGAATTTTTTGGATAGGGGGGTGGGTTATTATTTACATTTAGACTATTGTCCTTACCTTTGTTGTAATTAAGTGGCCTTCATCAACTGGTTATCAATCCAGGTAACATTCAGGAAATTTTAAACTAAACCCTTTATTAAATCTATGGGGTAGATTTGTCTTGTTCTGTTATTCATTTCTAGGGATATAATATCATTCTTACTTAATATTGCTTATTTATTGTTCATCCTGTTTTCACAGTGAATGAGTCTGCACTTCCCAGCCCAGCAATGCATTAATCTGAAGTTTTTTGTCTAAGAGTCTCTTTACCAATAAAGACCATTTCTGAAATTATTCTGATGTTGAGTCATCGATCATTTTGAATTATTTCCTTGATTTTTTTTTTTTTAACAGCCTTGTTGGTTTTTAACATGCAAGAGTATCTACTAATTCATAATGATTGACATCCTCTCAACTTTTTCTCAAAATTTTTTTTTTTTTACCATTCAAACACACATAAACGTGACAAGCATTCTGCCCCTTAATCTATAGTTAATGTGCCAAAAAATTTGGTAGGAATTTCATATAATTTTATGAAAAATTACAAATGTTGCTCGGTTTTTGTTCTGAACATTTTTGCAACATCTCAATAAAACACATTGACTTTAAACAATGCATAAATCCATGTGGTTTGAAACATCCAGGCTTTTGATATGCTTGCCAGTGGGTCAATGTATAATATGTGGTTTGTGTATATGCACTTGGATTCAATCCCTTTTTATTATTTAATAGGCATACCATGTCTGAATGAATAAACTCTCTCAAGGTTGGTAATCATAGTAGTATCTTTGCTGCTACTTCCTGTACAAGCAATGCAGTCATAGGATTTTCAAATCACGTATTTTTTTAAGCATTCACATTTATATATATATATATATATATATATATATATTTGTTTAAACATTATTTTATAAATTGATACTCATATTTGAGTAGATGCTCTGTTTTTATTTCTTTATTAAACAATATATTTATTTATTTACATCTACCAGCCTGAATAATTGAGAAATCTTGTTAGAAAAACATGCATCCTCTCTCTACTCAAATACCATTTATAAAATAATGTTTAAAATAATAAATTAAAAAAATTATATATATATATATATATATATATATATATATATATATATATTCATACACATATATATATTATGTGTTCTATTTCATTAATTGATTACTGTATTCTTTCTTGCAGGATATATGTTGTATGTTAACTCAACATAAACTTTCTAATCCAGATTTTGAACTCTGTGAATTTTATTTTCCATGTTGTTAATCATTATATGGACAAATTATTAAATATTTTCCTCTATTTCCAGATGCCTACAGGAATGTTTTATGTCCCAAGCGCTCTGGCAGAACTCTATAACTATATTTCTAAGTACAACAGAGAGGTAAGTTCCCTATCCCCTAACTATTTCTATTTGGTGACAGTCCTTTACTATCTAGACTCATGTCTCTCATGACTTACATAAAGATTTCAGTATATCAGCAATATGGACAAAAAAATCCACACTACATGGTGACTGTCAGTTTCATGCCTTAATGCAATCTTTTTGGTCTAAATAATGCACAAAACTGACAGTCACCATACAAGATTGATACCTATGTCCACACTGTCTATATCTATAAATACTTTATCTCCAATATCAAGCATTGTTCTATAAATATAAAAATTTTTAAATATATATTCATAAAAATTTCAACATTCATATGTACAAGTTTTACAGAAAAGTTTGTATGATAACTGGCTGATGGTTAAATTATATAAGCCAAAACTGCATATATTTATATATATATATATATATATATATATATATACACACACTAAAAAAGCAAACAATGTTGGTGTGGCCAAGAGACATCTTGCCTGATAGCCTAATAACTTAAACAAGAAAAAATCCTGATCAAAGAAAAAGGGAAACCAAAAGGCAAATGCATTAAATTAAAGTGCTCGATGCCTAAACTGTCTTGACAGATGAAAAAAAGCACTTCACATCAAGACTTAACAAATAAGAGGTTTATCACTCTTGCTACTCATGTTTCACACTCTCACGATGTTAAGATGAATATATATATATCTATATATATATATATATATATATATATATATATATATATATATATATATATAAAATGTTAATGGTCGGAGTTGAATCAGACAGGGAAATAGTGGTATTAAAAAGTGCTCAAAAAAAGTGTGTAAAAAAAAAAAATAAAATAAAAGTAAAAATAACATGTAGAGCTTTTAACTTTAAAACTCAGGAGATCAGTTGAATCTGCTATGTTGGTTTCAACCTTACAGTATCCTCAGGCGATTTTTATCAAATGACCTGTTAGCATTTTATTTATTTTTTAAAAAAAATATGAAAGCTATATTATTTTTTAAAAAATAAATGAACAAACACACGACATTGGGTGTAATGGAAAGGGAGGAGGAGGATGTTATTGAAAGAAGAAGAATGGGGAAGAGAAGAAAAGCGATATATATATATATATATATATATATATATATATATATATATATATATATATATATATATATAAAATCCACATTAAAAAAATATCTTTCACAACAGGAGACTGTATATTGTATGTATGATACAAAAAACACCTTCTTTTTGGTGTGGTCTCACTCCCGTTAATCATTACATGTGTTATCACTATGGACTATTTTAAACTTTCAGTTATTTAAAGTATACCATAATGTAACCCATAGACTCTTGTCTATCACATGTTTTTTATACAAAATAAACAACCCATATTAAATAAAATATATAAAAGCAATGTACCCAGAAGTAATGATTAGATTATTTGTTTATGATTTGGCACCGTGGAATCAACATGTGAGCATTGAAAGAGTTTTAGAGAAAAAGGAAACAAAAAGGATATGTAGCATTAGAAAGAAACAGTTGAAATTTCCAGAGGACATAATGAGGAAAGGAGGCTTAGAAAATCTGACACTCACAGGACATATTGAAGGCAAGAGGGTCAGAGGAAAGCAACGCATAACCTAAGCTGGGTGTAAATGGATGTCAGAACAGGGGTGAAGAGAGATAGCAAAAGGATAAACCAAACTGAGAGCTAGAGATTTCTCCCCATGATCAGAGAATCTTTGCACTCTTCATTGTACAAAGAATCCTAACTTGGTTCACTGTATCAGATCAAAGTGTAGTATCTTTTCATTCTGTGAAAAGTGTGACATGCATGTGCACACAAATCAAGCACACTGAACAATTTTATAAAGAAATGTTCAATAGAAAAATCAATACATTTTCAAAAAAATGTATACACATGTTCAACTTGGAAAAACGGACAAAGGTTTTTCAATAAACTACAGTCAAGGAAGGCTTTGATAAGCCATCATATACAACTATATGCCTGGATGAGGTGATTGTCATTTATACCCACAATTGCAGGCTTCAATAAGTCCTTATACCAGATTTAACTAACAGCTTCTTGACCTGCCCACCAACTGCATCAGCTGATTTCACGTAACTTTTGTGGTATGGAAGGCATAACTTCTTGTATTCACCCTTCAAGTTTTTCCAAAGTTTTGTTTGATATAGTAGACTTGCTCTTTTAACCAACCCCACAAAAAAGGACTCCTGGCTGGTCTCTCATACATAAAATAGGGAGTTACTTTTCAATCACCCTGTATATATACATACATACACACACACACACACACACATATCTATATATATATATATATATATATATATATATATATATATATATACACCTTTTTCAATTCAAACTAAACATTGCTTATATCTGCTTGCCACGCATATATGCTCATATATATATATATATATATATATATATATATATATATATATATTAGAAAAGAGATTAGACTAAAAAGAGCATCAATGTTATTAATAAAATTTAAACTTGCTCAGCAAGTTTGTTTCCTCAAGTTATTAGTAAATGTCATATTTCTTATATATACAATCTTTCCCAGATTCACTTTCTCTTCCTTTCTTTAATCTCCCTCCTTTTCTCTCTCTCTCT
Organism: Acanthosepion lycidas; assembly: GCA_963932145.1. Classification (NCBI taxonomy): domain Eukaryota; kingdom Metazoa; phylum Mollusca; class Cephalopoda; order Sepiida; family Sepiidae; genus Acanthosepion; species Acanthosepion lycidas. The sequence goes on from OZ010590.1 coordinate 30,514,065, forward strand.
CATATATATATATATATATATATATATATATATATATATATATTATTATCGATTTTGACTAGCTTGTTTTATCTATCCCTTCCTATGTAAAGGAAAATAGAATTTTTCCAGAAGACTACAAAGTCTCCTCCTATCTCTTTCTTCTTTGAGTCTTCTGTGAATAAACAAAAAAAAAAAGAAAAGAAAAAGTCAAAAGATAAATGAAAAATAGAAATGATAACTGTTCATATATTTTAATAAGCACTTGTGTCCTCAGAGGGACTTGCTGCTGACATCTTATGGAAAAGAGAGAAAAAAAATGGACAGATAAGTGAATAATAATGCAAGATAAGTAATGAATATACTCTTCCAATCCAACTTGTAGATGATGTTGTGAAAAAAAATAATAATGATATTAAATTTTTTTTTTTTCACCACTTTCAAAATGTCAGCTGCCAAGATCTCTGTTCAAAGAGAAAGAAATACATCTCCAAACTCAAATAAGAAAAAAAAATCAGTTTCAATACATAAGCAAACATATCTAAGTATTATTTATATATATCTATATGTATGTATGTATGTATGTATGTACCTGTGTGTGTGCATAACTGTATGTATATATATATATATATATATATATATATACATATATATATATATATATATATATATATATATATATATATATATATATATATGTATGCTTGTGTTTGAAAGTAAAAGCACATGTAAACATATGCATACATATTTGAGCATGTATGCATATCAATATCATAAACATATATATATATGTAGATATTGATATATATTTTCTATTTTCTGTAAAAAAAAAGATACATGAAAATATTTATATACATGTGTAATACATATAATGTCTATAATGTATAGGCATTTTTTAAATAAAACGTATTTTTGCATATATATATATATATATATATATATATATATAATTTTAAGGTATGTGATATTATGGGTAAAAGGGTTCAGTATCAGGGATAGAGGATATGTTAATGTAAAAGTGGACACAGAGGTCAATACTGATAGCCACTTATATATATATATATATATATATATATATATATATATATATGGGCTTCTTTGGAGGCTGAGCTGGTTGCATAAACACTAGTGAACAAAGGTACACAAGTAACATAGACAATAATGTGTGTAACAAATGAATGTGAAAACCTTTTTTGTCCAAAGTATATGTAGTGAGTGCATGTGCATACATACATATGTGTGTGTGTGTGTGTGTGTGTGTATATTGTTCTTCATAAGAGATTACATGTTGTTGGATAAGCAGATAAGGTGAGAAGAGGGCAAGAAAAGTATCACAGCATATTTATAGTCCAGAGAGTGCATCTACTCATCAGGAGATTTAATTTTAAAAGTGAATTCTTTTTCAGAAATCAAATTTTTCTTAAAAGATGTTAACATATTGACTGCCAGCACAAAAAAAATATTGGTTCATGTGGGGGAGGGCACTATTTTTTTTTTTTTAATATTTAGTAAAAGAATATATTAGGTAGTAATGAAAGTTTTTTTTTAGTGCTAATATATTTGGAGAAAATGGCTGCTAAAGTTTTATCCTAACCTCAGAAGCCATGTCACCAGCTTGTAATGATGGCTACTTTCTTGTTTACATAATATTCTTTTGCAGAGTTTCTAAATGATATAAAACATTATTTTCTAAAAGATGATTCATAGTGAATAAGGGAATCAGTATTATGTGCTGTAAATGTGATTTGCATTTATTCTATAATTATGGCTGCGTCACCATATATTGGTGACAAATATTAATATCTTTTTTCTTTCTGTCTGCAAAAACCTATTTTTACTTGAGCTTTTTTTTTTAATTTACTATATATTTAGAAAGTCTTCAAGTAAAAGTTAAGAGAACCAGAGTGCCAGATGCATTTTACCAAAATTTCACAGGAAGCCACAGACATTGCTTTATATATAGAAATATGCGTAGTGTGTCTCCAACATTTGGCAAAGCAACTTAAAATGAAAATATAAACATCACAAGAATCTGGAGATGCTCCATAAACTGAAAAACCATGTCACCAATATATGGTGACATGGCGGTCAACATGCTAATTAATTTTCCTTAAAAACATTGATTGATGATATAAATTTATTTGAATTTGTTATTCTTAAATGTCATTATGTTATGATGTAAAATTATTAGAAAATGTTCTGTTATATGTAATTTTTTGCATAGTCAGGAATTAGATATTAATAGCCAAATATTTCTATTTTGGTATTTTGGATAGGGATTGGTGTAAAGGTTTGTTTTTTTTATATTTTATTATTTTTTTTTTTTTTTTTTTCAACTGCTTGACCCATTGGGTTTACCAAATGTATGTGGCAGCCTTAGATATAGAATCAGATATTTACCCAAAAACTTGCAAAAAATAAAAATAATAAATGTTTGGGAGAAGTTGGAAAAGCATAAAATTTTATTTTATAGAAGAAGAACATGCCAACAGAATGTAGAAATGTGCTACACGTATTCTCTCCAACCCTGAAAAGGAAAACTAGTGAATACTACAAATGTTTGTATTTGCTCGCAAGTCTTAATATGTCATATTGCAACAGGCTGTGTTTTTAGGAAGGCATTTTCTCCTCACAGTGTCTACCCAAAGCTGTCCACTGTACAGACTAAGCTTCACTGATTGGCTGTTAAGGGTCACATGACTGGCTAAGCACAGTGTATATAAATGAGGAGAAGGAAAGTTAACTTGACAGTCTGTATTAGAGAAGTGTTTCTTCTCTTGACCTAAAGAGTTTTTTGTCTACTACATGATCTTTCCCTGTAACTTGAATTGCATAGTACAAGCTAATGTTTATTTCTCCAGCAATGGCCTCTAAATTACACTTACCTTTCACAGATCATGTCTATAATCTTTGGTAAGTTCTTATATAGTTCTTCATTGAACATATACTGTTTCCAACTGATAGTTACTACTCACAATAGTCAAGTAGCAGCTCGGATTGAGAAATCGGAGAGCCGAGTTCGAATTCCATCCAGATCCATTACATTCACTTATGTGCTAATACCCTTGGGAAAGGTATGAATCCTCTTCTTCTAACCACCCCCCCACCAGTTATGGGTAAATATCAGAACAGACCGGGTTCTATAGCCTTGGATGGCAACTGGTCTACCGCAGAAAGAAATGGCAACCTACTGCGGGGAAAAAAAATTTGCCTTGTCAGTCATGTATCAAAAGATACATGATCGCTTAAGCATGTATCATGCATGACACATAACTGATGTAATGTCTAAATTTTTTGCCAGATATTTTGTTAATGTCCAACTGCTTGACCAATATAAGAAGACTTTTGCTGTAGTTGATCTAAAGAGTTGCAACTTTCTAAAATGCAATTTTTTTTTTTCATTGTTGCAGCCATTTTATTGAAGTTTTAGTCTTTTTGTGTGCATTTCAACCAAGATACTGGACGTAAAAAATCCATTTAATTTAGATTGCTACATTTGAATGACCTCTTTCTGCTTCATTATATTATAAAATGAACTGATTTTGTTTTTTTCTCTTTTACAGATTCTTTATGCTTTGGACCATGAAGTGTTAACAAACAAACAAAACTTGTCCACCAAACTGGAACAGGTTATTTGCATGATTGAGGGCCAACCAAAAATGGCCTATCTGTGAAATTACCAAAGTCATCCTATCTGACTAGCAACCTGGCTAACATGTGTAATTTACCATATAACTCCTAACTAGTGACAAAAGACTCAGAAAAATCTTCGGAGTCAGTGGTCTGCAACAGACCCACTCTAACACGAAACACTGAGAAATTTATGCAAAAAAAAAAAAGAAAAAAGAAAAAAAAAAAGAAAAAAAGAGAATTATAAACTCTAATTGCAGACTGTCAACCTGTGTTGGTGACAGATGACGAACAAAAAAAAAAAACAAAAAAAAAAACAACGATGATGAGTTTTCCAAAACGATAAATGCCAACAAACACACAATAATATTTTTACCAGCTGATATATAAGTCAATCAGCTTATGCAAAATATTTAAAAAAAAAAAAAAAAAATTAAAAAAAATAAAAACTCTGTTTAAAAAAAAAAAAAAAAGAAACAAAGGTGGAATAAGAAGAAAAATAAGACATAAGAAAACAAATAATAAATGGTTCTATTTGTAAACAACAAGGTAATAGTGGTGACTAATATACTAAGAGAAATCAGTCAAAAACAAAAAGCAGGATGTTGTATTAGTAACGTCAACAAAAGAAATAATCAACATTGTGATCTCTTTTCTATGAAGACTGGGGCATTGATATCTTATTAACATAGTTACATTAAATATAGCAGTAAAATTATGAGCTAAAAAGAGAGAAAGCTTTTAACACTGAATATTATTTAAGAATGGACAATACTTAATAAAAAGAAAAAATATGCTGCTATTTTCAAGGGTAAAAAAAAAAAAAGGACAAAGTGGTCTTCAAAAAGAATGCATTGTTATCCACACTTAAATTTCAGTGGAGGAATTTTTAAAAGTGAAATAATACAACTTGGGAAATTCTTCAAATAATGGTCCACCTAAGTTTTGTTCTATTTTTTTTTTTAAATTCACTAATCTATTATTTTCTGGTTGATTAGACATTATTCCTCAAATAATCTGCCATTCTTATAATTGAATGCACCAGCCAGAAATATGCTTTTACAAGAATGGCTGTTGTGTGTAAGTAGGATTAAAATTATTAAAAAAAAAAATAGCTATATAAAAAAAAAAAGGACAACTTAATGAATCAAAAATGAAGCCCACCAAATCCAGGGTGCTAGTGCCATATTAAAGATAATATTGATCTTCTCTGATTTCCACCCCGAACCCATGGTTAAAAACTAAAATACAATATAATCACAAAATTGCAGGAAAAAAGGGTAAATTATCTTCTCCACCATAAAACACTGCAGACTGTTTTAAACATTGAGTTTTGACAATAATTTTCATTCTTTGTTTTATTTTCTTTCTATGTTTGGGAAATTTTAAAGGGGATAGTCTTTTCCTTATTACTATTTTTTCTCCCCTTTTTTCTCCCCTTTTTTCCTGTAATTGATGGGGTTTCTTGCCAGATCATCACAGTAACAGAAATTTTTATTTTATTTATTTTTTATTTTTTTATTTTTTTTTGGTGAGAGTGGGGATAATTTCAGCAACAAGTCTCAATGGGGAGCCTCTGCATGTCTTGGATTGAGATGGAGGGGTATGGAGACAGGGCGGGGTGGGGGTGTTCATTCCAGAATGTAAGAGACAAATTATTTTTACTTTATCCATTCCAATTCCCTGAGACGATTCAGTTAGAGGTGAAAAATGGAAAAATAAAAAAAATAAAATATATATATATATATATATATATATATACAACATTAAGAAAAGAAAGAAAGAAAATATATTGTCCATCTATCTCAACTTTCTTTTAAAAAAAAAATTATGATGAAAAATCAACTTAAATTTCTTTTTCCAAATTTGCTTCACTCTGCTGTTCTGTAAATACTCCCTACCTTGGGTTTGAACTAAATTTATTACCAACAAAAAATCACCAGAACTGGATCTTTATATCATTGTTGCATGAATAAGGGTGGTACAGGGGAGATGTAAGGTGTTGAGGTATTGCTTCCTGGTACAATTCCGCAAATGGCGTTGGTGGACTATGAACAATATTTCAATAATAACAACAACAGCAACAACCTGGGACTGCTTTTCAGTTTTCAATATGGAAAAAGAGGATGAAAGATTTTGCTAATTAACCAAAATTAGACTGAGCATTTTAAAGAAAAAAAAAGAACATGGAAAGAACAAAAACAAAATATAATAAAGGGAACTAACCCAATTTTGATCATACAGACATCAAATTCAACCCCAAATATTAAAAAAAAAAAAATGGAAGTAAACCAAAAAAAGAAAAAATCTGAATGGACAGAAGTTATTGGTTTTATATTACCACAAAGATTGAAAAAAAAGACAAGTGACACTTTGAAAAAGAACTGTAATTGACTTCTGAAGAAGAAAGGAAAGAACTGTGAAAGATAAAAAAAGAAAGAATTTGTTCTGAAAAGTAATTTGTCTATTAGATATTAATCAGCTAAGCTCTAAAAAGATTCTTGCTTTGTTTATGAAAATGTCGAAAGACTTATAGCCATTAAGGAAATCTTAAAAGGATGAATTTTTGATTTCTTAAATGGCTATGAACATTTCACAAGTCAATAACAATATGAATGTTAAAAAAAATTGTTCCATTTTTCTTATTGCTCACACACCAAAAAATATAACAATTGAAAACAAAACCCTGTATATGAAAAATATATCAAAATACTTGCCTATAGTTTTTAGATGTGAAACAAAAAAATCTCTAAAAAAAAAAACAAAAGCCAATCAAAAATGACAAAAAAAATGTGGTATCTTGTTTTCAACCATGAATAATTTTGTTTATTCTAATTATTTCTGTCAAGACAAAAAAAATGATGGGAAATTATTTTTGAACAAAGAAACTGAAAAAAAAATCAACAAAGAAAAAAAATCATTCAAATAAATAAATAAAAACCCCTTTAAAAAAAATAAATCTTTTTTTCTGCTTACCTATATAACTATAAAAAAAAAATTAGGAATTTTTTTTCTTTTACTACCTTTGTCCCAGAGTAGATGTTACACTTGCATACACATTTCATAGTGCAAATATAACAACTATTATGGGACAGAGGTAGAATCATTTTTGTTTTGTATGGAGAAATGAAACAAGAAAATTCAATTCTCTTTATAAAAGCTGAAACTCACAAGAGCGAAAAATTTGTTATTTTTCTTTCTTTTTTTTAAAACTTTTTAAAAAATTTTTTTATAATTTGGTTTATATTTTTTAAAAAAAGCAGTCTAAGAAATTGAGAAACATAAATGTTAAGAAAGCCTAAACAATTTCACGATGTCTACAAAAAACAACAACAGCAAAAAGAACTAAAAAAAAACTATAATAACATTTCTAGCCATTTTTATTATTAAAATGTTTTGATAATATAATTTCTTTAACTGACTTATCCGTCTCATCCATCCATCTAAGATTTAAAAAAAAAATACAAAAATCTCTGTGAGCTTAAGGAACTGGGAACACAATAATGTTGTACATACTTCTTGGTAGGTTGTAAGAGTTAGACTTGTTAATGTGGAAATGAAAGAAAAGAAAAAAAAAAATTGAAAAAAAAAAATAGAGTTCACAACAATGAAAAAAAAACAAAAAAAAACCTACAAATGAAATTAATAAAATGATTTTAATATCTGAAGAACAAATCTGACAACCAAAAGAAGAAAGAAAAGAATTATATATATAATGAATAAATAAATGATAAATAAATTTTTAAAAATAACCACTGAAATGTGTTGTAACAAAATTATTATACTTCACAATGGACCTTTCACTGATATTCATTCAATCAAGATGTAAGTAAAAAAAAAAAAAAAAGAGAGAGAGAAAATGCTTGGTATCTTGTGAGACTATCATGGAAGATGGTCCCCAGAAAAGAAAGAAGAAATTCACCAGTTTCAGAGTTTTGTATAAAAAAAACAAAAAATTATAGAAAATGCCAGAAAATAATTGTTCTTCATGTTTTTTCCACTTACAACTTATTATAAATTTCTGGCATTATTCTTAACTAAATACAGTTTTATGCCTCTGAATTTACAGTGAATAACATGACTTTTCAGCCAAAGTTCGTGGGAGAGAAAGAAAAGAATTGAAAAAATATATAGCCTTGCCAATGTTGGTTCTGCACAAATTGCATAGTGAATGCTAATAATTGCATGTGAATGCTAATAAACGAAAGAAAAATGTTCTAAGCAGTTAATCTTGCCAGTTATAGTAACCAAATATGAAATATATATATATATATATATATATATATATATATATATATATATATATATATATATATAAAAATATAATAAAAAATGTGGTATTTTACTTTATTTTATTTCATTTCATTTTAATCTAATGAATATTCATGCACATGCTTGTGTTTTGTGGGCAATGACTTCCCCATTTTCCTCCTCATTGGAGAAGGGATGGTAGTAGTCACTGTTTACTAGTATATATACTGGTGGGATAAATGGAACTGACTTCATTTTAAGCACTGATGGGTTATTTTGCTGCTCAATCACCATAAAACCTTTAGTCACATATATGCAAAAAAACATAACATTGCACACACTCACACACACACACAGACACACACACACACACATATATATATATATATATATATATATATATATATATATGATATACAAATATACCAGGCTAATATGGAGTAAGCGAATGATAAAATGGCAGTCACATGTTTGTTTTTTTCTTAAAAAGCACCTCAGACTAATTCCGTTTTTATCAATCAAATCTATCTTATATAGGGGCAAAGGTTGTGGGATGAATGTAAAATTCTAACCAACATTTGTTGTATTTCTCATCCTACTTCTATCATCATATATATATATATATATATATGTGTGTGTGTGAAAAAAAAGTTGAATATGCAAATGGGTCTTTAAGAATATTTATTTAGTGTAACTTTACCAGTTTCACAGTTCTATCATATTCAAAACTTAAATTAAGATAGATCTGTGGCTATGTGAGACTTACCCTGGTATAACCATATGTCTCCCCATCTCAATTTAACTTTTGTAAATCATAGAACTGTGAAACTCTAAATAAATATTTTTAAAGACTCCAGTTGCATTTTCCTATATATTTTTACCCATATGGGATATATATATTTAAAAAACCTTACTTTTTTTCATATATATATATATATATATATATATATATATGTGATTGACTCCAATAAAACTATTATTAGCCTGAAGAAGATCCTTCAGTAAACAAAAAGCATCATTTCTATTTTGTCATAAGCTTATACACAGACACACACACACACACACACACAGAGTTTCATTAAAGGCAACTGACAAGATCCTGCAATTAAGCTTTTCATTCAATTTTTCTTGTTTTCCAAAAAGTGTGTACAAACTGTCCAAATCTTCTGAGTTCTTTTGAATATTCTATTAACTTTTTTCTTAACTGAATATGTAGATTTTCATATATGTGCATCTATAGGGATCGTTATATTTTTTATTTTCCAAACACAGTCAGCATGTTGTGGCCATGTTCATAGTCTCATATAATAGCCTCATCCATGTGTAAAAAAAGGGAAGCATTAATAATAAAAAAGAAAAAGCCAACACACAATAATATAAATTATGAACATGGCCACAATGTTCTGACCATGTTTGGAAAATAAAAAAAACTTTCCTATCATGAAAGATACATATATATAAAAATTTACATATTTGATTAAAAATAAAGAAAATATTTTTGATAATTGTCTAATAGAATTGCCAAAATCACTTGGATATATAACATTTGGGCAGTTTTTACAGACTTTATGTCCAGAAAAGTGTTATTTATACAAGAAAAATTGAATAAAAAGCTTAATCACAGTATCTTGTCTGTTGTCTTCAATGAAACTTGTATAAAAGAAGGATTGCTACCCAAATACAGTATATATACATATAATAATAGCTGGCCATTTGTATTCAAGGATACCCATCTACTGGGACGGCTAGCCAATCCCTATTGCAGACTCTTGCTCAGACACATCTGTGTTTGCTCAACACCCACAGAGCCCACCTGTGGTTTATACAGCAACTATACTGAGCAGACCTTAGTTAGAGTTTCTGGGAAAGAGCATGTTATCTAGAATGATCAACAATCTGAACAACACCAGCACACTCAAACCCTTGGTCATGATGACTTGTGACTTTGTGCTAGCACAGTTATTGATGGCCCCAAGTGTTCTGTCTACCCAGTTTCACTCACAAGGCTTGGGTCAACCCATGGTATGGTTTTCAGGCACTTTCCAAAGGTGCCACGCACTGGGATCATCCCCGCTCTCCAGACTGATAACATCAGGAAGCTTCTCATGGTGAGATTCGAACCCAGGTCTCATGGTCAAAAAGCGAACGTTCTAACCACATATCCATGTACCCATATATATATATATATATATATATATATATATATATATATATATATATATATATATATATATATTTTTTTTTTTAAATAAAAACAGACCACTTTATGGTTACATGTAATAAATTATTTCACCACAGCCCTTTTAAAGGACTGCGGATCATCAGACTTTACTTCCAAAGGTTGAAACAAAAAATGAAAAGAAATTTACACATTTTTGACACGCCGTATTAAGCATATGTAAATTAACAAAGTGAGGTTTTCCATAAACTAAATAACTATATATATATATATATATATATATACACACACACACACACACACATATTGGAAACAAATACAATTTAAACTGGTGATGCTATATTATTTATTTTTAATTAGAATTTTTAATTGCTTTGTATTTTGTAAGCACAGGTCTGTCTGAGTAGATCAAGGCAAATCATGTCTCACTGGTAAGCAACTTCAACTGCACTATGCCCAACAGGCTAGTCTTACAGACCAATCTCCTAGTGCTTCAAGTTTCATCCTTACTAGGTACATCATACTTGTTGCTTTGTGTCATACTATATCCAGCAACATTGCTTGGCTAGATAAGAAGGCAAAGCATGTAATCTATTTATATGAACTCTAGTAGATATCAGGATGTGGCTTTGACCATGAAAACATTAGTTTGAACTTGAATAATAACAACCTTATCCCCGAAATACAGGCAGAAGATATATAAAACAAGCAGTCATTCAGTCAATAAAATAGAGTGGAACTTAAAACATTCTTGCCTTTCTGTGTGGCCAGAGGTGATCAAATCAAACAGGTTTCATGTCAGCTTGAAGAAGAAACTTTGTATCTCATTCAAAACCTCTAATTTTCTCTCTATTCTACATCCAAATGAAGTGAGAACTCAAAACTATAAGAAGTTTGAGGTGCATTTTGATATCCCAACTGGTCAAAGGTCACCAACAATATCAGTCAAATATATTACAGTTTGTTCTGAGGTCATAGTGGGGACAAATCACAGGTCATGAGGAAATAGATATTTCTGTTTGAAATGCAGGGTGTGTCATTGATGAACATTCATATAAATATCAATAACAGTATTTCTCTTAGTTGGTAGCCTTTGACTTAAAATAATCAGATTGCATTTTAGTGGCAGTCAGTAAAGAAAATTTAAGAAAAGATTGTTCAAAATACCATAATAGAAGCAGATTAATTTTCAGTAAACTGAAATCTTTAATGGTCTACCTTTTAGAAAAATAAGATGAGCTCTTCGCTATGGTATCTATACTTTTTGAATTTAAGTTCAGTACTCGACTGGCATCAAGATCTCATCAAACAGTTGAGCTGGTTACATGTAGCCTTAAGTTTTATGCCAACAGTTTCTTTTCTTAGACTTCTCACTTGGGAAAATCCCTTCCAGCTTCATACTTTCATGTCAACTTTAATCTGCAATAATTTAAATGCAATGTCAATTGCTATCTACTGTCCACCTGATTATTCTTTTCTCTTTCTGCTCATTATTAATGTTTCGGTTGCTAATTCCTTCCCACCCTGTAACCCCTTGTGTTTTATTGGCTTTACTGCCTTGCATGGGGTGATACAGACTAGAAAAAAAAAAATTAAAATCTTAATAGATTTCACTTGTGGTATTACAAGCTGCAGGATGTTGAAATTTAGAAAAAACAAAAATATTTTTCTTTTTTTTAATGTGAAAAATAGCATTAATATATATTTACATTATTTAAACTATTGTCCTCATCTTTGTTGCCATATTTATTACAATGTTTCGTCCGTTGTACACTCTGGCCGTCTTCAGGTGGTTGGAATGTCAAACTGAGCCATTTATTTTGACATTACAACCATTTGAAGAAGGCCAGAACGTTATAATAAATATGGGACAAAGATGAGGACAATAGTCCGAATAATGTAAATAATGTATTTAATACCTCATCTCAGAAATATAGACAGATACTGATGTATATTTGTAAATTGAATTTAACCCTTTTAGGTTATTTTTGGATATTTCTCCTTTGTCTTCATTAAAATCATATTCTTCTATGTACTGTGTAATTTCAGGACATGGGCAATCATGGCTCTCCACAATTTCCTGTCCTTTGTAGTCCTTAATAGAGTTTATCCTTTTGCTATCTCTCTTCACCCCTGTTCTGCCATCCATTTACACCCAGCTTAGGTTATGCGTTGCTTTCCTCTGACCCTCTTGCCTTCAATATGTTCTGTGAGTGTCAGATTTTCTAAGCCTTCTTTCCTCATTATGTCCTCTGGAAATTTCAACTGTTTCTTTCTAATGCTACATATCCTTTTTGTTTCCTTTTTCTCTAAAACTCTTTCAATGCTCACATGTTGATTCCACAGTGCCAAATCATAAACAAATAATCTAATCATTACTTCTGGGTACATTGCTTTTATATATTTTATTTAATATGGGTTGTTTATTTTGTATAAAAAAACATGTGGTAATTGTGTGGTAGACAAGAGTCTATGGGTTACATTCTCAACTGCTCAATATTGTCATGGCATACATATATGTTTCACATTAAATAAGCTGCATAAATAGTTGAATAGAAACATTGAAATAAAGTACGTTCATATTTGTGTGTGTTTATTTTTTTTTTAAATCTGTGGTTTTATTTAATAACATTTAAATGTATACCCTATAAAAATTTTCTGCGCCATGATTTCATTTGCTCCTAGAGGTGCCATTGCTTAATAAAAGTTGAGAAACACTAGATTACATAATGGTATTTTTTAGAAAGTTCCATTCTTCTGCCCCTCTTGCCTTCAATATCTACTGTGAGTGTCAAATGTTCTAAACCTTCTTTCCTCATTATGTCCCCTAGAAATTTCCACTGTTTGGTTCTAAGCAGAAGCATTCTTTTTAACCTGAAAAAAGTAGATAATGCTATTTATGACTTCTTGCTGAGACATATTTCTTGAGAGGGGTTAATTTCTTCTGTCAATGCTGTCAGGCCAAATTTATATCCTCTATATTTTAACACTGACATTTAGGACAAATATTTAACAAATCAGCCATTTTTGAATAGTCATAACATTTCAATAATGAAATATTCCTTCATCTTGTTTTCTATTCATATTTTTATTCAGCAATTTTCTTTCCAAATAAGAAATCAGCCAATTGAAGAAAAAACAATTTTCAATATTTCCTGATGATGCCCAGGTTAGGTGCCAATTGTAGCAAAAGAAGCAAATACTTTATTATTATTATTTAGAGATTCTTAATAAAATCTGAAATGTTATCGGTCCTGACCTGGCATCCCAGCTTCAGTTACGTTCTCTCCAACATAACATAGCTTCCCTGTGCCTTTTTCTATAAATATATTCATGGTAATTGTTCTGATGAGCTTCCATCTTTGGTACCTCAACTTGATGAAATTAAGCGCAGTTCTAGATGTGTGTAATGTGTGTAATGGATATTGATTCAGAATGAAAAAAAACGAAGAGCCGAGTTTGAATTCCAGTCGAGTTCGTTACATTTACTTATGCACAAATACCCTTGGGAAAGGTATGACTCCATATCCTCTCTCCCCAGCTATGGGTTAAATAGCAGGACAAACTGGGTTCTTTATCCTTTGTTGACAACCAGTCTACCACAGAAAGAAAGGGCAACCCACTGTGCGGAAAAAATCTGCCTCGTCAGTCATGTATTGAAAGATACATGATCACCCAAGCATGTATCACATATTGCACTTAACTGACTGACTAGATTGGCAGCTAGGTCTCATCATTTTACACTTGTAATGGCTAGATATAACCATAAATTCTATGCTAACAGTTTCTTCTCTCCCACTTTCTGCTTCCCAGTCAAGTTTGATCTTCAAAAATTTAAATGCAATGTCAATCATTACTTCTGTCTTAATTCTTGTTTTATTTTTATTGTTCCCCCTCTTTATTTTATTGTTTCCCCTCTGTTTTCCTTTTTCTTATGTTCTTTCACACTCAGTAACATCTTGCATCTTAGTGGCTTTATTGCCTTGCTTTGGGTGAAAGGATTAAAAAAACAGCTTAGTAATGATCAATTTTCAGACACATATCATTGCATATTTCCCAGCCTTATCAGAAATCAGTGCTGGAGCCAATTATCAAAAACCCCAAACTTCAAATGCTGATTTTCAAAGCTGCTATCCACCCCCTATAGAAAATTGGTATAATACAGTCTTCCTATTCTTAATTTAGTTTCACGGTGTGTAGTAGTATTCACAAGTTGCTCACAATCGCTACTCACAAAATCTGTCCCCCTCATGACTACATGAGTTAATATATTAGGTTGGTGCAAAAATAATATCGTTTTTGACGTTAAGAAATACGTCAAAAAACGATATTATTTTTGCACCAACCTAATAGTTTCTCTTGTCCATATGCCATTTATCAAACTCTTACATATACAAATCATTACAGTTTGTCTTGTGATATATTAAACTTAAATTAGTAATTATTAAGGGACACTTTACTATAGAGTAATACTTATCAAGTGTGATATTATTGTTGTAAAGACTAAATCTGTATATAATACATGAAATTATTGTTTATCTTCTTCTGCAGTTTGCCAAGTAATGTCAGAATAAGAATGTGTGGCTTTGGGAGCTTTCTTCAAATGTTGCTTTTATTGAATGTGAGAAGCTCCAGCTTTTCCCTCTTGGGTGGGAACTGCTATAACTTCCTGTAATCTGGTTGTCCTGCATGTGCAAACCCTAAACTCAGCTGGGTTGTTTACATGAGGGGTAGCCTATGACATCTTTTGAGGCCTAATTTTGCACCTGCTTTCTAAAAGCCACCTTTTAGGTCAATGCACCTGTTTCCTTTGATGCCAAGTGCAAATCTTAATTTGGTATCTTTTAGGGTGAGCCCTGTTAATACTAGGATTACCACAGATCATCTCCTGTTATAGCAAAGTAAACATCAATACACCTAACTATAGAGCAATGGTTAGCAGATGTATCTCACAAGCTATTACTATTAAAGTGTGTTCTGTTTACATCAGGTCCTTATGTCAGACTAAAATAGATACGTTCATTTTCATGAAGTTCTTATATCAAACATTATAGATATGTATATGGCAGTTTCACAGACCATTACTATTATAGAGTGTTTGATTCTCACTCAGAACTCCACATCTGTGGCCTTCTGTCAGACTAATCTATAAATACCTGTCCTGGTTGGTTTTTATAATGCTTAACAGAGTAGTTGTATATTTCCTGCCAGTAACAGTTGTCAGGATGTTTTAAGGAAAATGGAAGGAAAAAGGAGATTTGTATTTCTGGAATGCATAATGAGGAAAGAGGACTTGGAGAGTTTGATACTTATAGGATATATTGAAGGCAAAGGGTACAGAGAGAAGTAACATACCTAACAAGCTTGTGTAAATAGATGGTAGATCATGGACTGGGTGGTATAGTAAGGGGACAAACATTACTTATCATAATATGGAAAGTTGTGTAAAGCCATGATCGCTCATGACTTGAAGGGACAAACATTGCTTGTTGATTTAACTTCATCAGGCTAATAGATTGATATATCCCCAGTGGAGAAACCATACATTTATATAAAACTCAATGGGCAGAACCCATTTCAACTGTAGGTAGAAAATCTTCAGTTTAATACTTGTGCTAGGTAGTAAATACATATTTGAGCTATTTAACAATATTGCTTATCAAAGGATAGGAAGTTGTGGAGAGCCATGACTTGAAAGGATACAGCATATAGAAGAAGAAGACACAATTGTTAGTGTTCAGGTTCAGGTCAAAGTCAGAATTTTACTGGAAAATATCTAACTTAAACAAATTGTGAGAGATTGAGATGACAGTTGTGCCCATCATTATTTGAGCACTTGGAACAATTCTCAGATATTTTGCCAAAAGATTAGAATTAGAAATCCTAAAAAATTTTAAACTTTAACGATGATAGCATTACTAAAATCATGGCAAATACTGAGGAGAGTGCTGAAGTGTTGAGGGGACTTGTCACTTGACCTCCCATTAAATCCACCATAAACTGCTTGTATGAAAATTGAATTAGTACAAAATAGATTTTTTTAAGAAATAATAGATTGGAAGAACTGGTAATCTGAGGACAAAGCAAAACCATCCAGATAAGATCATTATTAAAAACAGATACAATAATAGAATAGAGACCTAAATAGAAGCTCACATATACAATCCATTGCTGAAGATGCTGTAGAACTGGTCAATTCATTCATACTCCAGAAAGTATCTGACTCCTCTTACCATGCTTTATCTTAACAAAAGAGTCAGACCAAAGATCATATCTGCACTAGAACTGCTTAATCATCACTTTCCAGCATTGATAGAGTTCAAAACTATTTACATGGTCTTGTTCTCTGCTCTACAACCTCTTTGCCACAGATGCAACATTGCAAAACTCTCATTATTTCCATGGCAAATATTTAAATGAGCTCTCTTCTTTGTTCCACCAGTTCAGACCATTATAGTGAGGATTTGTGATGCTAGGTATATGGAGTCAAATTAACCACATCTCTTCTATATTCTTATTGTAAATAGTAAGTTCTACTCTGACAGCATTTTCTCAAGAACTGATACTTTGTGAAACAAACTCTTGTGTGGATACTTCCCTGAACACTATAATCTTAAACTCTAAGTCAAGAGCTAATCACCTTCTACCTTCCATATCCTTATAGTATTCACTATGTCTTATGTTCATATCACACACCTCATTCAGTAACCTTCTACCTTGAGTGGTTCCTGAGCCTGGTCTTGGATGAAAAAAAAATGTGCTGGAGTCATGAAGAGACATGCTGTCACTTGATCTTTGGCAAGCATCACTAGATACCGCCAATATGAAAACCCACTGAGTATAATAATATTATTAAAAGGAAAAACTGGAGAACTGAGGAAGGATAAAAACTACCCTGACAATGGTGCTGGGGTGAGTCTCCAGTCCAGGTGACATGAGAAATCTCAGCTGTATTAGATTCTGAATTTTACTGCTAATGACATTTTTTATCTACTTTTAAATACGTTAACCTATGTTGTTGGAGGCACAGTGGAATAATGGATAGCAGCTCGGATTGAGGAAGTGGAGAGCCAAGTTCCAATTCTATTTACATTTGCTTACATGGTAATACCATTGGGAAAGGTATGAATCCTCTTCTTCTCCACCTCCACCCCCCAGCTATGGGTAAACAGCAGGACAGGCGGGGTTCTATAGCCTTGGATACCAACTGGTCTACTGTAGAAAGAAATGGCAACCTACTGCTGGAAAAAATCTGCCTTGTCAGTCATGTTCTGAAAGATACATGATTGCCTAAGTGTGTATCCTGCATGGCATATAACTGACTGACACGACCTATGTCATTAAGATTGTGGCCGCCAATAATGAATCCTGGTAGGATTTCTAATTCTCTCAGAATCACCTTACCTGTATAGATTGAATTTCAGGCGAGAAGACATCTTTCTCTTACACATTTTTCATATTTGTATATTTACTGAATTCATCTTCTATCCATATGCAGGCAGTTTGTTGCCAGTATAGGTTCTGGATTATTTCTAATATCCCTCCAAAATATGTCATGGTCCTAACACTTTTGTATAATCTATAAAACATAATTACACATCCTTCTGCATTTGTATTACTCTTTCTAATATCATTCTGAGCATAAATATTGCATTCCTTGTTCCAGTTCAACAAACAGACACTGTCCTTATCCTATTTTGGATCTGATTTCACTGCATGCTCTATTCATCAGAAAATGTCCTACCAGGATTCATTATTGGTGGCTACAATCTTAACAACATAAGATATGCGAATGACAATGTTGGTAGCAGACACAGAAAAGAAACTACAAGAACTCTTACAGAAGGTGGTGAAAGAAAGTAAGATGAAAAGCCTAAACATCAATTACAAGAAGACAGAATGCATTGTTGTCAGTAAAAGGAATAGCTCAACATACAAATTTCTATCTATAAAAGGCAGGATGTGTGTGTGTGTAACGAATGCACAGCCGCAATTTTCGACAGATTTGCACCAAAATTTACATGCACATGCTCCAAGTTAGTGGGAAGGCCAAGACCGACCTTGCATTTCCCAACTCCATTGATAGTGGAAATAATCGATTTTTTCATGCTTCAACTGCAGTTTTAATGTAGTTTGCGGCCATTTTCTACTGGCCAGAGTGAGAGCCAATAGCTGGCTGCCACAAATAGGCAGGAAGTTTCTATTGGCCAGTGTGAGAGCCAACAGCTGACTGACATGAATGTTAACTAGCATACTAGCATGCAAAAAAAATCGATAGCTGCATTCGTCACAAGTGGGAAAAATTTAAATCTGCATGGCACTTTACTCCAATGGGCTCATTCGCTTGCTTAAACTCAACGTTGATTCTGATTCCGCAGAACTGGGTTGGATGTGAAAAAGTATTTGTTGTTAACATTCTTTTTTCATTCGGTTTTTCCAGTTATAAATCCTTTTTTAAAGCTGATTGTTTTGTGTTCATTTTGTTTAGTTCTTTTTTCATAACAGATTTAATGTTTAGTATAGTGCTTAGAAAAAATTTTCAGTCTGAGATAGGCAAGAAGTAAGGCATGTAGCAACATCAGTATGGCAAAGGGCACTCCTTTAAAGGCAAGGAAGTGCAAAAATATTTTACGTCAAGTGATAGCGATTGCTGTATGAATCATATGATTTTTGAATCAAGCACAGGCAACACCGGGCCATGCTGCTAGTTGGGGATAACAAAATCAAATAAGTACAACAATTTAAATATCTGGAAAATGTTTTAAGAGAGGGCAGATAGTGTGACACTGAAATCAAAAATGCATTGTCATAGTGAAAAATATCTTCCAAAAACTAAGCAAAGTATTAAGAAACAGGCAAATTTCATTAGAAACAAAGAAAAGAGTACTGAACTGTTGTGTAATATCAGTTATATGGCAATGAATAACAATCTCTTTACAGATGAAGAAGAGACTTTAAGCAATGGAAATGTGATTCTACAGAAGGATGCTGAAAATACCATGAACTGAACATGTGAGCAACAACAAAGTTTTAGGGAAAATGGAAACAAAAAGGACCCTTATACTTAATATCAGAAAGAGAGAGTTAAAATTTCTAGGACAAATGATGTGGAAAGAAGACTTGGTAATTTTGATAGTCACAAGACAGATTGAAGGTAAGAGGGACAGAGGAAAATGTCTAACCAACCTAGTGAGCTTGAGTAAATGAATGAGAGAACAGGATTTAGGAAAGATAACAAAATGACAAACTTTATTATGAGCTATAATGGAGAGGAAATTGTGGTGAGCCACGATCAACAACATGCTGAAGTGACACAGCATGTACAAGTTTAACTTAAGTTACAAATGAGAATTGTAGCAGACTGTATTAAGTATTGTAATGTATGTGGTTGTTTGCCAATACATTCAACACATGAAAGAATTTCATATATATTCTTTATATAAAGTAAAATATAGCTCACAAAAGCATAAAAAGAAAAAATAATTTTTATATTTATAAAAAAAGAAAGAAAGAAAAATATTTATGTGCTTAGCAGTAGTGTATATTTGGGATTTGTTGTAACTGAATTATCAAAAACAACAGTAGAAAACTAGAATTGTAAGTTTATTAACTTTTGGTACAGGTAAGCATAATGTAGAATAGAAACTATGGAAGAGAATGCTTAGCCGTGAATGACTAACCATTTTCAGCAAAAGCTACTGCTCCTCTTCTTGATGTAGAAGTATTTTTATGTCTTTTGTCTGATGAATGAATTCAAACTTCGAGGGAAATATTCTACCTCACAATATGATTGCACCACATGGTTGAGTGAAATTAAGAAGTTGATTTTCCATGGGAATAAGGCTCCCCAGGAGGGAAGACCAGACATGATTTCTACCTACCACATCCTGGATCAAAAAGAAAGAGAGGGTTTATTTCCTTTCCTTTTATTACATTGAATAGAATTCAACTTAGATGCGTATTCAAAGTATATCAGAAGACACGGAAGGGTAATTCCACAAAATCAAATCAATTCAGAATTTAATACAGCTGAACTTTCAAATATAACCCAAATCCTTAAATATAGCTCAATTTGTGTTAGCGGCTCTGCTTGAGGTGAAATGAAAAAACCCGGTGATTCAATTTCTTGTTTATTCATTGTTGCTATAATTAAAAATGTCCTTGTTTTTAACATAGGAGAGTTATCACTTGCTGTAACTCAGAGCTTATAACTCATAGTTTTACCATGGTTCACAATTATTTTCCATCAGTGTATATGAATTGGTAGAAGGTAAGTATTTGCCAATGATTTGTTTCAAAGTTTTCAATTCAAGCTTCCAGCTAAATAACTTGTTAAATTGATATTATTAATGTATGTGGTAATAAAATAAGCACATCCCATCTCCCCTCACACTTGTAACCACCTGTCGCAATAAAATAAACGTTTTTTGGCACTAAAGCTGAATGAGTCAAATAAAGCTTAATAAGCTTCTACTTAGAGTTGTTGCTACATTTCAATATAACCTTAGAATTGATTAAAGTATCCTTTGGGTTTGAAGGATGAACTTGTGTAATGATTGAAAATTCATTGGTTGAATTTGTTTTTTTAAGATAAGCCATTAAAACATACAATGGATTCAGAGTTGCTTAGCTGTAGTATGTGTTTGGGATTTGTTGTAACTGTATTACCAAAAACAACAGTAGAAAACTAGAATTGGTTTAACAAGTTTATTACCTTTTGGTACAGGGAAGCATAATGTAGAATAGAAACTAGGGAAGAGAATACTTAGCCATGAATGAGTAAATATTTTCAGCAAAGGCTACTGCGGCTACTGCTCCTCCTCTTGATGTAGGCGTATTTTTATGTCTTTTGTCTGATGAATGAATTCAAACTTGGAGGGAAATATTCTACCTCACAACATGATTGCACCACATGGTTAAGTGAAATTAAGAAGTTGATTTTCCATGGGAATAAGGCTCCCCAGGAGTGAAGACTAGACATGATTTCTACCTACCACATCCTGGTAGTGTATCAAAGTTACTTGAGTTTAAATTCTTATTGACTTTTGAAATGTTTAGGGTGTAAATACAAAAACACTATACATTTAGGTTAAAAATCTTGAGAATTATTCATAGTGGCTGACCGGACATACTATATGTGTTAGACATTGTTATTCTCTTAGCTTATTCTTGCACTAGGTCAAATGCTACTTTTTATATACTAAAGTTCACCAATACAAGGCTCAAGAGCCACTTAAGATAGAGGGTCACAGTTAAAACTGTAATTATGAATGAGGTGTGTGGTATGAAATAAAGAGGAGGTAGTAAGAAGTGAAGATTATGAGGACAAGGAAGATAGATAGCGATTGATCCTCGACTTGAAAAGGTTAAGATTCTAGTTTTCAGGAAAGCATCCACATGAGAGTTTGTTTCTGAAAGTAGAAATTCTCAGGAAAAAGCTGTCTGGATGGAACTTTCACTGTACAATAAAGACTCATGGAAGGATATTATGACATTAGCATCTTATTAGGAATCCCAATATATATATATATATATATATATATATATATATTAAGACATTTTTATGTTTATACATTCTTTTTATAGATACAAATATTTACTTAAATATTTGTATCTATAAAAAGAATGTATAAACATAAAAATGTCTTAAAATAATTGTCGGGCTTTATCTGTTTCATAATATATATATATATATATATATATATATATATATAGTATATTAGGATTCCTAATAAAGGTCATTTTTACACTTTACTAGTGTTCAGGACTTTTAAGTTAGCCTGTATATTTAATTAATGAATTGTGTCATAAGTTAGATGATCTGATAAAAACTTGAAATAAAATTCAAGTTTCACTCGACTAATTATCAAGTACAACCGCTAAATAAAATTTTCAATAACACTGTTTTAGATTTAATCCTGTTACTATTTATAAGAAATGTACACTCATGTGACTTACAAATTTGCATATTACAACACATTTTTTTTTAACCATGGTAAAGCTAGGAGTTATGAGCTACAGGAAGTGAGAACTCTTCTGTGTTAGAAACAGGGTAAATTTTAATTATAACAACACTAAATGAAAACTTTAACTCAGAATTCTCCATGGAACTATATGAGAGTTTAATGAAACTACCCTTAAAAGGATTCTGAATATAAAATATTTCTCATTATTTTTTATTATTATTTCAAAATCCTTTTAGGAAAAATTTGAAAATCCTCAGGACAAGGTAACTTCTTAGAAGTTAATCTAATTCTTTGTTATTACCTTTAAATGTATTTTATATCAAAGTCTTTCCAATAACAGTAATTAAAAATTAATAGATATTACTCTTAAATTATTTGAGCTTAGAACTTTTTAATTTTTTTTAATTTTCTTAGTTAATAATTTTTGGCAGGAACATTATTTTTTCATATTTTTAAAGTTTTGAGTTTTTCAATTAAGAATTAATTAATTTCTATTTTTTTAATTAAGAAAGTGTTTGTTTTTTTTCTTGTGCTTCATTAACAATTATCTCAAATTTCATGTCAAGATTTTTTTCAAAATTTTATGAAAATTTTAGTCAGTGTTTAGTATTGTCATATAGCAAAAAAATAATTTTCATTTTCCTTCCCAATTATTATAATTTTAATTTTAGCATCATATCAAATAATTTCACTGATTAAAAAAAAAAAATATAGCAGTAATTAACTTTCAGCATCCCCCAGAGCTTTGTTTGGTGTTCATAAGAATCATTTTTAAAATCAGCAGCCATTTGCTGACTGCTTTTGTTGTATAATAAAGAAGGTTGCATCATGAGATCTTCTCCACTCAAAATGGGTTAATTACTATAACACCTTTTTTGTCAGGTTTCATAAAATGCTTAAATTATTTTACCTTTGTTATTTTATATTTTGATAAGTACAATTGTTTAATGTTTATCAAAAACAAACAAACAAAACTTATAGAAAACTGTTGCATATGAACTGCTGAGCATTTTATTTTCTAAGTTTGCCTCAACAAATATATGAAAAATACATTTTTTTCTGCCAATATATTATTGCCCCATATTCAAGGTCTACTGAGTGTTAAAGGAAGTATTTCTCGATCTTTTTTTTTTTTTTTTTTTTACTTCAGGGCACACTTGTAGGATAACTAAAACTCTGGGACACACTTTCATTTTTAATAAGGAAAAAAATAGTCATGAAATTTGAAAATAGGAAATTAAAAAAGAAATTTACTGAAATAAGCATTTATGTCATGACTTGTGTGTCATGGGTAAATCCCTTGCACAATCATTTATATAGAGGCAGAACCTGTTCTTATCACTGAATATAACAGAGTACCATTTCATCTTTCCAAGTGATCCTCTTATGAAAACCACTGAAGATGTTTATAACAGTATTGTGATCATAATTGAAAGTCTGGCTCAAGGTAAATGTACTGTAAGTAAATGCAGGGCTGGTGCCAAGATCTCTTGCCCATCCACAATCTATGATACAAGGCCTCACCACTTTACTACATCTCAATTTTTTTAAGGTAGTATTCATATAAAATACAAATTTTATTGTAACCTAATTATGTACAGTAATGGATCATATGCAATATAAGTGAACAATTCAATTAGAAAAATTGAAAATAAATACAATGTATCTAAATACAAATTAGAGACATGTCATAATAAATCGAGAATGTTTTGTAGTTTTAACATCAACTTGAGATTTTTCTTGTTAAAAGTTGAATAATTTAACACATTCAACATTATGGAAAAAATAGTGAATTTTATATAGTGTTTTTTGAGACTTAGCATAAGCAAAACAAATTCACAGATTTGGAAGAAAAAATAAAAACCCAGAATGATGTCAAAATCTGCAAAAAATTTTTATCCTTTAATAGTCAGTTGTGCTTCGTTTAATTTGTAATGTATATAAATGTAGGTAGAAAAAAATCAATTGTTGATGAGATAATGGGGGTCATAAAGCACTGTTCAGGCTTCTCCTCGATTGAGGTTCAGAGGTAGTACATGCTGGCCCTGTGTAAATGATTCCCAACAGTTCAATTAGAGACTCCGATGGCCACATTTTCTTTCAACTATGATGGGCTAAGTTATAGTCTCTAAAGATGACTTGGGGGGGGGGGGTAAAAATGAAGTCTTATTTTTAAGTACACTAATTTTTATTTATCAATTATCATTTTTTATCATTTTATTTTATTGTTTTCTTAGTTAGCATCAACATTTTAGCAAAAGAGATTAGGGTAATTCCTTTTCTATTTTTTATAGTCAAGACTTTGAATTATTTTGCTACTTATAAATTAATGAACAAAGTAAACGAGGTTTTATGCAGCAAAAAGAACAAAAGAACTTATTTTTAACAAATTAATATTGAATAAGTATAAAAAAAATTCACTTGTAAGTGTTCTTTCTTCTTCATACAGCATGATCTGGGACTGACAATGGAGGTTAATATGTCATGTTGGGGTGAGCCATGGAAGAAAGTGAATATTCTCTGAGTTTGTATTTTCCCCACTATTGGCACTATTATATCCATGATATAATAAAACCTTATTTCACAGCTGGAATGGTATAACTGAAAGAAAAGAAATAATAAATGTGCTTTGTTATCTGAGAAAGTTTTATACTGCTAAGTCATACACAAAATTATCTACACATATTTACATTCATCCCATACAGAGAAACTACATGTATGCACCAACAAGCAGAGTAAAAGGGAACAGAAAGAAAGAACCTTATTTTGTAATAATTCCTAATAGAAATTGGAACTGCTGGAGATTCTTCTGTGTTTAGGATTCCAGATTCAAACAGGCCAGATTCATCTGCGATGTCACTAGCAAGGACATATTTCTTTCAAATCAAGAAATAGTGAGTCATCGGTTTTTTCCCAAATTGAGGCCTGTCAACCTGAGATAATTTCTATGTGAAGATGTATTTTCATAGGAAAATGGTGCTATGGCTTGTAAGCTGCACCATGTGGCAGCTGATTGCCCTGGGCAAGGCAACTGCTTAGTCTGACTCCTGGAAACTGACTGAAGGATTAGCCACTTTCATTGCTCTATGAAGTAACGTCACTAAGCAGCTATCATGTGACCCACATGACTATCTTGACTAAACAAAGATAATTGATTTTGTATCCCTACACTATGAATGCTTGTATTATCAGGTAGGTGGGCTGGTAATAATAGAATAGTGTATATTCATTTTATCTTGATAGTGTGTAATTAGAGATAGTAAATATAGTTCATAATGGAAGAAAAATAATTAACCAACCTTCAAGGAAATAACTGCATTCAAATTGTATTCTGAAAGTTTTCTTGCATTTCAGTAGACTGAACTACAAGATTCTTATTGGATACAAAATTTGTTCAGCATTTCTTCTTGGTTATTAAAACTATTATTCTGACAGTTATAAATTAATGAACAAAATAAACACGGTTTTATATAACAACATTAACAAAAGATCTTATATTTAACAAATTAACATTGAATGAATACAAAAAATAATCATTTGTTAGCTTTCTTCATACAATGTAATTTGTGATTGTGAATGCTTGCATTAGAATTTAGCCAGATTTTAACTCGGTGTTATCACTCACATCTAGTATCATGCATCATCCAATTAGTGGACTATTTTAATGGCATTTCTAGATTTTTATCAAGACTTGTGAGATTAAAAAAACGGTCTGTGCATTAACTGTTAGATTGTTGGATGATTGTGTTCTGTTTTATCATTGGTTAGAACATATGATGGTTAAAGTTCAAATTTTCTTGTTCTGCAATATATTTTTTCCACAGATTTGTGTCTGTAATAAATACAGAGTAAACCTACCCAACTAGCAAGATTAGTGAATTATCTCCCTTGTCAGGAAGTCTCTATTTTTGTTTAGATTTTAACCCTTTGAGCCCTGACCACTGCTTTACCGGTGGTAGAGAAAAATAATGTAATGCCCAGCCACCAATTGAACAGTGGTAGAGAAAAATAATGTAATACCCAGCCACCGATTGAACAGTGGTAGAGAAAAATGACTTCATATGCAGCCACCAGTTGAACAGTAGGTGAACACTTGTAATTATTTTTATATCTACTGTGAGATTAAAAAAACGGTCTGTGCATTAACTGTTACATACCAATTATTTGCGAATTTTGACTCAGGAGCTCAGGCAGAAGGGTTAAAACTGTTCAGAAACACAGGGCTCAAAGGGTTAATAAAAGTATTCTGTGTTATCCATCATGATGTTAAACCAATATTTTCAGAAGAGACTTCTTTGAAGTCAAAAGATTTCATCCACTGCCAAATTATCTCTTTCTTATTCCTGTTAATCTTATACAACAACTGTCCTCCTTTCTCCACAGTTTTACTTTCTGTGGTTTCATTTACCTCAGAAATAAACTATTCATAAATTGATGTAATAATGTTCTCAAAGAGCATAAGTGGTGATGATGGCAGTTCAGATATAGCAAAGAGAATCAATAAAGTATTTCATTTAAGTGAAAAGGTGAAAGTTATTGCATAAATATATAAGTTGCAAAATCCTACTCACCATAAAATAGTGAATTAAAAAATATAGCAAAAAAAAAAAGAAACAACAAAAAAGCTAACCAGTTATCAATCTTTGCTCTTCAGAGCCCAATCAAAGACAAAATATTTAAATATATCCAAAGTGTAAAATAACCACAACAGCAATGGTAGGAGTAATTCTGAATTACTTTATTCTCATACCAATGAGATACAAATACAAAAATACACTTGACTCCTGGCCTCTCAGCTGTTTATATAACACTGGAGGAGATAACTTATGTCCTCCTCTGACTACATGTGGAAATCCCCCTATTATCTAACGAGACCTTCCATTTCTACTCTATACACATCAATTAAAATAGGTGGAGGAAAAGGTAAAAAATGAATTACCATTTAAGAGTGCTTGTGATACTGTATATTAAGACTAAGCAGCCTTCCCTCTGTAAGCAGAAGGAATAGTTGCTAGGTGTAAATGTAATCTGCTAATTATCTAGCTGCATTTTATTAATTTCTGATTTTTTAGCTGCTGTGCATGTATTTGTGTTTTGTCCTCAGTCTTCTGAAGGGTGAAGCGTAATAGCCAGATAGCTGTTTTGTTGTTTATTTTTTTTTATATTTTTAATTGTTGACTTTATTGATAATTTTTCTTTCTTTTCTTTGTTCTTCCTCCTGCTTTGCTTTAATATTTTTGTATATATTATATGCATATGTATTTTTAAAATGTTCAATTTTTAAAGCATAATTAAATTTTGTACACCCCACAGATTATTTAAATTGCAAAATGTGGCAATTTCAGCAAAATATAAGTGTTATATGAAAAAGAGAAGAAATAGTGAAATTAAAGAACCCCCTTTTTTATTTTTGTTTTCATTCCTATTAAGTTGAAAAATTAATTTACTATTCACATAATTTCATTTTTTTTTATTAATTCACCACAAGCAAGGTGATAATGCCAGTAAGAGATAAGAGGTTACTAAGAGTGAAAGGAAATGAGAAAACTTAGTGAAGAGAAAGGACAATAAAAGACAGGATTCAGGAAGATAGATGATGGTAATTGATGTTGCATTTAAATTTTTGTAGAGTTTAGGTGATAGAAAAACAAGAAGCTGGAAAATAGTTGCACAGACACAAAGTGCAAGAAAAGAAACTTTTAGAATCGAGTTATGGTTAAATGTAGTGATTTCAACAGTAAAACAATGAAACCTAGTTGCCAATCAATGCTTAAATTCATGCAGTTGAAGTACCAAGGCAATTGCCATGTAAATATTTATAGAAAAGATACAAAGAAGCCATGTCAGAGTGGAGAGAAAGTGACTGAAGTTGAGATGCCAGATTATAACTGATATTAAAGAAAAAAGATAAGATTTAAAAGGAAAATAGTTCTGAAAATTCCAATGATACTTGCTTCTTGTTTCAGAAACTGAAGAGAGATTTTTTAAATTCTATAAAGTTGCACAGATTGTTCTCTGTAAGTGGTTTGTTCAGTAATCAAGACAATTTGAATCGCTCGTGTCTTTTTTTTTCCAGAAATATCTTCCAGGAAAGAGAAGAAAATTTTGCAGCTTTTTCTTAAATTGTGTTTCTCCTGTGATTCTTCTAAATGAAGGAGTTGTCAACAATGTTGAAAAGGAGAGGTAAGTAGGTGAAAAATTGGGGTTTCTTGGAAAATTACTGTTTTAGTATACATATACATGTATATGATCCCATTTTTAGTTCAGCAGTTAGGATCCCAAGACAAGATGACAAATAGAGTCAATGTTTTTATAAAAATTATCTCACTTGTTAACTATTGTGGCATGTGGGGGCTTCCTTACTTTGCTCAATTCAGCAGCAGCAGAATTAATCAATAGGGTACAACCAAAAGTCTCAGAGATCAAAAAAGCCTTAACCAAACCCTATTTGGCCTCCTTTCCACTTTTTCACTTTCAACAATCTCAACTTTCAAACCCAGCTCAAAGGGATACACAACTTTTGCTGCAGGAGAAATCTTCCTTTGAGACACCTACTGAAGAAAAACTAGACACAACTCTTACTGCAAAAGATGAGGCCTGTCCTAGAAGTTTTGCACTCAGATTTCTTGTTTCTCCCATGGGAACTAGTGGAGAAATCTCTCTCAGCAAAAACAAGGTAGCGTAATGGATAGCAGCTCGGATTGAGAAATCGGAAAGCCAAGTTCAAATTCCAGTCAAATCCATTGTATTCACTTACATGCTAATACCCTTGGAAAAGGTATGAATCCTCTTCTTCTCCCCCCAACTATGAGTAAATAGCAGGACAGACCAGGTTCTATAGCCTTGGATGGCAACTGGTCTACTGCAGAAAGAAATGGCAACCTACTGCAGGAAAAAATATCTGCCTCATCAGTCATCAAAAGATACATGATCACCTATGCATGTATCACTCATGGCACATGACTGACTGACTGACTGACTGATACTCAAGAATTTTGCTAACTGGGAAACTCCCCCCCCCCCAAAAAAATACTACTGTTTTCCACTCTTTTTCAACCAGAAAAAAAACTGTTGAACAGTTATTTTCAAGCTTTGGGTTTTTATTCATTCTACTCACACTGCCAAGCACAAACACATGCACAACCAGGAAAAATTCCCAACAGTTTCTGGGAAATGACTCCTGAATTGGAATCCCATTTTTTAAATAATCTTCACTATTGAACTGGAACCCCATTTTTAGATCATCAAATTATGCTATCTTTGAAAGCCTATTGCTACTAAATTTTGATTTTCATTACCTGTGACTTTAAAATATACCCTCACTTGTAGCTCAATATGATAACATTGTTGCATGGGTGCTGAAGAATGGAGAAAACCTATTGTAATTCAGACCCCCCCCTTGAAACAACCACAGGAAAATTTGGTGCAAACATTCTAATGTTTGAAATATTACAGCAATGATATTAGGCTTTATCTAAAGTATTTTCATTTATTAATCAACTATATTTTTTAAGCTTATATTATGCTTCACATAGAGTACATTTCAATGATTCTAACTCTTCTAAAAGCTTTTAATTTCTAGTAAAAGCTACCTGTTATTACTGATGAGAAAACTCAATGACAACAAAATAATATGTAAAAAAAGTCAATAATATAAACAATAAGAATAATAATTACATACAAAATCAATAATGATAATAATAATTAAATAACGACTAGTGTACTCATGCTGTCAAAAATGACAGTTTATTTTTTATCTGCCACAATTATGTTGTTGATAACTGGCTTCAGTGAATAGAAGATTATTTACTATAAATTCTGTTTTGCATAGTTCTTGCATTTCTGATGGTACCAGTGTTCTCATTCTTTCTTCTGTTGCATTGCTCTTGTTTCTTGTTGAAGATGTTCTTCCACTTGTATTCTCATATTTTCTCTTCTTGCATTAGATTCTTCCTCTGTTTCATTTTGAATCCTTTCAGCTATATGTTCTGTCATAGCAGCTCTTCTTTATTTATTTTCTTCCTCTGTTTTATTTTGTCTTCTTTGCACTACTGCTCTATCTCTCTCTCTCAGGTCTGCACTCCTCCTATTATCCCCTTCTTCTCTCTCATTTGTTCACCTCTGAGCCTCATGTCTCCTGGCTTGTGTTCTTATTGTTTCATGGCGTTCCTGAAATGCCTGTGAATATCTTTGCCTATCAACCTCTTGCCATGCCTGTATCGAATCCTGAGTTGGGTGTAATTGCTGTCTTCATTTTCATTCTCATTCTAAACTCCTTCTTTCTTGAAGGGAATTTTCCAATTTAATGATGTTCACTGGACAAATTTTTTTTAAATGCACGAAACAATATTAAACATAGGGAATTATTTCAATTTAATTCTACATTTATAGAGTAAGTTTGTATTGGATATTTGATCCCAGTGCAAAACTAAAATGTATTTAAACAGTATGAGAACTTGTAATTACACCTACAATATTAATACTAAATTTATCTCTTAATAGTTATTCAATTATATATTTAGAGGGTAAAGGTGTGTTGAATCTAAGATACATAATTCACATATTCAGATAAAATATATAGTGATTGATGCATTTTCTGTTGAGATGTTAATAAAAACCATGTGACATATGTGTTTGAAAGTAATTGTTACTTGTAAATAAATGCAATGGTATCTATGATTCATTGACTACTCCTGGTATTATATAAATCACTTTTTGCTCAATATCATCTCATGTTAAAAATTTTATGTGTTTAATATATCAGTGAAATGGAAATATCTCTCAGGAGAAAAAGATTAGCAACAGAACAACAAAGATATCAATGATAAAAACTTATTTCAAGATCAATTTGAAGCAAGAAAATCACTTAATAGACAAAGGTATCTGAGTGCCTCACATGAAAAGCTTGAACAAATAAGACTGCAATCTAAGAAACCTAGAAGTAAAGGAACTGATTAATTAAATGGTTCATTTTGCTCAGAAACTAATTTTGTCTAAATGCAGATAAATATGGTTATTTATATAGATTATTAAAACAACTAATGGAAGTAATCACTCATAAATTTACTAACTTAAGTTGGTTTAACTCCCTTCAACTACAGATGGGGCAGAAAATTTATAAATAACTACACATTGATAATTATTATAAGTTTTGATGATTGATTATTTTAATTTGAAAAAGAAATAAACCTAAAAATAAATAAGATAGATTTCTGCTTTGTCATACTTAAATCAGATAAGCATGGTGTCCTTGATCAAGTAATTGCATACCTACTAAATAGTTCTTATGAACATACCTTTGATTTTCAAATTGATGGGCTAGATCAATAATTCTTTTATGGAGAAAGTTCTACCTGGGACATCCTTAATCTAATCAACCTTTTTATTAAATATTCAAATGAAACACTTTGTTTTAGAATTTTCATAACCTAAATTAAGAGAAATCAGAAATTTCCTGAGTATTTAATAAAAGGGGTGATTAAGTATGTCCCGAATGGGCTTTCCTCCAAAAAGGAATAATTATCCCACCCCCTGTATTTGAAACTCAAAAGAACCTTAATAATCTACTGGTTTTCCTATATATGATAAATCACACACATGAATTCATGAAATATGCAAATAAGCATGTAATGAACAAGTATTTCAGAAATTGTGCAATAATATATGTTCTATGTAAAATCGGATATCTTCTTCTTTATGTGCCATGTCCCCTGATGACATAGGTGATCATGGTTCTCCACAACTTCCTGTCTCTTATAGCTCTTAATAAATTTTGTCTTTCTGTTATTTCTCCTCAACTCTGTTCCACTATCCATTCATTCAAGCTCACTAAATATGTCATGTGCCATTTTCCTCTGTCTCTCTTGCCTTCAATCTGTCCTGTGAGTATCAGTTTTTCCAAGCCCTCTTTCTTCACTATATGCCCTAGAAATTTCAACTGCCTGATGTTAAGTATAAGTTTCTCTAAAGCCTTATTGTTACTCACATGTTTGGTCAGCAGTGTTCTCAGCATCTTTCTCTAGAACCACATGTCTGTTGCTTCAAGTCTCTTCTTCATCTTTGAAGAGATTGTCCAGTATTCGCTTTCATACAAGAGGAAAGATATCACGTAACAGTTCAATACTCTTTTCTTTACGCTGTTGCATAAACAAGTATCTGTCAAGTCTGGCATCATCTCTGGCAATCTGATTTCCTAACCTGCAATCTGATAATTCCCCAGAATAAATGTCAGGCTGCCTGATCTGACCTTGGAATTGAAACCAGATCAAAAGACAAGCAATCACTATCTCCTTTATATTCTGTTGATTATTCCAGTATAAAGGAGCTTGATTCAAGAGATAGACTTTGATGTGAAAATTAAATAAACATATAAAAGAATAGCATATGCTTCTGTCTTTTCTGTATCATAGCAGAAAACTGTTTGAATGATTATTAATAGCCAGTCTTTAATCCAAAGTCAATTACATAATGCTTGACCACCTAGCAGTAATGTAATTTCAGATATCAAAGGAGAATACAACTAACCAACCAAATCAAATTAGTCTTTATTTCTACATACTGTTGTGTGCTTTGAAAAATCCTCTTTTGTTCATGATTTCTAGTGAAGAATTTGTCCTAATTCTAAAAGCATCCATCCATTCTATTTCTTTTTAGTTTTACAGTAATAAAAAACCTTTAACTAACCCAGATAGCACTGCAATGTTTATTTCCTGCTTCATTCAATAATAATATATCAATGCAATTGTAGGTCAGCTACAGACAAGATTATAGAGTCATTGTAAAATCTATGATCTTGTCAATGGCTACATGGTAGGTGCTATGCTAGGGCTACATACAGTTTTGAACTCAGAATTGTCTTTCTCCTAGCCTGGTTGCCAACCCTGACTAGAGAGTACAGTCTGCTCTGATATTTAACCCATAGCTGGTGGGAGAAGAAATGGATTCATAACTTTCCCAAGGTTATTTGTGTGAATGTGAATGTAATAGGCTCAGCTGGAATTTGAACTCAGATCACTGATTTCTCATTCTGAGCCACTAACCATTACACTACTTGCACTTCCTTATTGCCTACTTATGAAATATAATTCTATTTTGAACTAAAATTACTGTCTTCTTAATTCTATTATTTAGCATTATGCTGTACTAAGCACAGCTTAGTGACTATCCTACTGTGTGGCTCAATTGTATAATTCCTACCAGTATACCAATAGGCAACACTTCTCTTTTCACCCAAAACAAAACAGGATTTTGAATGATGATTTATAAGCTAAGGTAAGCCCTTCTCAATTGAAAGATTACTGTTACCATTAGCCTTAGACAAAATAAATTGTTGTAAGTTCAATCTCTTATGTTGACCCCAGATTTACCTGTCCAAAGCTAGTTCAGTGTAATCTTGTTAGAGACACTTTAACAAATCATACTGTGAATTTTATCAGGACACTACCATCCAAATCTGAGCATAATGACTGCATTAATATTAAGATAAGATTCTACTGTGCATAATGTAGGGGATTAGTTTTCTATTATTATTTAGTAATAAACTGATCCCACTTCATAACTGATACATTTTAATATACTACTCTACTGAAAATCTAATCTACCAAACAACGTCAAACAGAGATTCTTTCAAGCCATTGTAGAGGCAGTTTTAATGTATGGTGCCATTGCTTGGACATTAACTAAAACCCTACAGTCTAAACTTGATAGAACATACACTCAGATGCCAAGAGCTATACTTAACATCTCTTGGAGACAACATCCAGCTAAATCACAGCTCTATGGAACCTTTCCTGATATTTCTACAATCTTACACGAACATAGAATGCACCTTGCAGGACACTCCTGGTGAGCAAAACAAGAATTTGCGAGTGATCTACTGTCCTGGATATCTAACTATGAAACAAGATGGGTTGGACCACCTACATTAACCAGCTATCTTATAACACAGAATGCAAACCTAATGACCTTTTGACCTTGATCCAGGACCATGATGGATGGCATGATATATACATGAATCTACTAGCTAGCTTGACCAAATAATAATATACTTCTACCATGACTCTCATGCAAAATAAATCATTGCATGAGTAGTCTCTTATGCTGACCCCCTCCAACTGCAATTGTTCACGACTAGAGAAGTGGAGTCTTGTGAGAGACAGTTTAGCTATTGTGAAATTCATGGATTGAATTTTATCAGGAGTGACACCATCTTGATCCAAATAGTAATTGAAAGATAAGCATAAAACAATTTTTCCCTACATTCATCCTTGTACTAAATTAATGTTAGTAAATACTGACATGGTATTAAAAATATATACTCTTGCTCCATGTTTCCAAGATGTGTTGCACCAGCAATTCTTCAGGTATTTGATGAAGAGAAGAAGTTTTAATTTTAATAAACTGGTGTACCTCTCTATTGTGATATTGAATCTTATCTTTTTCCAGGCAGATGTAAAAAATGTTGGTTCACTGAATTGTACTAGACAATTTTTCCTCGTCACAATCTATCATAGACATTTATAAGTCTACCATTCATTCTTTAAATATTGCTGCCACATTTGGTCTGGTGCTTCTGCTATGTATTTAGAGATTTTTACAAGAATCCGCAATGTTATTGGTCTTGAGCTGGCATCCCAATTTCAGCTACTTTCCCACCAAAGTAACACAGCTTCCCTGTGCCTTTTCTATAAATACTTTCATGATAATTGTTCTGATAAACTTTGCTCTATGGTACCTAGACTTTATAAATTTAAGTGCAGTAGTAGATTAGGAGCAAGGTCTCACCATTTTGCAGTTGGAATGGATAGATCTAATCAAATTCTAAGCTAACAGTTTTTTTTCTCTCATACTTCTCACTTGTGGAACTCTCTTTTGGCTTCTTGCTTTGCGGACAACTTTGATCGTCAAAAAATTTAAATGCAGTGTCAATCATTATCTTCCATCATCTTGATTCCTGTTTCTTTATTGTTCTCTCTCTCATTATATTCTCTCACACTCAGTAGCCTTGCATCTTAGTGGCTTTATTTAAATGATTAAAATAAAAAAAAAAAGATGGCTTGAATAAAAAGAAAATGTTGAATGCCAACAGATTTAACAACACTTGGTTGCTTCACTACAATGTATTTAATACTTCCTGCCTCACCCAAAACAAATTTAGTGAATTATCTTACTACCCACAAATTAATGTTATATTCCACTTCAAATTAGATCACTTTCTGATTCCCTTTACATGTTGGTCGAAAGGGGATATTAAGAAAGCATAACAAAAAAATAAAAAATAAAAAGATTTGTCCTCTGTGCATCAAGCAT
Organism: Acanthosepion lycidas; assembly: GCA_963932145.1. Taxonomy (NCBI): domain Eukaryota; kingdom Metazoa; phylum Mollusca; class Cephalopoda; order Sepiida; family Sepiidae; genus Acanthosepion; species Acanthosepion lycidas. The sequence goes on from OZ010590.1 coordinate 30,549,378, forward strand.
CACATCCACCTCACATAACAAATCCCCCTTCAAAAAAACATAAAATACAGTATAAAAGAAGCTAATAACAAATGTTGCCGCCAAAGGAAAGACATGAAAAAAAGATGAGTTCATGAGCCACCACATTTGTTTTTAAGAACGCTGCTCATAATGACTGATACAGAATTGCAGCAAGTGGGCAAGCTGTCAATGACACTGGCAAGCTCTCAGCATCACCATCAGTGTACCTGCAGGTATGCATGAAGGCAAGATAGAGACAGCACTCAGTGTTCTTTACCAAAGCAGATCAAATTTGACTGAAAGAGATTCAGTAAATGAATTGAAATTGAAATTGGCACCTACTGAAGCTTGCCCCAAGAGAAAGCCTGAATAGGAAAAATAAACCATGAAAATGGGAAAAAACAAATAAAGTTGTAAGGGGTGGGGAAAGCCCCATGTAAGGATTAAAGAATATATATATATATATATATATATATATATATATATATATAAACAAAATGGACAGAGATATCTAGGTATATGATAACAGAAAAAGAAAGACATTTTATTCCTACTGCTTGTTTAGTCCATTTTTTTTTTTTTCTTTTTTTTTGCATAAAAGCTTTTAGCTTCACCAAAAGGAGTAGGCGGAGCCTGGGTGTCAGTTCCAAGTATATGACAAGGGGTGAGGGAGTGATGCAACAATGGGATTTTCTCTTTCCTCCAAATGACACATTACAAACCTTCTGTTACTCAATCGTTAATTTTATGTCAAATGTGTATCTGAAAAAATCATTGCTATTCTCAAAAAATTGAGGATGTAATATTCACCCACAAAAATTGGAATTATTCTTACAATCCAAAATATGTCTTGGCTTTAAATAACTCTCAAAAGTTTGAAAAGCCTTAAGAAAAAAAAACACAAATCAATCTATGGTAAATATCAGACAATATCTATTCTTTAGTTCCACCAGTTTAGACCTTTACAGTTCAGAAACACCATATTACTTCCAAGGAGTTGAATCACTCTCATTTTTTCCATATTCCAAATGTAAAAGAAAAGTTCTAACCAGGCAGCTTTTCCCCCCGAAACTGCTACTTTGTGGAACACATGGGTTTTTGCAAGAACAGATTGTAGAACACATATGTCCGTCCAAGAAGTCTTTAATCTTGACTTCTTCAAGTCATGGATCATTTGTTATCTATCCTCATTATCCTCAGTTCTGACCATCTCCTCTTTCATTAATAGTAGTAGACATATTTGTCTATCACCCAGTTCACACTCCTCCCCGGTCTTTTGAACAGAAGTATAGGTTTATGTCTTGTTTCTTGCTTAGGATTGGTTTCTGGTTCCTTCTTTTCATTCTGTTTCATTCCTGTAATCCCCCTTGTTTCTTCGTAACATTATCACCTTGCTTGGATGAATTGATTAAAAAAAAAATATCACACACTTCACTCATCATAACCATTTTAACAGAAACCATCTACCTTGAGTGACACTAGAGTAGCATTTCTTAAACTTTTTACCCTTGTGGAACCCTTGAAATAGTTTTTGTCTCAGGGAACTCCTGTTTAAAAATCATTATATTCCATTATAAATATCTATCTCTTTTATATTTTTCTTATATTTCACGTGGTAAACATAATATATGGACACTCATCCTGTACTTGAGTCAGTCAATCATTGATACATGAATCCGTCACATCCAGGTCATGTCAACTAATCAATGAAGACGGTTTCACACTGACGCCATATAGAAATCGCTAAATACACTAAAGTTCATCATAGTAGCCATAAAATATAAAGTAATTAACTCTTCTTTTTTTCTTCTAAATCTTATTTTTCTATGTGCCGTGTCCCTTCAGGATGTGGCTCGATATGGCTCTCCACAACTTCCTGTCCTTTCTGACCCTTAGTACAATTTGTCATTTCACCATAACTCCCACCTCCTGATATGCCATCCATTTACTCAAGTCTATTATGTAGGCTATTACTTTCATTATGCCCTATGTGTGGTAAATTCTCCAAACCCTCTTTTCTCATTATGTTTCCAAGACATTTCAATTGTCTCTTTCTGATTCTAAGTGCAAATGTCTATTTTTCTATTTTCCTAAAAAATCCCTCATTACTCACATATTACATCCACCCTGTTCTGATCAAAACCAAAATATTAACCAGAAGACTAGAATCCTTTACTTAAATATCCCCATCAGATCTTGACTCAAATATGGCCATCATGTATAAAAAGTAACTCAACCAGAAATGTCTAATCTAGAGTTTCTCAAACTTTTTACTCTTGTGGAAACCTTGTCATAATTTTCATAGGGAACCCCTGCATAAAAATTATTACTTACTATTATTAACATCTATCTCTTTTATATTTTTTATTGTAATTCACATCGTAAACATAATATATGAACACCATGAAATCCTGCAGTACTCGAGTGAATTACTCAATGCTAAACAAATCCGACATGTACAGGAACTGTCCACTAATCAGTGAAGGTGGTTTCATCCTGACACCATATTCTTTTTTCTTTATATATGTCATGCATTGCTTTCCCTTGCCTCTCTTTCCCTCTATTTGACCTGTGAGAATCAGATTCTCCAAGCCCTTCTTTCTCATTATGTGTCCCAGAAACTTCAGCTACCTCTTCCTGATGTTAAGTATAAGCCTCTCCCTTGTTTGCATCCTCTCCATCACACACTCGGTCCATGATATCCTCAGTATCCTTCTGTAGAACCACAGCTCTGTCGCGTTGAGTCTCTTCTTCAAACTTTGAGGAGACCATCCAACATTCACTGCCGTAAAGAAGGACAGATGTCATGTAATAGCTCAGTACTCTTTTCTTTGCTACGAAAGAGATCCTCCTGTCTTGCAATACTCTGCCCAGCTTTTGGAATGCTTCCTTGGCCATCCCAATATGTCTACATGTCTCAGTGTCGCACTTGCCATCCTCTGTCAAAACACTTCCCAGATATTTAAACTTCTGACCTGCAAACTATGCATTCTGTCTTCTTATAGTTTATGCTTAGTCCATTCTTCTCACTCTCCTTCACTACTTTCTGTAGGAGTTTTTGTAATTTCTTTTCCATGTCTGCTATCAGTACTATGTATCTTATGTACTATGTATTTTATGTACTATGTATCTAATATACTATGTATCTTATGTTGTTAAGATTGTGGCTGCCGATGATGAATCCTAGAAGGATTTCCAATTCTCTCACATCACTGAATACATTCCCTGTGATTATTATCATTTTAAATAAATAAATTGAAGCCTTTATTATAATAACCAAGGATTTTCCAACAATATGGCATATGTGTATTGCAAAATTACAAATATAAAATTAAACAAAGATTACTCAGAAATACATTAGCCTATTTATCAGTTTCTCATGGAGCCCCTAGTGACCTCTCACATGATCTTAGGGTTCTGGGGAACACTAGTTGAGAAACACTGCTCTAGATCCTTGTATTAGATTAATTTTGGTATAAAAAATGTTAAGCATATAAATATAATAATAGCTATTCATAAAGATATATATTGTTTTATTAAATATTCAAAAAAATATTTCTGCTTGCTTGTTAAATAAGAAAATGATTGCATGGTTAACATCATTAAAATGACAAACTTTGATGTCCCTGCCCACATAAAAATGGTGTGTCAAAAGGATGGTTTTTCCTTCACTCCCTCAGCAATGTTTGTTTTAAAAAGCGATGATTAGAACTTTAATAAAACGTAAACAAAAGAAAGTGAATTTTCTTTGTTCTTGATAAATGATAAGTATTATATTGCATTAGTCTTGATTGTATTATTTTTTAGAATTTTTAAATATAAAATCTTTCTTGTAAATAAAAAATTTAATAAATAGTGTTTAATATTTATGTTGTAAATACTCAAATGTATAAATTCACTTTCATCATATGTTTAGGCTTTATTACAATTCTAATCATCACTTTTTAAAACAAGAAACATTGCCAGAGTGAAAGTATTTAAAATAATAGAGGTGTCAAGGTAAACAATCGTCTTTGTGAAACTCCAGTTTTTTATGGGCTCAAAATTCCAATTTTGCCAGTAAAACATTTCAATACATGAATTAAACATAAATTAGAGATAATTAATATTATTAATTATTTTTCCATGATTCACTACTTTATTATAATGATAATAGTAATGGTGAGATTAGCTGTTTCCTTATAAGGAAGCATTCAACATTCTTTGATTGAACATTTAGTGTTACTCTCAGTTGAAATTTTGAAAGTCCTTCTCTTAAGACAGCTTTTCATGAAAAATTTTTCTCAAGTTCGTTCTTTATAGAATTGATGGGCGTTGCCTTCCTAACCTTTTGCTAAAGGAGTGTGGAAAGTTAACACACTGATTATATCATTACTTTCCTTTCTAGTTATATGGGCTATCCATTTTATTTATTGCCAAGTAAGTATTCAGTTTTTGTTATTTGGTAAAGTTCCTTGTCTGTGACTTTTGTATATGTATACAATGTTCTCAAATAATCCTTTGTTAAGGCTCCTTTGGTACAGAATTAGTTAACAGACATAGATAGATAGATCTGCTATCTAAGCAGAAATAGATAGATAATAGACATAGATAGCAGAGAGAGAGAGATAACAGAGATGATAGATAATTAAAAGACACAGATAGATAGATATCTTCTGTATCTTTCAATTGATATTTCCAACCATTTTTTTTATACATTCCAAATCATTCATATTAAATGACTTGCTTTTATGAACAGCATTTTTTAATTCATGCTGCAAATGTGCAATTGTATTTAGGTCTGGAGAGTCAAGTACAGATTCTGTTTCATTCACTTATTTACAAATATCCTTGTGAATGGTATGAATCCACCTCCTACCCCCAACTATGGGTTAAATACTAGGACTTGTACCTGGAAAAAAATCATTGCTATTCTGAAAAAATTGTTAAAAAGAAGAATTATTCTTACAATCCAAAATATGTTTGAGCTTTAAATAACCCACAAAAGGTCGATAAGCCATAAATCAGTCAATCAAAATCAATGTATTTATGTCAGACAATTGAGAAGATTCTATTATTCTAACCTTATTCTTCTGAAACCATTCCAAGCCAAGATTCAAAGTATATTTCAGGTCATTTTATTGTTAAAAGATGAATCAGTCTCAGTTGGATAACAAAAAGTAAAAGATTTTCCGAATAGAATGAACTGATATTTTAACAAATACATTTCCTCTTCGAACCTGGGGAAGTTTTACAGTTCCAACTGCACTAAAGCATCTTCACATTTGAGGTGCTTTTTTTATATTGTGCATTTTCCTTTCTTTTTTATTTTCAAATGTAACATGGTTGGTTATGTCCCAGATTTTCAATTTTTGCTTCATCTTATCAAATAACTGACTTCAAGTATCATTCAACTCATGCCAAAAACTATTTTGTGAATACTGAATAACTATTTCTACACATTTTCTCACATGAAACATGTCTGATACTCTTCCCAGTTCAATGATGCCCAAATTGGTTCCAGCATTCTTCCGATTTGTCTGAATACCTTTTATGCTGTAGAGGGATGAATGCCACCAACAAGACAGGTTTACCAATCTGTAAAGGGTTGATAGAAATGTGATTAGCCCACTACTATTTTTAATTTCACAAATGCAACAAAAAGCAAGCAAACAATAAGAGAAATAACAATATGAAACAATATTTTGATTCAACAATAAATATTTTTTTTATATATAACTAATAGAAGATACAAAATTGTATGTTGAGAATTGTTTAAATTGCTTCAAAGTTTTTTCTTGTGTGGATTGAAGTGTTTGTGAAGGTATTATATGAAAGATTAAGAGTTAAGAAATTGTGTGTATAAAAATGGGTAAGTTTAATAAGGTATTTTTGTGTTTGTAGGAAAATTAAATAGTTTTTTGTGTTGAATTTTGTAATATTGTACTCGACTTACTGTGTCACTTGATGTTTTCTGTTGAGTTTATGTAGTTGAGTGAGTGTACTTTGCAAGCTGTGGAAATGTTAAGTAAATTTAACTTTTAAGCCTGCTAAAATATGTGACACGGATTCATGTGTCGAGCTGAGAAAATTCATAAGACTCACTGTCAAAGTCAAATGATGTTTCATTTCTGTTGATGTTTCAAGACACGTGGGAGGCTCCAAGAAATTTGACACAAATTTGTATCTGCTTAGGATACACACTAAACTGATATGATGTGTACATAGTTGAGAATGTATGAAATTATGATTTTTTTTCTTTATTAGCCAATCAGAAAGTGGTTTTTAGTTACTTTCCATATGGAGCTGATTTTAATGGATTATTGGATTACTTGGATTGATTTAAGATAAGTTTCACTCTGAGCCACTTTTAATGGGTTTTCAAAAAACCCCTTAAATTGAAAATTTCTTTAGATGACCCCATTTTTCATATACTTTTTGTTTTTTTTCATTTATAAATAATGGATGTGTAAGTGGAATGTTAAACCGTTTTTAAATTTTCTAATTACTTTCCCTGGTGAACTTAGCATCAGTCAAATTCTTTTTCAAGTCCACACAGTGTTTTTAAAAAAAAAGAACAAATATTTAATTTTCTGAAATTAATTTATATAGTCCTTTAATACTACATACAGTGGGTATAAAAACGGCTCAGTTTTAGCTAACAACTTAATTTACTGTCAAATTTACACATCCCATAGCCTCACCATTTTCCAACCAGCAACCTAAAAGATAAATCCAACTGACTCAAATTCTCATTCAGAAATATAAATATGGCCTCATCACATAGTGATGCCATTTTTCCAATTGGAAAAAATATGGCTTCTTCATAAAAATAGAAAAATCCTCTGGCAGCTTGCATACTTACTGATAATTATTACAAGTAAGACCCTATAACTTTTCATCATTTTCACATGCTTGTTGTTATATACATGTTATAGTTTCTCAGTGTGGGAAAAGTGTAAATATTTATATATAATTTTGTGTATGACTTAGCCCAGAAAAGATCATGACTCAGTAGACCAGACTAAGAACAGACATTTCTTGCTTTTCATGAGATAAATTACTATTCTTTCCATTTTTTTGTGGGAATGTAGAAGGCATTAACTATGGCACCAAGAAAAATAGAAAAAAAGCAGTCCTCAGTATTAGTGCATAATCATGTGTAATTGTGGGTAAGTCAGTGGTATTAATGAGTGTATTTGAGAAAAAAAAAAGAAAAGTAGTAAATAAAAAAAATATCAGATATGAACACACTGAGGTAGATAGATAGATAATTAATACTTAAATAGATACTTAATACTTAGATAACTAACACTTAGATATATAGATAGTTAACTAACACTTAAACAGACAGCTAATTAACACTGAAACAGATGGATAATTAACAGACTGAATTAATTAACACTTAGATAATTAACTGACTTAGATTATTGAGATATAAAGATAAATAGAGTTAGATATATAGATAGATAGAATAGAATACTTAGATATGAAGATAGATAGAATACTTTACATATATAGAGAGAGTGCAATAGATAAATTGTCATCTAAATTACACAAAAATGAAAATAACACTGACATCTCATTTTAACAGATATATTACCCAAAAATATCTTGAAATACTAAAGAGTAAATTTATACAATAAAATCGCCATTGGCTTCAACCACAACCCCCAGACAACTTCATAATTTCCTGCAACTCTTCTAGATGGTCACCTTTAAGTTGGTGAATACTGCCATAATCCTTGCCTTCGGTTCATCTTTGGTATTACAAGGGGTTTTATTGGTTTCTTGCTCAACTGTGCCCTACACATAATAATCAAGGGGGTTGCAGTCTGGAAAGCTAGATGCAAGAGGTGATGTGGTCGCAGAAATTATCTAACAGCTATGACTGGGTTTTCCTGTTTATTTGGCACGACACAGTCTTGTTGCTAGTCATAGCGTCTTCCAGCTGCCACTCTCTTGACCCAGGGCAGCGATACCTGCCCAAGAGACTTGATGTAGTGATTTGTGTTGAGCCTGACACCCTGTGGGAAGATGAATGGAGGCATGAAGTTGTCATCACTTCAAACACCTTTGTAATAACCAGTAAACTCATCCAACTCTTTCTGAGTTGTCCTCAGATTGACACCCAGACACACTGAAATATTGGATCTTCTGGCATGAATGCAAAGCAGTACAGTATGCCGTTTCCAAATTTTGGGCAGGGGAATTGTATCATGGTGCTCTTTTTCTGACCTTACTATACTGTGCAGTTGACAAAATCAAAAACAAACAGCACGCATGTGTGAAATTGAAAATATAAAATGGTGACATATATATACTGATGTTTATGTTGATGTGACTAAATATGCACACGAAGAAGAGGGACACTGAGAATTTTAAAAAATTTTTAAATAGATGTTTTGTGTATATAGCGAAGGTGATTTTTTTTTATTTAATACATACATACATATACACACACATACATATATATATATATATATATATATATATATATATATATATATATAGAGAGAGAGAGAGAGAAAGAGATGCATATATATATATATATATATATATATATATATATATAGTATGAGATAAAAAATTGAATGACTTACATAAAAAGTAAAAAAATAATGAAATTAATGAAAAAAATTCAGCAGAATAAAAGATGTCAAGAGAAACCCTAAACCAATGAGTGAAATATGTAAAAAAAAAAAAAAAGGAGCAAATTTATGGATAAATGGTGGCCAATCAGATATTAAAACATATATAAATAGATAGATACAGACTTAGATAGATTTGAAAAGGACATATAGATAGTTAAATAGGACATAGATAGGTTGAATATTTAGATATGATTATTTTTATATATATATATATATATATAGATAGATAGATAGATAGGATTGAATACTTAGATACAAAAATAGATAGATTGATACGGTTGAATACTTCGATTGATTGATTCCTTCATTTTCTGCAGCTTATCAACAATATTGTAGGTTACTTAATGCCAGAAAATATTTTTAGATTGTAAGAATTTTGTGGGGAGATAATTATGATTTAGTGATACAAATCTTACTAATTAACCCATATCTGGGAGGAAAAGAGGTGGATTCATACCTTTCCCAAGGGTATTTGCATGTAAGTGAATATAACGAACCCAACCAAAATTGGAACTTGTCTCCCTGATTAACAACTCCAAGCCATTATTCATTACGTTACTTGCACATCCAAGCCTGCAGCCCCTAGTATTCCCAAGCAGTCACCCATCTAGGTACTGACTAGGCTTGACATTACTTAACTTCAATGCTATATAGCCATATGCCAGTACTTAGATAGATAGATAGATGTGAACAGACTGAGATAGATAGATGTGAACAGACTGAGATAGATAGATGTGAACAGACTGAGATAGATAGATGTGAACAGACTGAGATAGATAGAAAGATAGATGTGAACAAACTGAGATGGATAGATGTGAAAAGACTGAGATATATAGATAGATATAAACAGACTGAGATAGATAGATGCATACATATATAGATAGATAAAAAACACACATAGAATACATACATAAATAGATACATAGATACACAGAATATATAGATAGAAAACGTGAACAGATAGAATACATATATATAGATAGAAAGAATACATAGAATACTTAGATAGATGGGTAGGTAGGTTGAATACTTAGATAGGAAAATAGGTATATAAATAGATAGATAGATAGATAATGTAAATTTAAATGCAAAAAGAATAAGATTTAGAAATAAAAATAGTAAAATACAGAAAGAAAAGTAATAGAAAATTATTCCCATCATTCCAGTACACTTGAGTGCACAATGGAGTTGAATTTTCCCCCTTCATCTTGCAGTGAACGAGCAACTCTTCTATTCAACTTCCAGTCCAGAAATATCCCCTTTTTGTCTGGCACTCCACATTTATTTTATTTTATACAGGCAACAACAACAATGGAATTCTGTAGAAGAACCTTTCTAGCCCAGAGAAGATCATGACCCAGCAGCAGATCAGACTAACAACAGACATTTCTTGCTTTTCATGAGAGAAGATTACTATTCTTTCCATCTCTTGTGGAAATGTAGAAGGCATTAACTATGGCACCAAGAAAAGCCAAAAATCAAAAAAGCATTCCTCAGTATTAGTGCATAATCATGTGTAATTGTGAGCATGGGTGTGTAAGTCAATGGTATGAATGAGGGTATTTGACAAAAATAAGAAGAAAAGGTAATAGTGAATTAAAACTATAGATAGATATGGACTAGCTTAGATAGATATAAACTCACTCGGATAGATAGATAGATAACAGACTTAGATAACATACTCATATAGATACATAATTAACACTTAGATAACAGACTTATATAGATAGATAATTAACAGAGAGATAATTAGCAGACTTCAATATATAGATAATTAACAGAGATTATTAACAGAGATAGATAATTAACATACTTAGATATAGAGATATATAATTAACAAACATAGATAATGAACAGACATAGATATGACGAGACTATGAATAGATAGATGTGAACAGACTAAAATAGATGTGATGATATTAAGAGAGAGGGTGTTAAGATGAAGACAGAAATTTTGATTAAGACATTAAGAGTAAGAACTAAATTTCTACTGCCATGTGTATGTATGCATGTCTCTGCATTTACAGGTATATATATATATATATATATAGAGAGAGAGAGAGGCATCTCGAGGTGGTGCAATGGTTAGCAAGCTTGTCTCGCTAGAACAATTACGACTAAGTAGTGAGTTTGATCCTCACTGGGTGCTCCATACTTTCGGCCTTGTACCACATCTAAGCTACACTTGGAAAATCACTATAGAGAGAAAGAAGTTTGATCAAGCCATCTTAAAACAGGCTCTTAAAAATCAAGACACAACCTCAATATCAGATAATCTTCAGCCTGAGCATGTAACATCTGTGGTAGGGTATTCTTAACCAAAGTGGGACATGCTAATTATCTAACATATCATTATGGTTAGTAGTCCCAAGCAGACTATGTTGACAGCCAGCCACATTGATTTAGAGCTCATTGATGTCATTTTTGTGACGGCATATATGTGTCAGCAGTAGGTCTAAAAACTTACCCGAGAGTGCATAAGGACCAGATAAACCCACAAACATTTTCTTATTTCCTTTCGCTCTCACTAACTGCTTGCATCTAATTGGTCTTATTGTCTTGTTTGGCATGAAAAGATAAAAAATTATATACATACATGAAAGAGTTTTCATGTCTGAATTTTCTTCTTTTATATGCTCTGTCCTTTCATGAGATCATGGCTCTCTATAACTTCCTGTCTTTTGTTGCTCGTTTGCCATCCAGTCATTAATTAGTTTATTTACTGTTTCCCAGCAGTTTTTCTTGCTTTTAGTATGTTTTGTGAGTGTTAAATTCTCCAAGCTTTATTTCCTCATTATGTGTCACAGAAATGTCAACTGTCTCTTTCTGATTATTAATAAAAGTTTCCTTGCAGTTACTCTTCTTTTGCTCACATGTTCCATCCATGTTTTTTTTTTTTTAAATCATTCTATCCCAAGCAAGGCAACAAAGCTGCTAAGATGCAAGGGGTTACTGAGTGTGAGAGAATATGAGAAAAAGAAGACATTATTAAGGAGAGAGAACAATAAAAGGACAAAAATTAAGAAGACAGTAGATAATGATTGACATTTTGAAATTTTTGAAGATCAAAGTTAACTAGAAAGCAAGAAACCAGAAGAGAGTTCCACAAGTGAGAAGTGTGAGAGAAGAAACTGTTAACATAGAACTTATGGTTACATTTAGCCATTACAACTGTAAAATGAAGAGACCTAACTGCCAATCTAGTACTTTGCTTAAATTTGTAAAGTCTAAGTACCAAAGAGGAAAGTTCATCAGAATAATTACCACAAAAATACTTATATAAAAGGTACAGGGAAGCTATTTTATAGCAGTGAGAAAGTGACTAAAAGACTCTCTAAATATATAGCAAAAGCGCCAGATCAGAAGTGGCAGCAATATTCAAAGTATGGATGAATGGAAGATTTATAAATATTTAAGATAGATTCTGGTGAGAAAAACTGTCTAGCATGACACAGTGAAATAACTTTCCTAGCAATTGATTCAATATAGTCACTCTACTTCATGTCAGCAGAAGACATTAGCCTGAGAAGGCACACGGAGTCACTCTCCTGGAGGTTAGCATCAGCCATGCTGATAGAAAGGAAATAAGGTTCTCTTAGACAATTAAAAGAAGGCAGTTTCATTCTGGAGAAATTAGAATTAACAAGCTATTTCTTGCCCCAGTTAGCAGCAGATTATAGGTCATTTTTTAAATCAGCTACCAATTTGACCTTACTGAACTGATCAGATTTATTAAAACAAGAGTAAATAGTTGTTTCATCAACAGAGATACCAAGTTGAGAAATGATGACATCAGGAAGATTGTTGATGAAAATTAGGAAAAATGTAGGTTCGAAGATAGAGTGTTGGAGGATGCCTGCATTAATGCAAAAAGATCTAGAAGAGTGGCCATTCAAGACCACTTTCATTTTGAAATTTAATAAGAAAGATTAAATCAGATGAAAAATTTGTCCAGAAATACCATGTGCTTTCAACGTTCTGACTTGACATTAGGAAGCAAAAGCCATATCGCTTATCTGAAATAAAACCCTGTGAGGTGAGATGCTTAACCAATTTGGAGTCGATTAGAGCCTTTAATACTTTGCCAAAAAGAGGTAGAAGGCTAATAATTAGAAGGATCAGATGGTTCACCTAGGTTCTTAAAAAATGGAACTACGGAAGATTTTCAACAAGCAGGAAAACAAGAGGCAGCAAGGCATTTATTGTAGAGTTTAGAGAGAACAGAAGCCTGTTTCAAGGATACCATCAAATCTATATTTGTGGGGATACAGTTTAGAGATGATAACAGAAACCATGGATGAACTTATATGCATATAACTCATAGAATCAGCAGAAAGCAAGGGGAAAGTCAGGTAAAGGTATACCAGATGATTCAAGAGTAGAAGTGAAAGAGAATTGAGCAAAACATTCTGCATTATCAGCAGAAAATGATAACACCTCAACTTGAGAGAAAGAATAGAAGACTTACTCTTATTTAACATACTATTACAGAGCCGCCAGTAGGCCGTGAACCAAACTTGTTACAAGCAATATCATACTTCATTCTTCCATGAAAACAAATAATGCACAATGTACTGTCCTATCATATATATATATATATATATATATATATATATATATATATATATATATATGAAAGGATAAAGAACAAATAGGAAACAATTTATAAATCTAACATATTTCACTTTTATTAAAGCTTTGTCAGAAAATGAGAGATGGAAAAAGTTTTGTGGTATTTTTATTTTTATTTTTGTGTTGTTTGATTTTAATTGGTTAAGCAGGTTTCATGTGCAGTTGACTAGTCAAGCAGCATTTGTGTGCATAATTTATGTGTTAGTGTATCCTAATTCTAGTTTATCTATGCAGGATTTGGATGATAACATATATTTATATTTGTGTGTATGTCTAGTAGGCATTATTTATCTTTTAAGGTTGTCCACATGTTGATTTGGGGATTTTTTACATGTACACCAGTCATGGTAGTTAAATAAATATATAATGTTAGATTATTTAAAAATGGATTTACACTATATATATATATATATATATATATATATATATATATATATATATGACTATGTGGATGACTATTTATGCTCTCTAAATAATTTGATTGAGCTCTGAGAGGAAGGGGTGATTTTATAAACAGTGGCTACTGCTACTAATGTAATGCTCTTCAACTAGAATTGAGCTATCCTAGCCACTGACGTGTTTCATGTAGTAAAAACATTAAAATTTTCCTTCTTTCTGCCATGCAACAATAGCTTGGGGGTAGAATCTCTGACTGATGCCGGCTTGAAAGAATCGAATGTCTACCCACACTGATGAGATGTGATACAGAGAAATAGTCTGTCTGTGGATGACTATATATATATATATATATATATATATATATATAAAAGGCTCAAACACTAATATTCTATGGTTATAATTTATTACATTAGAATTGTAATGATTATGATTCCAATGTAATAAATAACCATGGAATATTAGTGTTTGAGCCTTTTATATTATATTCTTGCTCTGTCCTAGACATTGAATTCTACCTGGATTCTATCCTCTTGGGAATTTTTATATATATATATATATATATACATATATATATATATATATATATATATACACATTGACCACTAATTTTATCTATTTATATATATATATATATATATATATATATATATATATATAGTCATCCACAGACAGACTGTTTCACTGTATCACAGCTCATCAGTGTGGGTAGATGTCCAGTTGCTAGGATCGAAAACTGACTGAATTGGCATCAGTCAGGATTCTACCACTAAGCTGTTGGTGCACGACAGGAATGAAGGTGAATTTAAGTGTATTTATTTTTAGATAATCACACAGTGACTGAGAGAACTCAATTCAATTTACCAAAGAGTCTTGCATTATTAGCCATAATAGTCACTGTTTACAAACCCACACTTCCTCCCCAGAGAGCTCAACCAAAATAAATTTTTCAGGAGCATAGATATTGTCATCCACAGACTGTTTCGCTGTAACACAGCTCTTCAGTGTGGCTAGATGTCTGGTTGCATTTGTATATATATATATATATACGCACACATATCTATACAAGTTTCATTAAAGATGACTGAAGTACATATTTTTAGCCTATTTTTACAAAAAAAAAGGCTAAAAATAATGGAAGCATTAATAATAAAAAAGAAAAAGAAAACACTCAATAATATCAACTATGAACATGGCCACAATATGCTGACCGTGTTTGGAAAATAACAAACATTCCTATCACTATAGATACACATATATAGAAATCTATAAAAAAAAAATCCTTGATAATGCTATAGGAATAGCCAAATATATGTGAATATGTAAAATATTTAGGCAGTTTTTACACATTTTATGTCCAGCAAAGAAAACACTTATTTTAGTGCGATAAAAATTGAAAAAGCTTTAGTTGCAGAACCTTGTCAATCATCTTTAATGAAACTTATATAAAAATGGGATTGCTTCCCAAATACACAATTATATATCAGGTGTGTGAAAGTTGGACTTTAAGTCAGTTGATCACTTCGAATAGATCTATGTTTTTTCTCTATTAGCTCATAAAATAATAGGAGGTTAGTGTAGTATATGATCTAATAGAAATACACAATTATATATCAGGTGTGTGAAAGTTGGACTTTAAGTCAGTTGAGCACTTCGAATAGATCTATGTTTTTTCTCTATTAGCTCATAAAATAATAGGAGCACAGTGCAGTATATGATCTAATAGAAATACACACACACACACACACACACACACATAAATAAGAGTTGACATGCCGTTAAATCCAACAACCAACAAACCAACACACACACATATATATATATATACACACACACACACATTTCATTGAATGTGAAAGACAAGGAAAAAGTAAAATATGGATAGAAAGAAACTGAAGCTGATAGATAACATCAGAAGGTAATAAATTGTTACAGTCTATTCATGTACAGAATATAAAACAATTATTGCTCACACAGCTGATTCTCCTCTTCTTAGTAATTGGCTATTTCTTTGTTATAGTAACAGGAGGCATTACTCAAGTAATAAGAAAAGATACATCATATTAGCATAGCAACAGAATCACTGATTACGATGTAGGGAAAATCAGACTTTTAATATATTACATTTTATTTCTTTCATGTTTTGCTTTCTTTGGATATTTTTCACTTTTAATGATTTAAAAAGCAAAATTCTTTCTTATATGCAACTGTGGGAATACAGAAAGCAATTATCTACATTGGCAAGAAGTCACAAGGGTCATGTAACAAACCGTTTAGTGATGTCACTTCATACAGTGATGAAATCAGCAGTCAGATTCAGTTCATTTACAGAAGCTGAAGTGAAAGGTTGCTTTCTTTAGCCTGGGCACCCATGGCCTGGACAGAGGATAAATTTGCCTCCCCAGCAGCTTACAAATCCATGGTACCATTTTCCTTGGGGAATATACCCAGGCATAAAAAGAAACTCCAGTTTGCAGTACTCAATTTTGGGAAAACCCAGTACTCACTGTTTCCCATTCATGGAATATGTCCTTCCTGGACATAAATGACTCCAGCCCATTTAAATCTGAAGCCCTAAATGTGGCTTCTCCAGATACAGGAGTATCTCCATATTGTATGTAAGATCCCTCCTTTTTCTTTGGTGTGTAGAGAGATGTAATATATTATTCTCCCTATGGGACACTTATATATATGTCTATATAGTTTTCCAACTGTCTTCATGCTATAAAAGTCTCAGAGATACTTTTATACCACTATCTTTGTCATTCATTTTTCTTTAAGCCATTCATTTCTGTCTGTGAACTAAGGTGTTATTACATCACAGATATAATAATGTCCATAACAGGGATAAAACAAATGGGTGAATAAATCTTTTTACCATGGCAACCTCCTGTTGCACAACAAAGGTAATAGTATAGGTAAAAATCCTAGATTAGTCATACAGAAAATATAACCAAGGCAACTGAAAATTATTTCATTACTGTTGTCATGTTTTGAAAGTACTTGTAAATTTGGATTATATATATATATATGACTGCATACTTCCAATAGATTGATGGCGATGTATTAATATATCCATATAATACTGATTTACCTGATCTTGTAAATAGATTCAACACAGTCAAACATACAACAGAATTTACATATAAAATGGAAAAAACAATACTTTACCTTTCCTAGGTATGCTACATTGCATTAACAGTATCTTAAAATTTAATATCACCAAAAATCAACTAATAAAAATGATCTTTTAAATTTCTATTCTCATCATAACAACAAAATAAAATTTGGAATAATCATTGGATTCTACTTAAGAACACTCAGAATTTACAGCTCTCAATAGTTGCATGAAGAAGAGAAATACATTGAAGATACTATAAGTTGTTCCAATACTCTATTTCATATTCAATGTGAAACAAAAGGCTTGTAAGATATTTAAAAATTGTCCTCTCCTGACAAACCCAACAAATTAAAAAATATATTGTTTGACCCAATAACTCTATCACACCTACAATGGAAAAGAATTTATCTAAACTCAGCATAGAATTTGCCACAACCACATTTAAAAGAATAAAAGACATACAAAACAAAAATAAGCTAAAACTTGAAAGAGGAATTTTACTCTATTACCTGTAACAATTACCACAAAGAATTCATAGGAGAAACCTCAAGAAATTTAAATTAAAAATTATATGAATAGAAAAGGGATATTTTGCAAAAAACACATTAAATGTATTAGGTTCTTAGTGTAATGAGACTGACCACAATTTTAATATATAAAACACTAGTCTAATTGAAAGAGAACACAATTCACTAAGACAAAAATGTTTAGAAAATCATCCACAGTAAATTTGCATCCAGATTCTTACAATGTTTCCCTCATTTTGGCAGACTTTGAGAAAAGTGATGTAAAAAAAAAAAAGAAAAGAAAAAAATCTAAATAAAATTGGTTAGATTAGATAAACAAAAGCACATATACATAAAAAAACAAAAAAAATGATTTTTTAAATTTAAAATTACCAGGGTCACTCATTAGTGTACATGTGTAATCACATCAATGCAGACAAACTTAGATTGATGCCATCCTAAAGGTCAAAATGTATCACATGAAAAATTATATATCTTTCCCCAAAAAACATTGTACTTGATATATAAAAATTGCTATGTCACTATCAAATTTCTATGAATATATATATATATATATATATATATATATATATATATATATATATATATATATATATAAAGAACATTAATCTTTACCAATGTGGTTTATGCCCTGATTTTATTTTGCAACAATTATTTATAAGCAGAATTAAAAAAATATCATTACATCTGCAAAATTATAAATTTAAGAAGGCTTAAAAAAATGCTTAATACTGTATTGTATTTGTATTGGGAGGATAAGAGAGTGAATGAGAAGACACAAGCAATGGGTGAATGGATAACATATCCATGAGATAATGGATAATCTTAATTGTACTAGAAAAGATAAGAGAGAGAATGAGAAGACACAAGCAATGGGTGAATGGATAACATATCCATGAGATAATGGATAATCTTAATTGTACTAGAAAAGATAAGAGAGAGAATGAGAAGACACAAGCAATGGGTGAATGGATAACATATCCATGAGATAATGGATAATCTTAATTGTACTAGAAAAGATAAGAGAGAGAATGAGAAGACACAAGCAAAGGGTGAATGGATAACATATCCATGAGATAATGGATAATCTTAATTGTACTAGAAAAGATAAGAGAGAGAATGAGAAGACACAAGCAATGGGTGAATGGATAACATATCCATGAGATAATGGATAATCTTAATTGTACTAGAAAAGATAAGAGACAGAATGAGAAGACACAAGCAATGGATGAATGGATAACATATCCATGAGATAATGGATAATCTTAATTGTACTAGAAAAGATAAGAGAGAGAATGAGAAGACACAAGCAATGGATGAATGGATAACATATCCATGAGATAATGGATAATCTTAATTGTACTAGAAAAGATAAGAGAGAGAATGAGAAGACACAAGCAATGGATGAATGGATAACATATCCATGAGATAATGGATAATCTTAATTATACTAGAAAAGATAAGAGAGTGAATGAGAAGACACAAGCAATGGGTGAATGGATAACATATCCATGAGATAATGGATAATCTTAATTGTACTAGAAAAGATAAGAGAGAGAATGAGAAGACACAAGCAATGGGTGAATGGATAACATATCCATGAGATAATGGATAATCTTAATTGTACTAGAAAAGATAAGAGAGAGAATGAGAAGACACAAGCAATGGGTGAATGGATAACATATCCATGAGATAATGGATAATCTTAATTGTACTAGAAAAGATAAGAGAGAGAATGAGAAGACACAAGCAATGGGTGAATGGATAACATATCCATGAGATAATGGATAATCTTAATTGTACTAGAAAAGATAAGAGAGAGAATGAGAAGACACAAGCAATGGATGAATGGATAACATATCCATGAGATAATGGATAATCTTAATTGTACTAGAAAAGATAAGAGAGAGAATGAGAAGACACAAGCAATGGATGAATGGATAACATATCCATGAGATAATGGATAATCTTAATTGTACTAGAAAAGATAAGAGAGAGAATGAGAAGACACAAGCAATGGATGAATGGATAACATATCCATGAGATAATGGATAATCTTAATTGTACTAGAAAAGATAAGAGAGAGAACGAAAAGACACAAGCAATGGGTGAATGGATAACATATCCATGAGATAATGGATAATCTTAATTGTACTAGAAAAGATAAGAGAGTGAATGAGAAGACACAAGCAATGGGTGAATGGATAACATATCCATGAGATAATGGATAATCTTAATTGTACTAGAAAAGATAAGAGAGAGAATGAGAAGACACAAGCAATGGATGAATGGATAACATATCCATGAGATAATGGATAATCTTAATTGTACTAGAAAAGATAAGAGAGAGAATGAGAAGACACAAGCAATGGATGAATGGATAACATATCCATGAGATAATGGATAATCTTAATTGTACTAGAAAAGATAAGAGAGAGAATGAGAAGACACAAGCAATGGATGAATGGATAACATATCCATGAGATAATGGATAATCTTAATTGTACTAGAAAAGATAAGAGAGAGAACGAAAAGACACAAGCAATGGGTGAATGGATAACATATCCATGAGATAATGGATAATCTTAATTGTACTAGAAAAGATAAGAGAGTGAATGAGAAGACACAAGCAATGGGTGAATGGATAACATATCCATGAGATAATGGATAATCTTAATTGTACTAGAAAAGATAAGAGAGAGAATGAGAAGACACAAGCAATGGATGAATGGATAACATATCCATGAGATAATGGATAATCTTAATTGTACTAGAAAAGATAAGAGAGAGAACGAAAAGACACAAGCAATGGGTGAATGGATAACATATCCATGAGATAATGGATAATCTTAATTGTACTAGAAAAGATAAGAGAGTGAATGAGAAGACACAAGCAATGGGTGAATGGATAACATATCCATGAGATAATGGATAATCTTAATTGTACTAGAAAAGATAAGAGAGAGAATGAGAAGACACAAGCAATGGATGAATGGATAACATATCCATGAGATAATGGATAATCTTAATTGTACTAGAAAAGATAAGAGAGAGAATGAGAGGACACATGCAATGTGTGAATGTATAACATAGGCATTAGATAATGGATAATCTTAATGGACTAGAAAAGGTAAGTGAGAGAATGAGAAGACATGAGCAATGGGTGAATGCATAATGGATAAACTTAATTGTACTAGAAAAGATAAAGAAAGAGAAGAAGATGGTGGTAATGCGTGAATGCATAATGGATAATCTTAATTGTACTAGAAACGATAAGAGAGAGAATGAGAAGACAGTGATAATGGGTGAATGCATAATTGATAATCTGAATTGTACTAGAAAAGATACGAGAGAATCAGAAGATATGAGGAATGGTTGAATGGATAATGGATAATCTTAATTGTATTAAAAAAGATAAGAGAGAGAATGAGAAGACACAAGCAATGGGTGAATGGATAACATATCCATGAGATAATGGATAATCTTAATTGTACTAGAAAAGATAAGAAAGAGAACGAAAAGACACAAGCAATGGGTGAATGGATAACATATCCATGAGATAATGGATAATCTTAATTGTACTAGAAAAGATAAGAGGGTGAATGAGAAGACACGGGCAATGGGTGATCGGATAACATATCCATGAGATAATGGATAATCTTAATTGTACTAGAAAAGATAAGAGAGAGCATGAGAAGACACACGCATTAGGTGAATGGATTACATAGGCATGAGATAATAGATAATCTGAATTGTACTAGAAAAGATAAGAGAGAGAATGAGAAGACACAAGCAATGGGTGAATGGATAACATAGGCATGAGATAATGGATAATCTGAATTGTACTAGAAAAGATAAGCGAGAGAATGAGTAGCCACAAGCAATGAATGAACGGATAACATAGGCATGAGATAATGGATAATCTTAATTATACTAGAAAAGATAAGAGGGAGAATGAGAAGTCTTGAACAATGGGTGAATGCATAATAGATAATCTTAATTGACTAGAAAAGGTAAGTGAGAGAATGAGAAGACATGAGCAATGGGTGAATGTATAATGGATAATCTTAATTGTACTAGAAAAGATAAAGAGAGAGAAGGAGAAGACAGTGGTAATGGGTGAATGCATAATGGATAATTTGAATTGTACTAGAAACGATAAGAGAAAGAATGAGAAGACAGTGATAATGGGTGAATGCATAATTGATAATCTTAATTGTACTAGAAAAGATACGAGAGAGAATCAGAAGATATGAGCAATGGTTGAATGGATAATGGATAATATTAATTGTACTAGAAAAGATAAGAGAGAGAATGAGAATTCAAAAGCAATGGGTGAATGGATAACATAGGCATGAGATAATGGATAATCTTAATTGTACTAGAAAAGATACGAGAGAGAATGAGAAGACACAAGCAATGAGTGAATGGATAACATAGTCAAGAGATAATGGATAATCTTAATTGTACTAGAAAAGATAAGAGAGAGAATGAGAAGACACAAGCAATGAGTGAATGGATAACATAGTCAAGATATAATGGATAATCTTAATTGTACTAGAAAAGATAAGAGAGAGAATGAGAAGACACAAGCAATGAGTGAATGGATAACATAGTCAATAGATAATGGATAATCTTAATTGTACTAGAAAAGATAAGAGAGAGAATGAGAAGACACAAGCACTGAGTGAATGGATAACATAGTCAAGATATAATGGATAATCTTAATTGTACTAGAAAAGATAAGAGACAGAATGAGAAGACATAAGCAATGGGTGAATGGATAAAATAGGCATAAGATAATGGATAATCTTAATTGTACTAGAAAAGATACGAGAGAGAATGAGAAGACACAAGCAATGAGTGAATGGATAACATAGTCAATAGATAATGGATAATCTTAATTGTACTAGAAAAGATACGAGAGAGAATGAGAAGACACAAGCAATGAGTGAATGGATAACACAGTCAAGATATAATGGATAATCTTAATTGTACTAGAAAAGATAAGAGACAGAATGAGAAGACATAAGCAATGGGTGAATGGATAAAATAGGCATGAGATAATGGATAATCTTAATTGTACTAGAAAAGATACGAGAGAGAATGAGAAGACACAAGCAATGAGTGAATGGATAACATAGTCAATAGATAATGGATAATCTTAATTGTACTAGAAAAGATAAGAGAGAGAATGAGAAGACATAAGCAATGAGTGAATGGATAACATAGTCAATAGATAATGGATAATCTTAATTGTACTAGAAAAGATACGAGAGAGAATGAGAAGACACAAGCAATGAGTGAATGGATAACATAGTCAAGAGATAATGGATAATCTTAATTGTACTAGAAAAGATAAGAGAGAGAATGAGAAGACACAAGCACTGAGTGAATGGATAACATAGTCAAGATATAATGGATAATCTTAATTGTACTAGAAAAGATAAGAGAGAGAATGAGAAGACATAAGAAATGAGTGAATGGATAACATAGTCAATAGATAATGGATAATCTTAATTGTACTAGAAAAGATACGAGAGAGAATGAGAAGACACAAGCAATGAGTGAATGGATAACATAGTCAAGAGATAATGGATAATCTTAATTGTACTAGAAAAGATAAGAGAGAGAATGAGAAGACACAAGCACTGAGTGAATGGATAACATAGTCAAGATATAATGGATAATCTTAATTGTACTAGAAAAGATAAGAGAGAGAATGAGAAGACATAAGCAATGAGTGAATGGATAACATAGTCAATAGATAATGGATAATCTTAATTGTACT
This sequence comes from Acanthosepion lycidas, assembly GCA_963932145.1. Taxonomy (NCBI): domain Eukaryota; kingdom Metazoa; phylum Mollusca; class Cephalopoda; order Sepiida; family Sepiidae; genus Acanthosepion; species Acanthosepion lycidas. Next base: position 30,572,478 of record OZ010590.1, read on the forward strand.
AGAAAAGATACGAGAGAGAATGAGAAGACACAAGCAATGAGTGAATGGATAACATAGTCAAGAGATAATGGATAATCTTAATTGTACTAGAAAAGATACGAGAGAGAATGAGAAGACACAAGCAATGAGTGAATGGATAACATAGTCAAGAGATAATGGATAATCTTAATTGTACTAGAAAAGATAAGAGAGAGAATGAGAAGACACAAGCAATGAGTGAATGGATAACATAGTCAAGAGATAATGGATAATCTTAATTGTACTAGAAAAGATAAGAGAGAGAATGAGAAGACACAAGCAATGAGTGAATGGATAACATATTCAAGATATAATGGATAATCTTAATTGTACTAGAAAAGATAAGAGACAGAATGAGAAGACATAAGCAATGGGTGAATGGATAAAATAGGCATGAGATAATGGATAATCTTAATTGTACTAGAAAAGATAAGAGACAGAATGAGAAGACATAAGCAATGGGTGAATGGATAAAATAGTCAAGAGATAATGGATAATCTTAATTGTACTAGAAAAGATACGAGAGAGAATGAGAAGACACAAGCAATGCGTGAATGGATAACACAGTCAAGATATAATGGATAATCTTAATTGTACTAGAAAAGATAAGAGACAGAATGAGAAGACATAAGCAATGGGTGAATGGATAAAATAGGCATGAGATAATGGATAATCTTAATTGTACTAGAAAAGATAAGAGAGTGAATGAGAAGACACAAGCAATGAGTGAATGGATAACATAGTCAAGATAAAATGGATAATCTTAATTGTACTAGAAAAGATAAGAGACAGAATGAGAAGACATAAGCAATGGGTGAATGGATAAAATAGGCATGAGATAATGGATAATCTTAATTGTACTAGAAAAGATACGAGAGAGAATGAGAAGACACAAGCAATGAGTGAATGGATAACATAATCAAGGGATAATGGATAATCTTAATTGTACTAGAAAAGATACGAGAGAGAATGAGAAGACACAAGCAATGAGTGAATGGATAAAATAGTCAAGAGATAATGGATAATCTTAATTGTACTAGAAAAGATAAGAGAGAGAATGAGAAGACACAAGCACTGAGTGAATGGATAACATAGTCAAGATATAATGGATAATCTTAATTGTACTAGAAAAGATAAGAGACAGAATGAGAAGACATAAGCAATGGGTGAATGGATAACATAGGCATGAGATAATGGATAATCTTAATTGTACTAGAAAAGATACGAGAGAGAATGAGAAGACACAAGCAATGAGTGAATGGATAACATAGTCAAGATAAAATGGATAATCTTAATTGTACTAGAAAAGATAAGAGACAGAATGAGAAGACATAAGCAATGGGTGAATGGATAAAATAGGCATGAGATAATGGATAATCTTAATTGTACTAGAAAAGATACGAGAGAGAATGAGAAGACACAAGCAATGAGTGAATGGATAACATAGTCAAGATAAAATGGATAATCTTAATTGTACTAGAAAAGATAAGAGACAGAATGAGAAGACATAAGCAATGGGTGAATGGATAAAATAGTCAAGAGATAATGGATAATCTTAATTGTACTAGAAAAGATACGAGAGAGAATGAGAAGACATAAGCAATGGGTGAATGGATAAGATAGGCATGAGATAATGGATAATCTTAATTGTACTAGAAAAGATAAGAGACAGAATGAGAAGACACAAGCAATGAGTGAATGGATAACATAGTCAAGAGATAATGGATAATCTTAATTGTACTAGAAAAGATACGAGAGAGAATGAGAAGACACAAGCAATGAGTGAATGGATAACATAGTCAAGATAAAATGTATAATCTTAATTGTACTAGAAAAGATAAGAGACAGAATGAGAAGACATAAGCAATGGGTGAATGGATAAAATAGGCATGAGATAATGGATAATCTTAATTGTACTAGAAAAGATAAGAGAGAGAATGAGAAGACACAAGCAATGAGTGAATGGATAACATAGTCAAGATAAAATGGATAATCTTAATTGTACTAGAAAAGATAAGAGACAGAATGAGAAGACATAAGCAATGGGTGAATGGATAAAATAGGCATGAGATAATGGATAATCTTAATTGTACTAGAAAAGATACGAGAGAGAATGAGAAGACACAAGCAATGAGTGAATGGATAACATAATCAAGGGATAATGGATAATCTTAATTGTACTAGAAAAGATACGAGAGAGAATGAGAAGACACAAGCAATGAGTGAATGGATAACATAGTCAAGAGATAATGGATAATCTTAATTGTACTAGAAAAGATAAGAGAGAGAATGAGAAGACACAAGCAATGAGTGAATGGATAACATAGTCAAGATATAATGGATAATCTTAATTGTACTAGAAAAGATAAGAGACAGAATGAGAAGACACAAGCAATGAGTGAATGGATAACATAATCAAGGGATAATGGATAATCTTAATTGTACTAGAAAAGATACGAGAGAGAATGAGAAGACACAAGCAATGAGTGAATGGATAACATAGTCAAGAGATAATGGATAATCTTAATTGTACTAGAAAAGATAAGAGAGAGAATGAGAAGACACAAGCAATGAGTGAATGGATAACATAGTCAAGAGATAATGGATAATCTTAATTGTACTAGAAAAGATAAGAGACAGAATGAGAAGACACAAGCAATGAGTGAATGGATAACATAATCAAGGGATAATGGATAATCTTAATTGTACTAGAAAAGATACGAGAGAGAATGAGAAGACACAAGCAATGAGTGAATGGATAACATAGTCAAGATAAAATGGATAATCTTAATTGTACTAGAAAAGATAAGAGACAGAATGAGAAGACATAAGCAATGGGTGAATGGATAAAATAGGCATGAGATAATGGATAATCTTAATTGTACTAGAAAAGATAAGAGAGAGAATGAGAAGACACAAGCAATGAGTGAATGGATAACATAGTCAAGATAAAATGGATAATCTTAATTGTACTAGAAAAGATAAGAGACAGAATGAGAAGACATAAGCAATGGGTGAATGGATAAAATAGGCATGAGATAATGGATAATCTTAATTGTACTAGAAAAGATACGAGAGAGAATGAGAAGACACAAGCAATGAGTGAATGGATAACATAATCAAGGGATAATGGATAATCTTAATTGTACTAGAAAAGATACGAGAGAGAATGAGAAGACACAAGCAATGAGTGAATGGATAACATAGTCAAGAGATAATGGATAATCTTAATTGTACTAGAAAAGATAAGAGAGAGAATGATAAGACACAAGTAATGGGTGAATGAATAACATAGTCAAGAGATAGTGGATAATCTTAATTGTACTAGAAAAGATAAGAGACAGAATGAGAAGACACAAGCAATGGGTGAATGAATAACATAGTCAAGAGATAATGGATAATCTTAATTGTACTAGAAAAGATAAGAGAGAGAATGAGAAGACACAAGCAATGAGTGAATGGATAACATATTCAAGATATAATGGATAATCTTAATTGTACTAGAAAAGATAAGAGACAGAATGAGAAGACATAAGCAATGGGTGAATGGATAAAATAGGCATGAGATAATGGATAATCTTAATTGTACTAGAAAAGATACGAGAGAGAATGAGAAGACACAAGCAATGAGTGAATGGATAACATAGTCAAGAGATAATGGATAATCTTAATTGTACTAGAAAAGATAAGAGAGAGAATGAGAAGACATAAGCAATAGGTGAATGGATAACATAGTCAAGATATAATGGATAATCTTAATTATACTAGAAAAGATAAGAGACAGAATGAGAAGACATAAGCAATGGGTGAATGGATAAAATAGGCATGAGATAATGGATAATCTTAATTGTACTAGAAAAGATACGAGAGAGAATGAGAAGACACAAGCAATGAGTGAATGGATAACATAGTCAAGAGATAATGGATTATCTTAATTGTACTAGAAAAGATAAGAGAGAGAATGAGAAGACACAAGCAATGAGTGAATGGATAACATAGTCAAGATATAATGGATAATCTTAATTGTACTAGAAAAGATAAGAGACAGAATGAGAAGACATAAGCAATGGGTGAATGGATAAAATAGGCATGAGATAATGGATAATCTTAATTGTACTAGAAAAGATACGAGAGAGAATGAGAAGACACAAGCAATGAGTGAATGGATAACATAGTCAAGAGATAATGGATAATCTTAATTGTACTAGAAAAGATAAGAGACAGAATGAGAAGACATAAGCAATGGGTGAATGGATAACATAGTCAAGAGATAATGGATAATATTAATTGTACTAGAAAAGATAAGAGAGAGAATGAGAAGACATAAGCAATGGGTGAATGGATAAAATAGGCATGAGATAATGGATAATCTTAATTGTACTAGAAAAGATACGAGAGAGAATGAGAAGACACAAGCAATGGGTGAATGGATAACATAGGCATGAGATAATGGATAATCTGAATTGTACTAGAAAAGATAAGAGAGAGAATGAGAAGACATAAGCAATAGGTGAATGGATAACATAGGCATGAGATAATGGATAATCTTAATTGTACTAGAAAAGATAAGAGAGAGAATGAGAAGACACGAGTAATGGGTGAATGAATAACATAGTCAAGAGATAGTGGATAATCTTAATTGTACTAGAAAAGATAAGAGACAGAATGAGAAGACACAAGCAATGGGTGAATGAATAACATAGTCAAGAGATAATGGATAATCTTAATTGTACTAGAAAAGATAAGAGAGAGAATGAGAAGACACAAGCAATGAGTGAATGGATAACATATTCAAGATATAATGGATAATCTTAATTGTACTAGAAAAGATAAGAGACAGAATGAGAAGACATAAGCAATGGGTGAATGGATAAAATAGGCATGAGATAATGGATAATCTTAATTGTACTAGAAAAGATACGAGAGAGAATGAGAAGACACAAGCAATGAGTGAATGGATAACATAGTCAAGATATAATGGATAATCTTAATTGTACTAGAAAAGATAAGAGACAGAATGAGAAGACATAAGCAATGGGTGAATGGATAAAATAGTCAAGAGATAATGGATAATCTTAATTGTACTAGAAAAGATACGAGAGAGAATGAGAAGACATAAGCAATGGGTGAATGGATAAAATAGGCATGAGATAATGGATAATCTTAATTGTACTAGAAAAGATAAGAGACAGAATGAGAAGACACAAGCAATGAGTGAATGGATAACATAGTCAAGAGATAATGGATAATCTTAATTGTACTAGAAAAGATACGAGAGAGAATGAGAAGACACAAGCAATGGTTGAATGGATAACGTAGTCAAGATATAATGGATAATCTTAATTATACTAGAAAAGATAAGAGAGAGAATGAGAAGTCATAAGCAATGGGTGAATGGATAACATAGGCATGAGATAATGGATTATCTTAATTGTACTAGAAAAGATAAGAGAGAGAATGAGAAGACATAAGCAATGGGTGAATGGATAACATAGGCGTGAGATAATGGATAATCTTAATTGTACTAGAAAAGATACGAGAGAGAATGAGAAGACACAAGCAATGAGTGAATGGATAACATAGTCAAGAGATAATGGATAATCTTAATTGTACTAGAAAAGATAAGAGAGAGAATGAGAAGACACGGGCAATGGTTGAATGGATAACATATCCATGAGATAATAGATAATCTTAATTGTACCTCGAAAAGATACGAGAGAGAATGAGAAGACACAAGGAATAGGTGAATGGATAACATAGGTATGAGATAATAGATAATCTGAATTTTACTTCAGAAGATAAGAGAGAGAATTAGAAGACACAAGCAATGGCTGAATGGATAACATAGTCAAGAGATAATGGATAATCATAATTGTACTAGAAAAGATAAGAGAGAGAATGAGAAGACACAAGCAATTAGTGAATGGATAACAGTCAAGAGATAATGGATAATCTTAATTGTACTAGAAAAGATAAGAGACATAATGAGAAGACATAAGCAATAGGTGAATGGATAACATAGTCAAGAGATAATGGATAATCTTAATTGTACTTCAAATGATAAGAGAGAGAATGAAAAGACACAAGCAATTGCTGAATGGATAACATAGTCAAGAGATAATGTGTCGAACAATCACGTGATCAAGATAAACACTCAGTTGTGGAGCAAGCTGAGGTAAAGAGTAATCCAACCTTGAGGAAGAGAGCTATTTATGGTGCAATGGAGCATCTCATTGTGCTAAAGTGGGACAGTCCATTGCTTGGGCTGTGATTGGCTGCTGGTTCCTGAGTGGAGGTATTTCTATATAAATACCAGCTTGATTCAGTTAGTTTGCAGGGTTTGTATTAAGTTACAACCTCCTTTATTTTTGTCTGCCAGCTGGACGCTAGCTGGGACTCTTACACCGGTAAGTGCTGTTTATTGTCTTGTTATTCTACATCTCCTTCCCCCCCATCGCGTGTCGGTAGTGGCCTTTGGGGAGGGATGAGTTCCTTTAAACCTGGCTGGTTGTGTGGAAGTAGTCTGGACAATGCCCGAGGGGGTTTTGTCCGTGTTATTGTAGACGGCTGTGCAGTGTTTGATGTTATTCCAGCGTCGAATGTTTGTGGCACTGGTGTAGGGGTATCGGGTAAGGCACTAGGTCTTGGAACTGGGATTGTTGGTGTATCCAGTTTCCTGAGAAATCGGCGATTTCGTAAGGTAATTCTACCTGATCCGTCAATTCTGATACGGTATTGGTGGTTGGGGAGGGTTTCAATGACCTGACCTGTTGTGTCCCATCGGCGGGTTGTTGGTCGTTGTAGTGCCACTATTTGTCCTTTTTGAAGGGGATTTAAGGTGTGTGCTGTTCTGTTGTATTGCTCTATGAGACGAGCGTTCCGCCGGGACAGACTTAACTCGCGATTTTGGGCTGCGGTTATCCAATTCGCGTGTGGCTTATAGAGTGTGGGGTGGGATGGTATGTAGTCACGTAGTCGGCGGTGGAGTAGTAGTTGAGCAGGGGATAGCCCAATGTTTTGAATGGGCGTATTCCTGTATTGGAGGATGGCTCTTGCTGCACGGTTATTGTCCAATGATCCTTGTGCTCCTGTGTTGCCATTTACGATTCTCTTGGCCGTTTTGACAGCGAGCTCTGCACGACCATTGGATTGTGGGTAACCAGCAGATGATAACCTGTGTTTAACAGCCCAGTCTTTTAAAAATTGCTTGAATGGAAGAGATGTGAAGGGTGGCCCACCATCACTGCTGAGTTCCTCAGGAGCGCCGTAGGTTTGAAATATGTCCCGGCAAATCGAAATAATTCTTGAGGCAGTTGCTTCTCCGTGGCTCAAGTGGTATAGATTCAGCCAGCCTGTTAACCTGTCAGCGCATGCTAAGTAACCATGGTTCCCAACATGGAAGATGTCCATGACGATTTGCTGAAATGGCCAATCAGGAGATGGTGTCAGATTGATTGGCTCTTTTGGTTGACTCGGGGCATTTTTTGAGCAAAACGTACAACCTGCTCTAATGTTACGAATTGAAGCATTCATCCCGGGCCAATAAACAGATTCATTGGCACGTGCCTTCATGCCAACTTCACCTTGGTGTGCAGAATGTAGGCTATGTAATACTTTTGCGCGTTGTGAGGTGGGGATAACAATTCTTTGATCTAAGAGCACTAATCCGTCGTCAACACTTAGGCGGTGCCTCACTTCCCAGTATTCACGGATTTCAGGTGCAGTGAGGATGCGCGTCCTTTGGAATCCATTTTGTATTACTTCAATTAATTTTTTGTACTGCGGGTCGCTGTGTCCCGCCGCACGGATAACGTTTGGTGAGATGAGCTCCAGGTTGTCGTTTGCACCGAATGTTGCTAATAGGGTTGTTGATTTGACCCAGTCATCCATGTTGTCAGACTCTATGATGTCTGATTGAGAGGGTTCAGCAGTGAATACATTTAGGAGTGCTTGTGATATGTCTGCTGGGTTACGTGAGACAGCATCAGAGGCTCTGTGCCATTTCCCAGGGCAGTACTGAATGGTGAATCTGTACCTGAGTGTTTTCTCCTTTAACCTGAATAATCGGGGGTTTTGGATTTTACTAAGGTCTCTATCTCCGAATAATCCTTTTAGTGGTTCATGATCTGTAACCACTATGAGATTCGGGCAACCCATTACAAAAATGCGACACTTTTCCAATGCCCATGCAATTGCTGCTGCCTCGCCTTCAATAGGTGCATATCTGCGTTCAGCATCAATGCAGAATCTGCTACCAGCAAATATCAGGCGCCAACCTTCAGGGCAGCAAACTGGAGCTTTGTCAGTGGTGCATGAGCAATACTTCTGTAGAAGTAGGAAGCCCATTCCTTCTTTGCTCCAATCTGGGGCAAGGCAGGTTATTCGTTCTTTTTGAAATGTTGCAATGCCTTTTCGGACTAAGTCAACTATTACCTTCTTTGACTGCTGAAATGCATCCTCGAGGCTTTTATTCCATGTAAAGTGAGAGTCTCGTTTTACAAGATCACGAAATGGAAGCATGACTGGGCTCAGTGAGTATGCCCAAGCGACTTGGTTGACCAGACCAAACCATGATCTGGCATCGGTGAGCGTTTTTGGTATTGGGAAGCTTAATATTGCCTCCAGCATGGATTTAGAAGGGGTTACACCAGAGGATGTTATCTGGAGGCCACCAAACTGCACTGTGTCTTGGCAAAATTGGAATTTTTCCGTATTTAGTATGATGCCGTTTTTTGCACAATGAAGGAGGAAATCGAAGGTGTGAAAAAAGGCTCCTTCAATGTCAGAGTCATAGAGTAGGGTGTCATCTACGATTTTTACTTTGCGGGGGATGTCTTTTATTACTTCATCATACCTTCGGGTGTAGGCATCTCCAGATGCTAGGTAACCTTGTGGCATCCTCAGGTACATGAACCTTCCCCATTCTGTAATGAAGGTGGTGAGTGGCTGGGACTCTTTATCTAAGGGGATGGAGTGATATCCATCAACAGCATCCAACACCGTTTTCTTTTGTTTAGGTGGCACTTGCAGTGCTAGCTGAAATGGTGACCCCGTATGGTGTGTTTCCCGTTTGCACTGTGAATTCAGGTGTTGGTAGTCTATGGTTCTTCGTGGTTTGCCATTTTTCTTGGCAGTAATTACCATAGTGCTACACCAATCAGTGGGCATGCCGACGGGTACTGGGGTTATGATGCCCCTTTTCACATCTTCCCAAAGGGCCTGTCTTACGGGCTCTTTGAAGTGAAAAGGCACAGGAATTGGGTTATGTCTGGCTTTGGGGACTGCTCCTTCTTTGAGGTGTATATGTGCATTGGGGCCAGACATTGGTGGGAATTCACCATTGTTCTTGAATGCCGTTTCGGCGAATTGATTCAATAGCCAATTCTTGAGTCTATCAATGTTCTGTTCTGTTGGGGAAAAAGGGAGTTTTTTGGGACGCGTTGGAAGTTGTCCCTCGACTTTGCATTGTTTAGTGCTTGCGTCTGATTTTTTATGTGTGCTTGTCAAGGGCAGGTGTTGCATTGCTGTTTGGGGTAATATTGTAGTCGTCGGCTTAGGAAAGTCTTTGGACAGTATCCCTACATCAATGCAGGCTGCTTTGCTGAAGTATAGCCGCTGAATCTTTTTGCATATGTATAGGGCTTGTTTAGTTGTTCTTCCTTGGACGATGAATTCCACAGGGAGCCAACCCTGACAGACAAGTGTAAAGCCTCCCACAGCTCGAACGACTTTTTTTGATGGAATGAGGTTGTTGATAGTGAGCCCCATATTCAGAAGGTGCTTAAGTCCCCCGAGACATATGGTGGCCCCACTGTCAGGAAAGATCGTCATCCTAGTGCTGTGATTTCTGGGGATATTCTTAACTTGTCTGGGATCCGGTTTTGGTGAGAACGGAACAACATACGCATCAATTTCCCTTACCTGGCATGTGTCTTTAGATGTATACGTGCCTGTCGTTTGATTGAATGTGATGTGGGCAATAAGTGTGTCCATGGCAGCTTCATTAGCCTCTGGGCTTTTCCTGACCGCTTGAGCTAGTTTCTTAGCCCGGCATACCCTCGATAGGTGATTGGGCTTCCCACAGTTACTACATGTTTGTCCCCATGCTGGGCATTTTAGCCGGCGGGATCCAGTTCCTGAGGTGCTATGCTGGTGGCTGCCACAACCTAAGCAAGCCCGCTGGTTTGGTTTAACATTGCAGTTGCCATAGGTGCTGGTACGGATCCCCTCGTTGGCTTGTGGTGTACCCTTCTGTCTGCGGTATGTTGATAGCCGAGCAGCAGCTGTATCTGAAGCGCCGGCCATTGAGGTTTGGTCTCGCAATGCTGATTCGAATGCCTCAGCATGACGGATATTTTGCTCAAGGGATTTAAGTGCCCCAGCTTTGGCCAGTAGGTCAGCCTGGAGTGTGTCATTTGCTATTCCACGGATGATCTGGTCCTTGATGTATATATCAGACAGGTCATGCTCACACGAGGGGCAGGTAAAGTTACAATCAACGGCTATGGCTCTGAGGCGGACAAGGTAACTTTGTATTGGCTCATCCGCATCCTGAAACATGGAGGCAAAAGCAAGGCGATGGACAATAGGACTTGACCTTTGGGTGACCAATGCTTCTACCATGTCAAGTAGCTTATCTGGATCAGTGGTAAAGAAGTCAGGGTGTGTGTTGATTATGGCATTTTGCACAGCTTCATCAGCACAATTGTATAAGTGAATATTAGCTTGGGAGCTTGGCATATTCGTCATCTTGGTAAAGACATCCCAGTCAATTCGGAACTTCCTGAATTGCTGTGGTGTCATCTCGAGATTGAGATGAGGAGGCTTGGCTGCTAGTGCCTGAATACGGGTTGTCTGGGTGGTGGATTCCTTAGCCCGCTTGATGATACACAGGGCTTCTCCAATTAAAGTGACTCCCAGCTCCTTAAGCATAGATCGATCCAGCATTTGAAGGCTCTCGATTGTCAGCTTCTCATCCGCAAACCTTGTTGCATGAGTTTTGGCTGAGTCAGTGGATATGCCTGCTTCAATGAAGAAGAGTTCCCAATTTTCGGGTGTCAATAATCCTGTTCGCAGCGCCATGTCGAACAATCACGTGATCAAGATAAACACTCAGTTGTGGAGCAAGCTGAGGTAAAGAGTAATCCAACCTTGAGGAAGAGAGCTATTTATGGTGCAATGGAGCATCTCATTGTGCTAAAGTGGGACAGTCCATTGCTTGGGCTGTGATTGGCTGCTGGTACCTGAGTGGAGGTATTTCTATATAAATACCAGCTTGATTCAGTTAGTTTGCAGGGTTTGTATTAAGTTACAACCTCCTTTATTTTTGTCTGCCAGCTGGACGCTAGCTGGGACTCTTACACCGGTAAGTGCTGTTTATTGTCTTGTTATTCTACATAATGGATAATCTTAATTGTACTAGAAAAGATAAGAGAGAGAATGAGAAGACACAAGCAATGAGTGAATGGATAACATGGTCAAGAGATAATGGATAATCTTTATTGTACTAGAAAAGATAAGAGACAGAATGAGAAGACATAAGCAATGGGTGAATGGATAACATAGGCATGAGATAATGGATAATCTTAATTGTACTAGAAAAGATAAGAGAGAGAATGAGAAGTCACAAGCAATGGGTGAATGGATAACATAGTCAAGAGATAATGGATAATCTTAATTGTACTTCAAATGATAAGAGAGAAAATGAGAAGACACAAGCAATGGCTGAATGGATAACATAGTCAAGAGATAATGGATAATCTTAATTGTACTAGAAAAGATAAGAGAGAGAATGAGAAGACACAAGCAATGAGTGAATGGATAACATAGTCAAGAGATAATGGATAATCTTTATTGTACTAGAAAAGATAAGAGACAGAATGAGAAGACATAAGCAATGGGTGAATGGATAACATAGGCATGAGATAATGGATAATCTTAATTGTACTAGAAAAGATAAGAGAGAGAATGAGAAGACATAAGCAATGGGTGAATGGATAACATAGTCAAGAGATAATGGATAATCTTAATTGTACTAGAAAAGATAAGAGAGAGAATGAGAAGACACAAGCAATGGCTGAATGGATAACATAGTCAAGAGATGATGGATAATCTTAATTGTACTAGAAAAGATAAGAGAGAGAATGAGAAGACATAAGCAATGGGTGAATGGATAACATAGTCAAGAGATAATGGATAATCTTAATTGTACTAGAAAAGAAAAGAGAGAGAATGAGAAGACACAAGCAATGAGGGAATGGATAACATAGTCAAGATATAATGGATAATCTTAATTGTACTAGAAAAGATAAGAGACAGAATGAGAAGACATAAGCAATGGGTGAATGGATAACATAGTCAAGAGATAATGGATAATCTGAATTGTACTAGAAAAGAAAAGAGAGAGAATGAGAAGACACAAGCAATGAGGGAATGGATAACATAGTCAAGATATAATGGATAATCTTAATTGTACTAGAAAAGATAAGAGAGAGAATGAGAAGACATAAGCAATGGGTGAATGGATAAAATAGGCATGAGATAATGGATAATCTTAATTGTACTAGAAAAGATACGAGAGAGAATGAGAAGACACAAGCAATGGGTGAATGGATAACATAGTCAAGAGATAATGGATAATCTTAATTGTACTAGAAAAGATAAGAGAAAGAATGAGAAGACATAAGCAATGGGTGAATGGATAACATAGTCAAGATATAATGGATAAACTTAATTGTACTAGAAAAGATAAGAGAGAGAATGAGAAGACATAAGCAATGGGTGAATGAATAACATAGTCAAGAGATAATGGATAATCTTAATTGTACTAGAAAAGATAAGAGAGAGAATGAGAAGACATAAGCAATGGGTGAATGGATAACATACCCATGAGATAATGGATAATCTTAATTGTACTAGAAAAGATAAGAGACAGAATGAGAAGACATAAGCAATGGGTGAATGGATAACATAGTCAAGAGATAATGGATAATCTGAATTGTACTAGAAAAGAAAAGAGAGAGAATGAGAAGACACAAGCAATGAGGGAATGGATAACATAGTCAAGATATAATGGATAATCTTAATTGTACTAGAAAAGATAAGAGAGAGAATGAGAAGACATAAGCAATGGGTGAATGGATAAAATAGGCATGAGATAATGGATAATCTTAATTGTACTAGAAAAGATACGAGAGAGAATGAGAAGACATAAGCAATGGCTGAATGGATAACATAGTCAAGAGATAATGGATAATCTTAATTGTACTAGAAAAGATAAGAGAGAGAATGAGAAGACACAAGCAATGGGTGAATGAATAACATAGTCAAGAGATAGTGGATAATCTTAATTGTACTAGAAAAGATAAGAGACAGAATGAGAAGACATAAGCAATGGGTGAATGGATAACATAGTCAAGAGATAATGGATAATCTTAATTGTACTAGAAAAGAAAAGAGAGAGAATGAGAAGACACAAGCAATGAGGGAATGGATAACATAGTCAAGATATAATGGATAATCTTAATTGTACTAGAAAAGATAAGAGAGAGAATGAGAAGACATAAGCAATGGGTGAATGGATAAAATAGGCATGAGATAATGGATAATCTTAATTGTACTAGAAAAGATACGAGAGAGAATGAGAAGACACAAGCAATGGGTGAATGGATAACATAGTCAAGAGATAATAGATAATCTTAATTGTACTAGAAAAGATAAGAGAAAGAATGAGAAGACATAAGCAATGGGTGAATGGATAACATAGTCAAGATATAATGGATAATCTTAATTGTACTAGAAAAGATAAGAGAGAGAATGAGAAGACATAAGCAATGGGTGAATGAATAACATAGTCAAGAGATAATGGATAATCTTAATTGTACTAGAAAAGATAAGAGAGAGAATGAGAAGACATAAGCAATGGGTGAATGGATAACATACCAATGAGATAATGGATAATCTTAATTGTACTAGAAAAGATAAGAGAGAGAATGAGAAGACATAAGCAATGGGTGAATGAATAACATAGTCAAGAGATAATGGATAATCTTAATTGTACTAGAAAAGATAAGAGAGAGAATGAGGAGACATAAGCAATGGGTGAATGGATAACATAGTCAAGAGATAATGGATAATCTGAATTGTACTAGAAAAGATAAGAGAAAGAATGAGAAGACATAAGCAATGGGTGAATGGATAACATAGTCAAGAGATAATGGATAATCTTAATTGTACTAGAAAAGATAAGAGAGAGAATGAGAAGACATAAGCAATGGGTGAATGGATAACATAGTCAAGAGATAATGGATAATCTTAATTGTACTAGAAAAGATAAGAGAGAGAATGAGGAGACATAAGCAATGGGTGAATGGATAACATAGTCAAGAGATAATGGATAATCTGAATTGTACTAGAAAAGATACGAGTGAGAATGAGAAGACACAAGCAATAGGTGAATGGATAACATAGTCAAGAGATAATGGATAATCTTAATTGTATTAGAAAAGATAAGAGAAAGAATGAGAAGACATAAGCAATGGGTGAATGGATAACATAGTCAAGAGATGATGGATAATCTTAATTGTACTAGAAAAGATAAGAGAGAGAATGAGAAGACATAAGCAATGGGTGAATGGATAACATAGTCAAGAGATAATGGATAATCTTAATTGTACTAGAAAAGATAAGAGAGAGAATGAGAAGACATAAGCAATGGGTGAATTAATAACATAGTCAAGAGATAATGGATAATCTTAATTGTACTAGAAAAGATAAGAGAGAGAATGAGAAGACATAAGCAATGGGTGAATGGATAACATAGTCAAGAGATAATGGATAATCTTAATTGTACTAGAAAAGATAAGAGAGAGAATGAGGAGACATAAGCAATGGGTGAATGGATAACATAGTCAAGAGATAATGGATAATCTTAATTGTACTAGAAAAGATAAGAGAGAGAATGAGGAGACATAAGCAATGGGTGAATGGATAACATAGTCAAGAGATAATGGATAATCTGAATTGTACTAGAAAAGAAAAGAGAGAGAATGAGAAGACACAAGCAATGAGGGAATGGATAACATAGTCAAGATATAATGGATAATCTTAATTGTACTAGAAAAGATAAGAGAGAGAATGAGAAGACATAAGCAATGGGTGAATGGATAAAATAGGCATGAGATAATGGATAATCTTAATTGTACTAGAAAAGATACGAGAGAGAATGAGAAGACACAAGCAATGGGTGAATGGATAACATAGTCAAGAGATAATAGATAATCTTAATTGTACTAGAAAAGATAAGAGAAAGAATGAGAAGACATAAGCAATGGGTGAATGGATAACATAGTCAAGATATAATGGATAATCTTAATTGTACTAGAAAAGATAAGAGAGAGAATGAGAAGACATAAGCAATGGGTGAATGAATAACATAGTCAAGAGATAATGGATAATCTTAATTGTACTAGAAAAGATAAGAGAGAGAATGAGAAGACATAAGCAATGGGTGAATGGATAACATACCCATGAGATAATGGATAATCTTAATTGTACTAGAAAAGATAAGAGAGAGAATGAGAAGACATAAGCAATGGGTGAATGAATAACATAGTCAAGAGATAATGGATAATCTTAATTGTACTAGAAAAGATAAGAGAGAGAATGAGGAGACATAAGCAATGGGTGAATGGATAACATAGTCAAGAGATAATGGATAATCTGAATTGTACTAGAAAAGATAAGAGAAAGAATGAGAAGACATAAGCAATGGGTGAATGGATAACATAGTCAAGAGATAATGGATAATCTTAATTGTACTAGAAAAGATAAGAGAGAGAATGAGAAGACATAAGCAATGGGTGAATGGATAACATAGTCAAGAGATAATGGATAATCTTAATTGTACTAGAAAAGATAAGAGAGAGAATGAGGAGACATAAGCAATGGGTGAATGGATAACATAGTCAAGAGATAATGGATAATCTGAATTGTACTAGAAAAGATACGAGTGAGAATGAGAAGACACAAGCAATAGGTGAATGGATAACATAGTCAAGAGATAATGGATAATCTTAATTGTATTAGAAAAGATAAGAGAAAGAATGAGAAGACATAAGCAATGGGTGAATGGATAACATAGTCAAGAGATGATGGATAATCTTAATTGTACTAGAAAAGATAAGAGAGAGAATGAGAAGACATAAGCAATGGGTGAATGGATAACATAGTCAAGAGATAATGGATAATCTTAATTGTACTAGAAAAGATAAGAGAGAGAATGAGAAGACATAAGCAATGGGTGAATTAATAACATAGTCAAGAGATAATGGATAATCTTAATTGTACTAGAAAAGATAAGAGAGAGAATGAGAAGACATAAGCAATGGGTGAATGGATAACATAGTCAAGAGATAATGGATAATCTTAATTGTACTAGAAAAGATAAGAGAGAGAATGAGGAGACATAAGCAATGGGTGAATGGATAACATAGTCAAGAGATAATGGATAATCTTAATTGTACTAGAAAAGATAAGAGAGAGAATGAGGAGACATAAGCAATGGGTGAATGGATAACATAGTCAAGAGATAATGGATAATCTGAATTGTACTAGAAAAGAAAAGAGAGAGAATGAGAAGACACAAGCAATGAGGGAATGGATAACATAGTCAAGATATAATGGATAATCTTAATTGTACTAGAAAAGATAAGAGAGAGAATGAGAAGACATAAGCAATGGGTGAATGGATAAAATAGGCATGAGATAATGGATAATCTTAATTGTACTAGAAAAGATACGAGAGAGAATGAGAAGACACAAGCAATGGGTGAATGGATAACATAGTCAAGAGATAATGGATAATCTTAATTGTACTAGAAAAGATAAGAGAAAGAATGAGAAGACATAAGCAATGGGTGAATGGATAACATAGTCAAGATATAATGGATAAACTTAATTGTACTAGAAAAGATAAGAGAGAGAATGAGAAGACATAAGCAATGGGTGAATGAATAACATAGTCAAGAGATAATGGATAATCTTAATTGTACTAGAAAAGATAAGAGAGAGAATGAGAAGACATAAGCAATGGGTGAATGGATAACATACCCATGAGATAATGGATAATCTTAATTGTACTAGAAAAGATAAGAGACAGAATGAGAAGACATAAGCAATGGGTGAATGGATAACATAGTCAAGAGATAATGGATAATCTGAATTGTACTAGAAAAGAAAAGAGAGAGAATGAGAAGACACAAGCAATGAGGGAATGGATAACATAGTCAAGATATAATGGATAATCTTAATTGTACTAGAAAAGATAAGAGAGAGAATGAGAAGACATAAGCAATGGGTGAATGGATAAAATAGGCATGAGATAATGGATAATCTTAATTGTACTAGAAAAGATACGAGAGAGAATGAGAAGACATAAGCAATGGCTGAATGGATAACATAGTCAAGAGATAATGGATAATCTTAATTGTACTAGAAAAGATAAGAGAGAGAATGAGAAGACACAAGCAATGGGTGAATGAATAACATAGTCAAGAGATAGTGGATAATCTTAATTGTACTAGAAAAGATAAGAGACAGAATGAGAAGACATAAGCAATGGGTGAATGGATAACATAGTCAAGAGATAATGGATAATCTTAATTGTACTAGAAAAGAAAAGAGAGAGAATGAGAAGACACAAGCAATGAGGGAATGGATAACATAGTCAAGATATAATGGATAATCTTAATTGTACTAGAAAAGATAAGAGAGAGAATGAGAAGACATAAGCAATGGGTGAATGGATAAAATAGGCATGAGATAATGGATAATCTTAATTGTACTAGAAAAGATACGAGAGAGAATGAGAAGACACAAGCAATGGGTGAATGGATAACATAGTCAAGAGATAATAGATAATCTTAATTGTACTAGAAAAGATAAGAGAAAGAATGAGAAGACATAAGCAATGGGTGAATGGATAACATAGTCAAGATATAATGGATAATCTTAATTGTACTAGAAAAGATAAGAGAGAGAATGAGAAGACATAAGCAATGGGTGAATGAATAACATAGTCAAGAGATAATGGATAATCTTAATTGTACTAGAAAAGATAAGAGAGAGAATGAGAAGACATAAGCAATGGGTGAATGGATAACATACCCATGAGATAATGGATAATCTTAATTGTACTAGAAAAGATAAGAGAGAGAATGAGAAGACATAAGCAATGGGTGAATGAATAACATAGTCAAGAGATAATGGATAATCTTAATTGTACTAGAAAAGATAAGAGAGAGAATGAGGAGACATAAGCAATGGGTGAATGGATAACATAGTCAAGAGATAATGGATAATCTGAATTGTACTAGAAAAGATAAGAGAAAGAATGAGAAGACATAAGCAATGGGTGAATGGATAACATAGTCAAGAGATAATGGATAATCTTAATTGTACTAGAAAAGATAAGAGAGAGAATGAGAAGACATAAGCAATGGGTGAATGGATAACATAGTCAAGAGATAATGGATAATCTTAATTGTACTAGAAAAGATAAGAGAGAGAATGAGGAGACATAAGCAATGGGTGAATGGATAACATAGTCAAGAGATAATGGATAATCTGAATTGTACTAGAAAAGATACGAGTGAGAATGAGAAGACACAAGCAATAGGTGAATGGATAACATAGTCAAGAGATAATGGATAATCTTAATTGTATTAGAAAAGATAAGAGAAAGAATGAGAAGACATAAGCAATGGGTGAATGGATAACATAGTCAAGAGATGATGGATAATCTTAATTGTACTAGAAAAGATAAGAGAGAGAATGAGAAGACATAAGCAATGGGTGAATGGATAACATAGTCAAGAGATAATGGATAATCTTAATTGTACTAGAAAAGATAAGAGAGAGAATGAGAAGACATAAGCAATGGGTGAATTAATAACATAGTCAAGAGATAATGGATAATCTTAATTGTACTAGAAAAGATAAGAGAGAGAATGAGAAGACATAAGCAATGGGTGAATGGATAACATAGTCAAGAGATAATGGATAATCTTAATTGTACTAGAAAAGATAAGAGAGAGAATGAGGAGACATAAGCAATGGGTGAATGGATAACATAGTCAAGAGATAATGGATAATCTTAATTGTACTAGAAAAGATAAGAGAGAGAATGAGGAGACATAAGCAATGGGTGAATGGATAACATAGTCAAGAGATAATGGATAATCTTAATTGTATTAGAAAAGATAAGAGAGAGAATGAGAAGACATAAGCAATGGGTGAATGGATAACATAGTCAAGAGATAATGGATAATCTGAATTGTACTAGAAAAGATAAGAGAGAGAATGAGAAGACCTAAGCAATGGGTGAATGGATAACATAGGCATGAGATAATGGATAATCTTAATTGTACTAGAAAAGATACGAGAGAGAATGAGAAGACACAAGCAATAGGTGAATGGATAACATAGTCAAGAGATAATGGATAATCTTAATTGTACTAGAAAAGATAAGAGAGAGAATGAGAAGACATAAGCAATGAGTGAATGGATAACATAGTCAAGAGATAATGGATAATCTTAATTGTACTAGAAAAGATAAGAGAAAGAATGAGAAGACATAAGCAATGGGTGAATGGATAACATAGTCAAGAGATAATGGATAATCTTAATTGTACTAGAAAAGATAAGAGAGAGAATGAGGAGACATAAGCAATGGGTGAATGGATAACATAGTCAAGAGATAATGGATAATCTGAATTGTACTAGAAAAGATACGAGTGAGAATGAGAAGACACAAGCAATAGGTGAATGGATAACATAGTCAAGAGATAATGGATAATCTTAATTGTATTAGAAAAGATAAGAGAAAGAATGAGAAGACATAAGCAATGGGTGAATGGATAACATAGTCAAGAGATGATGGATAATCTTAATTGTACTAGAAAAGATAAGAGAGAGAATGAGAAGACATAAGCAATGGGTGAATGGATAACATAGTCAAGAGATAATGGATAATCTTAATTGTACTAGAAATGATAAGAGAGAGAATGAGAAGACATAAGCAATGGGTGAATGAATAACATAGTCAAGAGATAATGGATAATCTTAATTGTACTAGAAAAGATAAGAGAGAGAATGAGAAGACATAAGCAATGGGTGAATGGATAACATAGTCAAGAGATAATGGATAATCTTAATTGTACTAGAAAAGATAAGAGAGAGAATGAGGAGACATAAGCAATGGGTGAATGGATAACATAGTCAAGAGATAATGGATAATCTGAATTGTACTAGAAAAGATACGAGTGAGAATGAGAAGACACAAGCAATAGGTGAATGGATAACATAGTCAAGAGATAATGGATAATCTTAATTGTATTAGAAAAGATAAGAGAAAGAATGAGAAGACATAAGCAATGGGTGAATGGATAACATAGTCAAGAGATGATGGATAATCTTAATTGTATTAGAAAAGATAAGAGAGAGAATGAGAAGACATAAGCAATGGGTGAATGGATAACATAGTCAAGAGATAATGGATAATCTTAATTGTACTAGAAAAGATAAGAGAGAGAATGAGAAGACATAAGCAATGGGTGAATGAATAACATAGTCAAGAGATAATGGATAATCTTAATTGTACTAGAAAAGATAAGAGAGAGAATGAGAAGACATAAGCAATGGGTGAATGGATAACATAGTCAAGAGATAATGGATAATCTTAATTGTATTAGAAAAGATAAGAGAGAGAATGAGAAGACATAAGCAATGAGTGAATGGATAACATAGTCAAGAGATAATGGATAATCTGAATTGTACTAGAAAAGATAAGAGAGAGAATGATGAGACATAAGCAATGGGTGAATGGTTAACATAGTCAAGAGATAATGGATAATCTGAATTGTACTAGAAAAGATAAGAGAGAGAATGAGAAGACCTAAGCAATGGGTGAATGGATAACATAGGCATGAGATAATGGATAATCTTAATTGTACTAGAAAAGATACGAGAGAGAATGAGAAGACACAAGCAATAGGTGAATGGATAACATAGTCAAGAGATAATGGATAATCTTAATTGTACTAGAAAAGATAAGAGAGAGAATGAGAAGACATAAGCAATGAGTGAATGGATAACATAGTCAAGAGATAATGGATAATCTTAATTGTACTAGAAAAGATAAGAGAGAGAATGAGAAGACATAAGCAATTGGTGAATGGATAACATAGTCAAGAGATAATGGATAATCTTAATTGTAATAGAAAAGATAAGAGAGAGAATGAGAAGACACAAGCAATGGGTGAATGGTTAACATAGGCAAGAGATAATGGATAATCTTAATTGTAATAGAAAAGATAAGAGAGAGAATGAGAAGACACAAGCAATGGGTGAATGGATAACATAGTCAAGAGATAATGGATAATCTAAATTGTACTAGAAAAGATAAGACAGAGAATGAGAAGACATAAGCAATGGGTGAATGGATAACATAGACAAGAGATAATGGATAATCTTAATTGTACTAGAAAAGAAAAGAGAGAGAATGAGAAGACACAAGCAATGAGGGAATGGATAACATAGTCAAGATATAATGGATAATCTTAATTGTACTAGAAAAGATAAGAGACAGAATGAGAAGACATAAGCAATGGGTGAATGGATAAAATAGGCATGAGATAATGGATAATCTTAATTGTACTAGAAAAGATACGAGAGAGAATGAGAAGACACAAGCAATGAGTGAATGGTTAACATAGTCAAGAGATAATGGATAATCTTAATTGTACTAGAAAAGATAAGAGAGAGAATGAGAAGACACAAGCAATGGGTGAATGAATAACATAGTCAAGAGATAGTGGATAATCTTAATTGTACTAGAAAAGATAAGAGACAGAATGAGAAAACATAAGCAATGGGTGAATGGATAACATAGTCAAGAGATAATGGATAATCTTAATTGTACTAGAAAAGATAAGAGAGAGAATGAGAAGACACAAGCAATGAGTGAATGGATAACATAGTCAAGAGATAATGGATAATCTTAATTGTACTAGAAAAGATAAGAGAGAGAATGAGAAGACACAAGCAATGGGTGAATGAATAACATAGTCAAGAGATAGTGGATAATCTTAATTGTACTAGAAAAGATAAGAGAGAGAATGAGAAGACATAAGCAATGGGTGAATGGATAACATAGGCATGAGATAATGGATAATTTTAATTGTACTAGAAAAGATACGAGAGAGAATGAGAAGACACAAGCAATGAGTGAATGGATAACATAGTCAAGAGATAATGGATAATCTTAATTGTACTAGAAAAGATAAGAGAGAGAATGAGAAGACACAAGCAATGGGTGAATGAATAACATAGTCAAGAGATAATGGATAATCTTAATTGTACTAGAAAAGATAAGAGAGAGAATGAGAAGACATAAGCAATGGGTGAATGGATAACATAGGCATGAGATAATGGATAATTTTAATTATACTAGAAAAGATAAGAGAGAGAATGAGAAGACACAAGCAATGGGTGAATGAATAACATAGTCAAGAGATAATGGATAATCTTAATTGTACTAGAAAAGATAAGAGAGAGAATGAGAAGACATAAGCAATGTGTGAATGGATAACATAGTCAAGAGATAATGGATAATCTTAATTGTACTAGAAAAGATAAGAGAGAGAATGAGAAGACATAAGCAATGGGTGAATGAATAACATAGTCAAGAGATAATGGATAATCTTAATTGTACTAGAAAAGATAAGAGAGAGAATGAGAAGACATAAGCAATGGGTGAATGGATAACATAGTCAAGAGATAATGGATAATCTTAATTGTACTAGAAAAGATAAGAGAGAGAATGAGAAGACATAAGCAATGGGTGAATGGATAACATAGTCAAGAGATAATGGATAATCTTAATTGTACTAGAAAAGATAAGAGAGAGAATGAGAAGACATAAGCAATGGGTGAATGGATAACATAGGCATGAGATAATGGATAATCTTAATTGTACTAGAAAAGATAAGAGAGAGAATGAGAAGACACAAGCAATGGGTGAATGAATAACATAGTCAAGAGATAGTGGATAATCTTAATTGTACTAGAAAAGATAAGAGAGAGAATGAGAAGACATAAGCAATGGGTGAATGGATAACATAGGCATGAGATAATGGATAATTTTAATTGTACTAGAAAAGATAAGAGAGAGAATGAGAAGACATAAGCAATGGGTGAATGGATAACATAGTCAAGAGATAATGGATAATCTTAATTGTACTAGAAAAGATAAGAGAGAGAATGAGAAGACACAAGCAATGGGTGAATGAATAACATAGTCAAGAGATAATGGATAATCTTAATTGTACTAGAAAAGATAAGAGAGAGAATGAGAAGACATAAGCAATGGGTGAATGGATAACATAGTCAAGAGATAATGGATAATCTTAATTGTACTAGAAAAGATAAGAGAGAGAATGAGAAGACACAAGCAATGGGTGAATGAATAACATAGTCAAGAGATAATGGATAATCTTAATTGTACTAGAAAAGATAAGAGAGAGAATGAGAAGACATAAGCAATGGGTGAATGGATAACATAGGCATGAGATAATGGATAATTTTAATTGTACTAGAAAAGATAAGAGAGAGAATGAGAAGACACAAGCAATGAGTGAATGGATAACATAGTCAAGAGATAATGGATAATCTTAATTGTACTAGAAAAGATAAGAGAGAGAATGAGAAGACACAAGCAATGGGTGAATGAATAACATAGTCAAGAGATAATGGATAATCTTATTTGTACTAGAAAAGATACGAGTGAGAATGAGAAGACACAAGCAATATGTGAATGGATAACATAGTCAAGAGATAATGGATAATCTTAATTGTACTAGAAAAGATAAGAGAGAGAATGAGAAGACATAAGCAATGGGTGAATGGATAACATAGGCATGAGATAATGGATAATTTTAATTGTACTAGAAAAGATACGAGAGAGAATGAGAAGACACAAGCAATGAGTGAATGGATAACATAGTCAAGAGATAATGGATAATCTTAATTGTACTAGAAAAGATAAGAGAAAGAATGAGAAGACATAAGCAATGGGTGAATGGATAACATAGTCAAGAGATAATGGATAATCTTAATTGTACTAAAAAAGATAAGAGAGAGAATGAGAAGACATAAGCAATGGGTGAATGGATAACATACCCATGAGATAATGGATAATCTTAATTGTACTAGAAAAGATAAGAGAGAGAATGAGAAGACATAAGCAATGGGTGAATGGATAACATAGGCATGAGATAATGGATAATTTTAATTGTACTAGAAAAGATACGAGAGAGAATGAGAAGACACAAGCAATGAGTGAATGGATAACATACCCATGAGATAATGGATAATCTTAATTGTACTAAAAAAGATAAGAGAGAGAATGAGAAGACATAAGCAATGAGTGAATGGATAACATAGTCAAGAGATAATGGATAATCTTAATTGTACTAGAAAAGATAAGAGAGAGAATGAGAAGACATAAGCAATTGGTGAATGGATAACATAGTCAAGAGATAATGGATAATCTTAATTGTAATAGAAAAGATAAGAGAGAGAATGAGAAGACACAAGCAATGGGTGAATGGTTAACATAGGCAAGAGATAATGGATAATCTTAATTGTAATAGAAAAGATAAGAGAGAGAATGAGAAGACACAAGCAATGGGTGAATGGATAACATAGTCAAGAGATAATGGATAATCTAAATTGTACTAGAAAAGATAAGACAGAGAATGAGAAGACATAAGCAATGGGTGAATGGATAACATAGACAAGAGATAATGGATAATCTTAATTGTACTAGAAAAGAAAAGAGAGAGAATGAGAAGACACAAGCAATGAGGGAATGGATAACATAGTCAAGATATAATGGATAATCTTAATTGTACTAGAAAAGATAAGAGACAGAATGAGAAGACATAAGCAATGGGTGAATGGATAAAATAGGCATGAGATAATGGATAATCTTAATTGTACTAGAAAAGATACGAGAGAGAATGAGAAGACACAAGCAATGAGTGAATGGTTAACATAGTCAAGAGATAATGGATAATCTTAATTGTACTAGAAAAGATAAGAGAGAGAATGAGAAGACACAAGCAATGGGTGAATGAATAACATAGTCAAGAGATAGTGGATAATCTTAATTGTACTAGAAAAGATAAGAGACAGAATGAGAAGACATAAGCAATGGGTGAATGGATAACATAGTCAAGAGATAATGGATAATCTTAATTGTACTAGAAAAGATAAGAGAGAGAATGAGAAGACACAAGCAATGAGTGAATGGATAACATAGTCAAGAGATAATGGATAATCTTAATTGTACTAGAAAAGATAAGAGAGAGAATGAGAAGACACAAGCAATGGGTGAATGAATAACATAGTCAAGAGATAGTGGATAATCTTAATTGTACTAGAAAAGATAAGAGAGAGAATGAGAAGACATAAGCAATGGGTGAATGGATAACATAGGCATGAGATAATGGATAATTTTAATTGTACTAGAAAAGATACGAGAGAGAATGAGAAGACACAAGCAATGAGTGAATGGATAACATAGTCAAGAGATAATGGATAATCTTAATTGTACTAGAAAAGATAAGAGAGAGAATGAGAAGACACAAGCAATGGGTGAATGAATAACATAGTCAAGAGATAATGGATAATCTTAATTGTACTAGAAAAGATAAGAGAGAGAATGAGAAGACATAAGCAATGGGTGAATGGATAACATAGGCATGAGATAATGGATAATTTTAATTATACTAGAAAAGATAAGAGAGAGAATGAGAAGACACAAGCAATGGGTGAATGAATAACATAGTCAAGAGATAATGGATAATCTTAATTGTACTAGAAAAGATAAGAGAGAGAATGAGAAGACATAAGCAATGTGTGAATGGATAACATAGTCAAGAGATAATGGATAATCTTAATTGTACTAGAAAAGATAAGAGAGAGAATGAGAAGACATAAGCAATGGGTGAATGAATAACATAGTCAAGAGATAATGGATAATCTTAATTGTACTAGAAAAGATAAGAGAGAGAATGAGAAGACATAAGCAATGGGTGAATGGATAACATAGTCAAGAGATAATGGATAATCTTAATTGTACTAGAAAAGATAAGAGAGAGAATGAGAAGACATAAGCAATGGGTGAATGGATAACATAGTCAAGAGATAATGGATAATCTTAATTGTACTAGAAAAGATAAGAGAGAGAATGAGAAGACATAAGCAATGGGTGAATGGATAACATAGGCATGAGATAATGGATAATCTTAATTGTACTAGAAAAGATAAGAGAGAGAATGAGAAGACACAAGCAATGGGTGAATGAATAACATAGTCAAGAGATAGTGGATAATCTTAATTGTACTAGAAAAGATAAGAGAGAGAATGAGAAGACATAAGCAATGGGTGAATGGATAACATAGGCATGAGATAATGGATAATTTTAATTGTACTAGAAAAGATAAGAGAGAGAATGAGAAGACATAAGCAATGGGTGAATGGATAACATAGTCAAGAGATAATGGATAATCTTAATTGTACTAGAAAAGATAAGAGAGAGAATGAGAAGACACAAGCAATGGGTGAATGAATAACATAGTCAAGAGATAATGGATAATCTTAATTGTACTAGAAAAGATAAGAGAGAGAATGAGAAGACATAAGCAATGGGTGAATGGATAACATAGTCAAGAGATAATGGATAATCTTAATTGTACTAGAAAAGATAAGAGAGAGAATGAGAAGACACAAGCAATGGGTGAATGAATAACATAGTCAAGAGATAATGGATAATCTTAATTGTACTAGAAAAGATAAGAGAGAGAATGAGAAGACATAAGCAATGGGTGAATGGATAACATAGGCATGAGATAATGGATAATTTTAATTGTACTAGAAAAGATAAGAGAGAGAATGAGAAGACACAAGCAATGAGTGAATGGATAACATAGTCAAGAGATAATGGATAATCTTAATTGTACTAGAAAAGATAAGAGAGAGAATGAGAAGACACAAGCAATGGGTGAATGAATAACATAGTCAAGAGATAATGGATAATCTTATTTGTACTAGAAAAGATACGAGTGAGAATGAGAAGACACAAGCAATATGTGAATGGATAACATAGTCAAGAGATAATGGATAATCTTAATTGTACTAGAAAAGATAAGAGAGAGAATGAGAAGACATAAGCAATGGGTGAATGGATAACATAGGCATGAGATAATGGATAATTTTAATTGTACTAGAAAAGATACGAGAGAGAATGAGAAGACACAAGCAATGAGTGAATGGATAACATAGTCAAGAGATAATGGATAATCTTAATTGTACTAGAAAAGATAAGAGAAAGAATGAGAAGACATAAGCAATGGGTGAATGGATAACATAGTCAAGAGATAATGGATAATCTTAATTGTACTAAAAAAGATAAGAGAGAGAATGAGAAGACATAAGCAATGGGTGAATGGATAACATACCCATGAGATAATGGATAATCTTAATTGTACTAGAAAAGATAAGAGAGAGAATGAGAAGACATAAGCAATGGGTGAATGGATAACATAGGCATGAGATAATGGATAATTTTAATTGTACTAGAAAAGATACGAGAGAGAATGAGAAGACACAAGCAATGAGTGAATGGATAACATAGTCAAGAGATAATGGATAATCTTAATTGTACTAGAAAAGATAAGAGAGAGAATGAGAAGACACAAGCAATGGGTGAATGAATAACATAGTCAAGAGATAGTGGATAATCTTAATTGTACTAGAAAAGATAAGAGACAGAATGAGAAGACATAAGCAATGGGTGAATGGATAACATAGTCAAGAGATAATGGATAATCTTAATTGTACTAGAAAAGATAAGAGAGAGAATGAGAAGACACAAGCAATGAGTGAATGGATAATATAGTCAAGAGATAATGGATAATCTTAATTGTACTAGAAAAGATAAGAGAAAGAATGAGAAGACATAAGCAATGGGTGAATGGATAACATAGTCAAGAGATAATGGATAATCTTAATTGTACTAGAAAAGATAAGAGAAAGAATGAGAATACATAAGCAATGGGTGAATGGATAACATAGTCAAGAGATAATGGATAATCTTAATTGTACTAGAAAAGATAAGAGAAAGAATGAGAAGACATAAGCAATGGGTGAATGGATAACATAGTCAAGAGATAATGGATAATCTTAATTGTACTAGAAAAGATAAGAGAAAGAATGAGAAGACATAAGCAATGGGTGAATGGATAACATAGTCAAGAGATAATGGATAATCTTAATTGTACTAGAAAAGATAAGAGACAGAATGAGAAGACATAAGCAATGGGTGAATGGATAACATAGTCAAGAGATAATGGATAATCTTAATTGTACTAGAAAAGATAAGAGAAAGAATGAGAAGACATAAGCAATGGGTGAATGGATAACATAGGCATGAGATAATAGATAATCTTAATTGTACTAGAAAAGATAAGAGAGAGAATGAGAAGACATAAGCAATGAGTGAATGGATAACATAGTCAAGAGATAATGGATAATCTTAATTGTACTAGAAAAGATAAGAGAGAGAATGATGAGACATAAGCAATGGGTGAATGGATAACATAGTCAAGAGATAATGGATAATCTGAATTGTACTAGAAAAGATAAGAGAAAGAATGAGAAGACATAAGCAATGAGTGAATGGATAACATAGTCAAGAGATAATGGATAATCTTAATTGTACTAGTAAAGATAAGAGAAAGAATGAGAAGACATAAGCAATGGGTGAATGGATAACATAGTCAAGAGATAATGGATAATCTTAATTGTACTAGAAAAGATAAGAGAAAGAATGAGAAGACATAAGCAATGGGTGAATGGATAACATAGTCAAGAGATAATGGATAATCTTAATTGTACTAGAAAAGATAAGAGAAAGAATGAGAAGACATAAGCAATGGGTGAATGGATAACATAGTCAAGAGATAATGGATAATCTTAATTTTACTAGAAAAGATAAGAGAAAGAATGAGAAGACATAAGCAATGGGTGAATGGATAACATAGTCAAGAGATAATGGATAATCTTAATTGTACTAGAAAAGATAAGAGAAAGAATGAGAAGACATAAGCAATGGGTGAATGGATAACATAGTCAAGAGATAATGGATAATCTTAATTGTACTAGAAAAGATAAGAGAAAGAATGAGAAGACATAAGCAATGGGTGAATGGATAACATAGTCAAGAGATAATGGATAATCTTAATTGTACTAGAAAAGATAAGAGAAAGAATGAGAAGACATAAGCAATGGGTGAATGGATAACATAGTCAAGAGATAATGGATAATCTTAATTGTACTAGAAAAGATAAGAGAAAGAATGAGAAGACATAAGCAATGGGTGAATGGATAACATAGTCAAGAGATAATGGATAATCTTAATTGTACTAGAAAAGATAAGAGAAAGAATGAGAAGACATAAGCAATGGGTGAATGGATAACATAGTCAAGAGATAATGGATAATCTTAATTGTACTAGAAAAGATAAGAGAAAGAATGAGAAGACATAAGCAATGGGTGAATGGATAACATAGTCAAGAGATAATGGATAATCTTAATTTTACTAGAAAAGATAAGAGAAAGAATGAGAAGACATAAGCAATGGGTGAATGGATAACATAGTCAAGAGATAATGGATAATCTTAATTGTACTAGAAAAGATACGAGAGAGAATGAGAAGACACAAGCAATGGGTGAATGGATAACATAGTCAAGAGATAATGGATAATCTTAATTGTACTAGAAAAGATAAGAGAAAGAATGAGAAGACATAAGCAATGGGTGAATGGATAACATAGTCAAGAGATAATGGATAATCTTAATTGTACTAGAAAAGATAAGAGAAAGAATGAGAAGACATAAGCAATGGGTGAATGGATAACATAGGCATGAGATAATAGATAATCTTAATTGTACTAGAAAAGATAAGAGAGAGAATGAGAAGACATAAGCAATGAGTGAATGGATAACATAGTCAAGAGATAATGGATAATCTTAATTGTACTAGAAAAGATAAGAGAGAGAATGATGAGACATAAGCAATGGGTGAATGGATAACATAGTCAAGAGATAATGGATAATCTTAATTGTACTAGAAAAGATAAGAGAAAGAATGAGAAGACATAAGCAATGGGTGAATGGATAACATAGTCAAGAGATAATGGATAATCTTAATTGTACTAGAAAAGATAAGAGAAAGAATGAGAAGACATAAGCAATGGGTGAATGGATAACATAGTCAAGAGATAATGGATAATCTTAATTGTACTAGAAAAGATAAGAGAAAGAATGAGAAGACATAAGCAATGGGTGAATGGATAACATAGTCAAGAGATAATGGATAATCTTAATTGTACTAGAAAAGATAAGAGAAAGAATGAGAAGACATAAGCAATGGGTGAATGGATAACATAGTCAAGAGATAATGGATAGTCTTAATTGTACTAGAAAAGATAAGAGAAAGAATGAGAAGACATAAGCAATGGGTGAATGGATAACATAGTCAAGAGATAATGGATAATCTTAATTTTACTAGAAAAGATAAGAGAAAGAATGAGAAGACATAAGCAATGGGTGAATGAATAACATAGTCAAGAGATAATGGATAATCTTAATTGTACTAGAAAAGATACGAGAGAGAATGAGAAGACACAAGCAATGGGTGAATGGATAACATAGTCAAGAGATAATGGATAATCTTAATTGTACTAGAAAAGATAAGAGAAAGAATGAGAAGACATAAGCAATGGGTGAATGGATAACATAGTCAAGAGATAATGGATAATCTTAATTGTACTAGAAAAGATAAGAGAAAGAATGAGAAGACATAAGCAATGGGTGAATGGATAACATAGTCAAGAGATAATGGATAATCTTAATTGTACTAGAAAAGATAAGAGAAAGAATGAGAAGACATAAGCAATGGGTGAATGGATAACATAGTCAAGAGATAATGGATAATCTTAGTTGTACTAGAAAAGATAAGAGACAGAATGAGAAGACATAAGCAATGGGTGAATGGATAACATAGTCAAGAGATAATGGATAATCTTAATTGCACTAGAAAAGATAAGAGAAAGAATGAGAAGACATAAGCAATGGGTGAATGGATAACATAGTCAAGAGATAATGGATAATCTTAATTGTACTAGAAAAGATAAGAGAAAGAATGAGAAGACATAAGCAATGGGTGAATGGATAACATAGTCAAGAGATAATGGATAATCTTAATTGTACTAGAAAAGATAAGAGAGAGAATGAGAAGACATAAGCAATGAGTGAATGGATAACATAGTCAAGAGATAATGGATAATCTTAGTTGTACTAGAAAAGATAAGAGACAGAATGAGAAGACATAAGCAATGGGTGAATGGATAACATAGTCAAGAGATAATGGATAATCTTAATTGTACTAGAAAAGATAAGAGAGAGAATGATGAGACATAAGCAATGAGTGAATGGATAACATAGTCAAGAGATAATGGATAATCTTAATTGTACTAGTAAAGATAAGAGAAAGAATGAGAAGACATAAGCAATGGGTGAATGGATAACATAGTCAAGAAATAATGGATAATCTTAATTGCACTAGAAAAGATAAGAGAAAGAATGAGAAGACATAAGCAATGGGTGAATGGATAACATAGTCAAGAGATAATAGATAATCTTAATTGTACTAGAAAAGATAAGAGAGAGAATGAGAAGACATAAGCAATGAGTGAATGGATAACATAGTCAAGAGATAATGGATAATCTTAATTGTACTAGAAAAGATAAGAGAGAGAATGAGAAGACACAAGCACTGAGTGAATGGATAACATAGTCAAGATATAATGGATAATCTTAATTGTACTAGAAAAGATAAGAGAGAGAATGAGAAGACATAAGCAATGGGTGAATGGATAACATAGTCAAGAGATAATGGATAATCTTAATTGTACTAGAAAAGATAAGAGAGAGAATGAGAAGACATAAGCAATGAGTGAATGGATAACATAGTCAAGAGATAATGGATAATCTTAATTGTACTAGAAAAGATAAGAGAGAGAATGAGAAGACATAAGCAATGGGTGAATGGATAACATAGTCAAGAGATAATGGATAATCTTAATTGTACTAGAAAAGATAAGAGAAAGAATGAGAAGACATAAGCAATGGGTGAATGGATAACATAGTCAAGAGATAATGGATAATCTTAATTGTACTAGAAAAGATAAGAGAAAGAATGAGAAGACATAAGCAATGGGTGAATGGATAACATAGTCAAGAGATAATGGATAATCTTAATTGTACTAGAAAAGATAAGAGAAAGAATGAGAAGACATAAGCAATGGGTGAATGGATAACATAGGCATGAGATAATAGATAATCTTAATTGTACTAGAAAAGATAAGAGAGAGAATGAGAAGACATAAGCAATGAGTGAATGGATAACATAGTCAAGAGATAATGGATAATCTTAATTGTACTAGAAAAGATAAGAGAGAGAATGATGAGACATAAGCAATGGGTGAATGGATAACATAGTCAAGAGATAATGGATAATCTGAATTGTACTAGAAAAGATAAGAGAGAGAATGAGAAGACATAAGCAATGGGTGAATGGATAACATAGTCAAGAGATAATGGATAATCTGAATTGTACTAGAAAAGATAAGAGAGAGAATGAGAAGACATAAGCAATGGGTGAATGGATAACATAGTCAAGAGATAATGGATAATCTTAATTGTACTAGAAAAGATAAGAGAAAGAATGAGAAGACATAAGCAATGGGTGAATGGATAACATAGTCAAGAGATAATGGATAATCTTAATTGTACTAGAAAAGATAAGAGAAAGAATGAGAAGACATAAGCAATGGGTGAATGGATAACATAGTCAAGAGATAATGGATAATCTTAATTGTACTAGAAAAGATAAGAGAGAGAATGATGAGACATAAGCAATGGGTGAATGGATAACATAGTCAAGAGATAATGGATAATCTGAATTGTACTAGAAAAGATAAGAGAGAGAATGATGAGACATAAGCAATGGGTGAATGGATAACATAGTCAAGAGATAATGGATAATCTGAATTGTACTAGAAAAGATAAGAGAGAGAATGATGAGACATAAGCAATGGGTGAATGGATAACATAGTCAAGAGATAATGGATAATCTTAATTGTACTAGAAAAGATAAGAGAAAGAATGAGAAGACATAAGCAATGGGTGAATGGATAACATAGTCAAGAGATAATGGATAATCTTAATTGTACTAGAAAAGATAAGAGAGAGAATGAGAAGACATAAGCAATGGGTGAATGGATAACATAGTCAAGAGATAATGGATAATCTTAATTGTACTAGAAAAGATAAGAGAAAGAATGAGAAGACATAAGCAATGGGTGAATGGATAACATAGTCAAGAGATAATGGATAATCTTAATTGTACTAGAAAAGATAAGAGAAAGAATGAGAAGACATAAGCAATGGGTGAATGGATAACATAGTCAAGAGATAATGGATAATCTTAATTGTACTAGAAATGATAAGAGAGAAAATGAGAAGACATAAGCAATAGGTGAATGGATAACATAGTCAAGAGATAACGGATAATCTTAATTGTACTAGAAAAGATGAGAGAGAGGATGAGAAGACATAAGCAATGGGCGAATGGATAACATAGGCATGAGATAATGGATAATCTTAATTGTACTAGAAAAGATAAGAGAAAGAATGAGAAGACATAAGCAATGGGTAAATGGATAACATAGGCATGAGATAATAGATAATCTTAATTGTACTAGAAAAGATAAGAGAGAGAATGTGAAGACATAAGCAATGAGTGAATGGATAACATAGTCAAGAGATAATGGATAATCTTAATTGTACTAGAAAAGATAAGAGAGAGAATGATGAGACATAAGCAATGGGTGAATGGATAACATAGTCAAGAGATAATGGATAATCTGAATTGTACTAGAAAAGATAAGAGAGAGAATGAGAAGACATATGCAATGGGTGAATGGATAACATAGTCAAGAGATAATGGATAATCTGAATTGTACTAGAAAAGATAAGAGAGAGAATGAGAAGACATAAGCAATGAGTGAATGGATAACATAGTCAAGAGATAATGGATAATCTTAATTGTACTAGAAAAGATAAGAGAGAGAATGAGAAGACATAAGCAATGAGTGAATGGATAACATAGTCAAGAGATAATGGATAATCTTAATTGTACTAGAAAAGATAAGAGAGAGAATGATGAGACATAAGCAATGGGTGAATGGATAACATAGTCAAGAGATAATGGACAATCTGAATTGTACTAGAAAAGATAAGAGAGAGAATGAGAAGACATAAGCAATGGGTGAATGGATAACATAGTCAAGAGATAATGGATAATCTGAATTGTACTAGAAAAGATAAGAGAGAGAATGATGAGACATAAGCAATGGGTGAATGGATAACATAGTCAAGAGATAATGGATAATCTGAATTGTACTAGAAAAGATAAGAGAGAGAATGATGAGACATAAGCAATGGGTGAATGGATAACATAGTCAAGAGATAATGGATAATCTTAATTGTACTAGAAAAGATAAGAGAAAGAATGAGAAGACATAAGCAATGGGTGAATGGATAACATAGTCAAGAGATAATGGATAATCTTAATTGTACTAGAAAAGATAAGAGAGAGAATGAGAAGACATAAGCAATGGGTGAATGGATAACATAGTCAAGAGATAATGGATAATCTTAATTGTACTAGAAAAGATAAGAGAAAGAATGAGAAGACATAAGCAATGGGTGAATGGATAACATAGTCAAGAGATAATGGATAATCTTAATTGTACTAGAACAGATAAGAGAAAGAATGAGAAGACATAAGCAATGGGTGAATGGATAACATAGTCAAGAGATAATGGATAATCTTAATTGTACTAGAAATGATAAGAGAGAAAATGAGAAGACATAAGCAATAGGTGAATGGATAACATAGTCAAGAGATAACGGATAATCTTAATTGTACTAGAAAAGATGAGAGAGAGGATGAGAAGACATAAGCAATGGGCGAATGGATAACATAGGCATGAGATAATGGATAATCTTAATTGTAGTAGAAAAGATAAGAGAAAGAATGAGAAGACATAAGCAATGGGTAAATGGATAACATAGGCATGAGATAATAGATAATCTTAATTGTACTAGAAAAGATAAGAGAGAGAATGTGAAGACATAAGCAATGAGTGAATGGATAACATAGTCAAGAGATAATGGATAATCTTAATTGTACTAGAAAAGATAAGAGAGAGAATGATGAGACATAAGCAATGGGTGAATGGATAAATAGTCAAGAGATAATGGATAATCTGAATTGTACTAGAAAAGATAAGAGAGAGAATGAGAAGACATAAGCAATGGGTGAATGGATAACATAGTCAAGAGATAATGGATAATCTGAATTGTACTAGAAAAGATAAGAGAGAGAATGAGAAGACATAAGCAATGAGTGAATGGATAACATAGTCAAGAGATAATGGATAATCTTAATTGTACTAGAAAAGATAAGAGAGAGAATGAGAAGACATAAGCAATGAGTGAATGGATAACATAGTCAAGAGATAATGGATAATCTTAATTGTACTAGAAAAGATAAGAGAGAGAATGATGAGACATAAGCAATGGGTGAATGGATAACATAGTCAAGAGATAATGGACAATCTGAATTGTACTAGAAAAGATAAGAGAGAGAATGAGAAGACATAAGCAATGGGTGAATGGATAACATAGTCAAGAGATAATGGATAATCTGAATTGTACTAGAAAAGATAAGTGAGTGAATGAGAAGACATAAGCAATGAGTGAATGGATAACATAGTCAAGAGATAATGGATAATCTTAATTGTACTAGAAAAGATAAGAGAGAGAATGATGAGACATAAGCAATGGGTGAATGGATAACATAGTCAAGAGATAATGGATAATCTTAATTGTACTAGAAAAGATAAGAGAGAGAATGAGAAGACATAAGCAATGGGTGAATGGATAACATAGTCAAGAGATAATGGATAATCTTAATTGTACTAGAAAAGATAAGAGAGAGAATGAGAAGACATAAGCAATGAGTGAATGGATAACATAGTCAAGAGATAATGGATAATCTTAATTGTACTAGAAAAGATAAGAGAGAGAATGATGAGACATAAGCAATGGGTGAATGGTTAACATAGTCAAGAGATAATGGATAATCTGAATTGTACTAGAAAAGATAAGAGAGAGAATGAGAAGACCTAAGCAATGGGTGAATGGATAACATAGGCATGAGATAATGGATAATCTTAATTGTACTAGAAAAGATACGAGAGAGAATGAGAAGACACAAGCAATAGGTGAATGGATAACATAGTCAAGAGATAATGGATAATCTTAATTGTACTAGAAAAGATAAGAGAGAGAATGAGAAGACATAAGCAATGAGTGAATGGATAACATAGTCAAGCGATAATGGATAATCTTAATTGTACTAGAAAAGATAAGAGAGAGAATGAGAAGACATAAGCAATAGGTGAATGGATAACATAGTCAAGAGATAATGGATAATCTTAATTGTACTAGAAAAGATACGGGAGAGAATGAGAAGACACAAGCAATAGGTGAATGGATAACATAGTCAAGAGATAACGGATAATCTTAATTGTACTAGAAAAGATAAGAGAGAGAATGAGAAGACATAAGCAATGGGTGAATGGATAACATACCCATGAGATAATGGATAATCTTAATTGTACTAAAAAGATAAGAGAGAGAATGAGAAGACATAAGCAATTGGTGAATGGATAACATAGTCAAGAGATAATGGATAATCTTAATTGTAATAGAAATGATAAGAGAGAGAATGAGAAGACACAAGCAATGGGTGAATGGTTAACATAGGCAAGAGATAATGGATAATCTTAATTGTAATAGAAAAGATAAGAGAGAGAATGAGAAGACACAAGCAATGGGTGAATGGATAACATAGTCAAGAGATAATGGATAATCTTAATTGTAATAGAAAAGATAAGAGAGAGAATGAGAAGACATAAGCAATGGGTGAATGGATAACATAGTCAAGAGATAATGGATAATCTTAATTGTAATAGAAATGATAACAGAGAGAATGAGAAGACACAAGCAATGGGTGAATGGATAACATAGTCAAGAGATAATGGATAATCTTAATTGTAATAGAAAAGATAAGAGAGAGAATGAGAAGACACAAGCAATGGGTGAATGGATAACATACCCATGAGATAATGGATAATCTTAATTGTACTAGAAAAGATAAGAGAGAGAATGAGAAGACATAAGCAATGGGTTAATGGATAACATAGGCATGAGATAATGGATAATCTGAATTGTACAAGAAAGGATACGAGAGAGAATGAGAAGACACAAGCAATAGGTGAATGGAAAACATAGTCAAGAGATAATGGATAATCTTAATTGTACTAGAAAAGATAACAGAAAGAATGAGAAGACATAAGCAATGGGTGAATGGATAACATAGTCAAGAGATAATGGATAATCTTAATTGTACTAGAAAAGATAAGAGAGAGAATGAGAAGACATATGCAATGGGTGAATGGATAACATACCCATGAGATAATGGATAATCTTAATTGTACTAGAAAAGATAAGAGAGAGAATGAGAAGACATAAGCAATGGGTGAATGGATAACATAGGCATGAGATAATGGATAATCTTAATTGTACTAGAAAAGATAAGAGAGAGAATGAGAAGTCACAAGCAATGGGTGAATGGATAACATAGTCAAGAGATAATGGATAATCTTAATTGTACTTCAAATGATAAGAGAGAGAATGAGAAGACATGAGCAATGGGTGAATGGATAACATAAGCATGAGATAATGGATAATCTTAATTGTACTAGAAAAGATAAGAGAGAGAATGAGAAGACACAAGCAATGAGTGAATGGATAACATACCCATGAGATAATGGATAATCTTAATTGTACTAGAAAAGATAAGAGAGAGAATGAGAAGTCATAAGCAATGGGTGAATGGATAACATAGGCATGAGATAATGGATAATCTTAATTGTACTAGAAAAGATAAGAGAGAGAATGAGAAGACATAAGCAATGGGTGAATGGATAACATAGTCAAGAGATAATGGATAATCTTAATTGTACTAGAAAAGATAAGAGAGAGAATGAGAAGACACAAGCAATAGGTGAATAGATAACATAGTCATGAGATAATGGATAATCTTAATTGTACTAGAAAAGATACGAGAGAGAATGAGAAGACACAAGCAATAGGTGAATGGGTAACATAGTCATGAGATAATGGATAATCTTAATTGTACTAGAAAAGATACGAGAGAGAATGAGAAGACACAAGCAATAGGTGAATGGATAACATAGTCAAGAGATAACGGATAATCTTAATTGTACTAGAAAAGATAAGAGAGAGAATGAGAAGACATAAGCAATGGGTAAATGGATAACATAGGCATGAGATAACGGATAATCTTAATTGTACTAGAAAAGATAAGAGAGAGAATGAGAAGACATTAGCAATGAGTGAATGGATAACATAGTCAAGAGATAATGGATAATCTGAATTGTACTAGAAAAGATACGAATGAGAATGAGAAGACATAAGCAATAGGTGAATGGAGAACATAGTCAAGAGATAATGGATAATCTTAATTGTACTAGAAAAGATAAGAGAGAGAATGAGAAGACATAAGCAATGAGTGAATGGATAACATAGTCAAGAGATAATGGATAATCTTAATTGTACTAGAAAAGATACGAGAGAAAATGAGAAGACACAAGCAATAGGTGAATGGATAACATAGTCAAGAGATAACGGATAATCTTAATTGTACTAGAAAAGATGAGAGAGAGGATGAGAAGACATAAGCAATGGGCGAATGGATAACATAGTCATGAGATAATGGATAATCTTTATTGTAGTAGAAAAGTTAAGAGAGAGAATGAGAAGACACAAGCAATCGGTAAATGGATAACATAGTCAAGAGATAATGGATAATCTGAATTGTACTAGAAAAGATACGAGAGAGAATGAGAAGACACAAGCAATAGGTGAATGGATAACATAGTCATTAGATAATGGATAATCTTAATTGTACTAGAAAAGATACGAGACAGAATGAGAAGACACAAGCAATAGATGAATGGATAACATAGTCATGAGATAATGGATAATCTTAATTGTACTAGAAAAGATACGAGAGAGAATGAGAAGACACAAGCAATAGGTGAATGGATAACATAGTCAAGAGATAACGGATAATCTTAATTGTACTAGAAAAGATGAGAGAGAGGATGAGAAGACATAAGCAATGGGCGAATGGATAACATAGGCATGAGATAATGGATAATCTTTATTGTAGTAGAAAAGTTAAGAGAGAGAATGAGAAGACACAAGCAATAGGTGAATGGATAACATAGTCAAGAGATAATGGATAATCTGAATTGTACTAGAAAAGATAAGAGAGAGAATGAGAAGTCATAAGCAATGGGTGAATGGATAACATAGGCATGAGATAATGGATAATCTTAATTGTACTAGAAAAGATAAGAGAGAGAATGAGAAGACATAAGCAATGGGTGAATGGATAACATAGTCAAGAGATAATGGATAATCTTAATTGTACTAGAAAAGATAAGAGAGAGAATGAGAAGACACAAGCAATGGGTGAATGAATAACATAGTCAAGAGATAATGGATAATCTTAATTGTACTAGAAAAGATAAGAGAGAGAATGAGAAGACATAAGCAATGGGTGAATGGATAACATAGTCAAGAGATAATGGATAATCTTTATTGTACTAGAAAAGATAAGAGAGAGAATGAGAAGACATAAGCAATGGGTGAATGGATAACATAGTCAAGAGATAATGGATAATCTTAATTGTACTAGAAAAGATAAGAGAGAGAATGAGAAGACATAAGCAATGGGTGAATGGATAACATAGTCAAGAGATAATGGATAATCTTTATTGTACTAGAAAAGATAAGAGAGAGAATGAGAAGACATAAGCAATGGGTGAATGGATAACATAGTCAAGAGATAATGGATAATCTTAATTGTACTAGAAAAGATAAGAGAGAGAATGAGAAGACACAAGCAATGGGTGAATGAATAACATAGTCAAGAGATAATGGATAATCTTAATTGTACTAGAAAAGATAAGAGAGAGAATGAGAAGACATAAGCAATGGGTGAATGGATAACATAGTCAAGAGATAATGGATAATCTTTATTGTACTAGAAAAGATAAGAGAGAGAATGAGAAGACACAAGCAATGGGTGAATGAATAACATAGTCAAGAGATAATGGATAATCTTAATTGTACTAGAAAAGATAAGAGAGAGAATGAGAAGACATAAGCAATGGGTGAATGAATAACATAGTCAAGAGATAATGGATAATCTTTATTGTACTAGAAAAGATAAGAGAGAGAATGAGAAGACATAAGCAATGGGTGAATGGATAACATAGTCAAGAGATAATGGATAATCTTAATTGTACTAGAAAAGATAAGAGAGAGAATGAGAAGACACAAGCAATGGGTGAATGAATAACATAGTCAAGAGATAATGGATAATCTTAATTGTACTAGAAAAGATAAGAGAGAGAATGAGAAGACACAAGCAATGGGTGAATGAATAACATAGTCAAGAGATAATGGATAATCTTAATTGTACTAGAAAAGATAAGAGAGAGAATGAGAAGACATAAGCAATGGGTAAATGGATAACATAGTCAAGAGATAATGGATAATCTTTATTGTACTAGAAAAGATAAGAGAGAGAATGAGAAGACATAAGCAATGGGTGAATGGATAACATAGTCAAGAGATAATGGATAATCTTAATTGTACTAGAAAAGATAAGAGAGAGAATGAGAAGACATAAGCAATGGGTGAATGGATAACATAGGCATGAGATAATGGATAATCTTAATTGTACTAGAAAAGATAAGAGAGAGAATGAGAAGACACAAGCAATGGGTGAATGAATAACATAGTCAAGAGATAATGGATAATCTTAATTGTACTAGAAAAGATAAGAGAGAGAATGAGAAGACATAAGCAATGGGTGAATGGATAACATAGGCATGAGATAATGGATAATCTTAATTGTACTAGAAAAGATGAGAGAGAGGATGAGAAGACACAAGCAATAGGCGAATGGATAACATAGTCAAGAGATAACGGATAATCTTAATTGTACTAGAAAAGATGAGAGACAGAATGAGAAGACACAAGCAATGGGTGAATGAATAACATAGTCAAGAGATAATGGATAATCTTTATTGTAGTAGAAAAGTTAAGACAGAGAATGAGAAGACACAAGCAATAGGTGAATGGATAACATAGTCAAGAGATAATGGATAATCTGAATTGTACTAGAAAAGATACGAGACAGAATGAGAAGACACAAGCAATGGGTGAATGAATAACATAGTCAAGAGATAATGGATAATCTTAATTGTACTAGAAAAGATAAGAGAGAAAATGAGAAGACACAAGCAATGGGTGAATGAATAACATAGTCTAGAGATAATGGATAATCTTAATTGTACTAGAAAATATAAGAGAGAGAATGAGAAGACACAAGCAATGGGTGAATGAATAACATAGTCAAGAGATAATGGATAATCTTAATTGTACTAGAAAATATAAGAGAGAGAATGAGAAGACACAAGCAATGGGTGAATGAATAACATAGTCAAGAGATAATGGATAATCTTAATTGTACTAGAAAAGATAAGAGAGGGAATGAGAAGACACAAGCAATGAGTGAATGGATAACAGTCAAGAGATAATGGATAATCTTAATTGTACTAGAAAAGATAAGAGACATTATGAGAAGACATAAGCAATGGGTGAATGGATAACATAGTCAAGAGATAATGGATAATCTGAATTGTACTAGAAAAGATAAGAGAGAGAATGAGAAGACATAAGCAATCGGTAAATGGATAACATAGTCAAGAGATAATGGATAATCTGAATTGTACTAGAAAAGATACGAGAGAGAATGAGAAGACACAAGCAATAGGTGAATGGATAACATAGTCATGAGATAATGGATAATCTTAATTGTACTAGAAAAGATACGAGAGAGAATGAGAAGACACAAGCAATAGATGAATGGATAACATAGTCATGAGATAATGGATAATCTGAATTGTACTAGAAATGATAAGAGAGAAAATGAGAAGACATAAGCAATAGGTGAATGGATAACATAGTCATGAGATAATGGATAATCTTAATTGTACTAGA
The DNA here is from genome assembly GCA_963932145.1 of Acanthosepion lycidas. Classification (NCBI taxonomy): domain Eukaryota; kingdom Metazoa; phylum Mollusca; class Cephalopoda; order Sepiida; family Sepiidae; genus Acanthosepion; species Acanthosepion lycidas. The sequence continues at coordinate 30,614,979 of OZ010590.1, forward strand.
AAAGATACGAGAAAGAATGAGAAGACACAAGCAATAGGTGAATGGATAACATAGTCAAGAGATAATGGATAATCTGAATTGTACTAGAAATGATACGAGAGAAAATGAGAAGACATAAGCAATGGGTGAATGGATAACATAGTCAAGAGATAATGGATAATCTTAATTGTACTAGAAAAGATAAGAGAGAGAATGAGAAGACATAAGCAATGGGTAAATGGATAACATAGTCAAGAGATAATGGATAATCTTAATTGTACTAGAAAATATAAGAGAGAGAATGAGAAGACACAAGCAATGGGTGAATGGATAACATAGTCAAGAGATAACGGATAATCTGAATTGTACTAGAAAAGATAAGAGAGAGAATGAGAAGACATAAGCAATGGGTAAATGGATAACATAGTCAAGAGATAATGGATAATCTTAATTGTACTAGAAAATATAAGAGAGAGAATGAGAAGACACAAGCAATGGGTGAATGGATAACATAGTCAAGAGATAACGGATAATCTTAATTGTACTAGAAAAGATAAGAGAGAGAATGAGAAGACATAAGCAATGGGTAAATGGATAACATAGTCAAGAGATAATGGATAATCTGAATTGTACTAGAAAAGATACGAGACAGAATGAGAAGACACAAGCAATGGGTGAATGAATAACATAGTCAAGAGATAATGGATAATCTTAATTGTACTAGAAAAGATAAGAGAGAAAATGAGAAGACACAAGCAATGGGTGAATGAATAACATAGTCAAGAGATAATGGATAATCTTAATTGTACTAGAAAATATAAGAGAGAGAATGAGAAGACACAAGCAATGGGTGAATGAATAACATAGTCAAGAGATAATGGATAATCTTAATTGTACTAGAAAAGATAAGAGAGGGAATGAGAAGACACAAGCAATGAGTGAATGGATAACAGTCAAGAGATAATGGATAATCTTAATTGTACTAGAAAAGATAAGAGACATTATGAGAAGACATAAGCAATGGGTGAATGGATAACATAGTCAAGAGATAATGGATAATCTGAATTGTACTAGAAAAGATAAGAGAGAGAATGAGAAGACATAAGCAATCGGTAAATGGATAACATAGTCAAGAGATAATGGATAATCTGAATTGTACTAGAAAAGATACGAGAGAGAATGAGAAGACACAAGCAATAGGTGAATGGATAACATAGTCATGAGATAATGGATAATCTTAATTGTACTAGAAAAGATACGAGAGAGAATGAGAAGACACAAGCAATAGATGAATGGATAACATAGTCATGAGATAATGGATAATCTGAATTGTACTAGAAATGATAAGAGAGAAAATGAGAAGACATAAGCAATAGGTGAATGGATAACATAGTCATGAGATAATGGATAATCTTAATTGTACTAGAAAAGATACGAGAAAGAATGAGAAGACACAAGCAATAGGTGAATGGATAACATAGTCAAGAGATAATGGATAATCTGAATTGTACTAGAAATGATAAGAGAGAAAATGAGAAGACATAAGCAATGGGTGAATGGATAACATAGGCATGAGATAATGGATAATCTTAATTGTACTAGAAAAGATAAGAGAGAGAATGAGAAGACATTAGCAATGAGTGAATGGATAACATAGTCAAGAGATAATGGATAATCTGAATTGTACTAGAAAAGATACGAATGAGAATGAGAAGACATAAGCAATAGGTGAATGGATAACATAGTCAAGAGATAATGGATAATCTTAATTGTACTAGAAAAGATAAGAGAGAGAATGAGAAGACATAAGCAATGGGTGAATGGATAACATAGGCATGAGATAATAGATAATCTTAATTGTACTAGAAAAGATAAGAGAGAGAATGAGAAGACATAAGCAATGAGTGAATGGATAACATAGTCAAGAGATAATGGATAATCTTAATTGTACTAGAAAAGATAAGAGAGAGAATGAGAAGACATAAGCAATGGGTAAATGGATAACATAGTCAAGAGATAATGGATAATCTTAATTGTACTAGAAAATATAAGACAGAGAATGAGAAGACACAAGCAATGGGTGAATGGATAACATAGTCAAGAGATAACGGATAATCTGAATTGTACTAGAAAAGATAAGAGAGAGAATGAGAAGACATAAGCAATGGGTAAATGGATAACATAGTCAAGAGATAATGGATAATCTTAATTGTACTAGAAAATATAAGAGAGAGAATGAGAAGACACAAGCAATGGGTGAATGGATAACATAGTCAAGAGATAACGGATAATCTTAATTGTACTAGAAAAGATAAGAGAGAGAATGAGAAGACATAAGCAATGGGTAAATGGATAACATAGTCAAGAGATAATGGATAATCTGAATTGTACTAGAAAAGATACGAGACAGAATGAGAAGACACAAGCAATGGGTGAATGAATAACATAGTCAAGAGATAATGGATAATCTTAATTGTACTAGAAAAGATAAGAGAGAAAATGAGAAGACACAAGCAATGGGTGAATGAATAACATAGTCAAGAGATAATGGATAATCTTAATTGTACTAGAAAATATAAGAGAGAGAATGAGAAGACACAAGCAATGGGTGAATGAATAACATAGTCAAGAGATAATGGATAATCTTAATTGTACTAGAAAAGATAAGAGAGGGAATGAGAAGACACAAGCAATGAGTGAATGGATAACAGTCAAGAGATAATGGATAATCTTAATTGTACTAGAAAAGATAAGAGACATTATGAGAAGACATAAGCAATGGGTGAATGGATAACATAGTCAAGAGATAATGGATAATCTGAATTGTACTAGAAAAGATAAGAGAGAGAATGAGAAGACATAAGCAATCGGTAAATGGATAACATAGTCAAGAGATAATGGATAATCTGAATTGTACTAGAAAAGATACGAGAGAGAATGAGAAGACACAAGCAATAGGTGAATGGATAACATAGTCATGAGATAATGGATAATCTTAATTGTACTAGAAAAGATACGAGAGAGAATGAGAAGACACAAGCAATAGATGAATGGATAACATAGTCATGAGATAATGGATAATCTGAATTGTACTAGAAATGATAAGAGAGAAAATGAGAAGACATAAGCAATAGGTGAATGGATAACATAGTCATGAGATAATGGATAATCTTAATTGTACTAGAAAAGATACGAGAAAGAATGAGAAGACACAAGCAATAGGTGAATGGATAACATAGTCAAGAGATAATGGATAATCTGAATTGTACTAGAAATGATAAGAGAGAAAATGAGAAGACATAAGCAATGGGTGAATGGATAACATAGGCATGAGATAATGGATAATCTTAATTGTACTAGAAAAGATAAGAGAGAGAATGAGAAGACATTAGCAATGAGTGAATGGATAACATAGTCAAGAGATAATGGATAATCTGAATTGTACTAGAAAAGATACGAATGAGAATGAGAAGACATAAGCAATAGGTGAATGGATAACATAGTCAAGAGATAATGGATAATCTTAATTGTACTAGAAAAGATAAGAGAGAGAATGAGAAGACATAAGCAATGGGTGAATGGATAACATAGGCATGAGATAATAGATAATCTTAATTGTACTAGAAAAGATAAGAGAGAGAATGAGAAGACATAAGCAATGAGTGAATGGATAACATAGTCAAGAGATAATGGATAATCTTAATTGTACTAGAAAAGATAAGAGAGAGAATGATGAGACATAAGCAATGGGTGAATGGATAATATAGTCAAGAGATAATGGATAATCTGAATTGTACTAGAAAAGATAAGAGAGAGAATGAGAAGACATAAGCAATGGGTGAATGGATAACATAGTCAAGAGATAATGGATAATCTGAATTGTACTAGAAAAGATAAGAGAGAGAATGAGAAGACATAAGCAATGAGTGAATGGATAACATAGTCAAGAGATAATGGATAATCTTAATTGTACTAGAAAAGATAAGAGAGAGAATGATGAGACATAAGCAATGGGTGAATGGATAACATAGTCAAGAGATAATGGATAATCTTAATTGTACTAGAAAAGATAAGAGAGAGAATGAGAAGACATAAGCAATGGGTGAATGGATAACATAGTCAAGAGATAATGGATAATCTTAATTGTACTAGAAAAGATAAGAGAAAGAATGAGAAGACATAAGCAATGGGTGAATGGATAACATAGTCAAGAGATAATGGATAATCTTAATTGTACTAGAAAAGATAAGAGAAAGAATGAGAAGACATAAGCAATGGGTGAATGGATAACATAGTCAAGAGATAATGGATAATCTTAATTGTACTAGAAAAGATAAGAGAGAGAATGATGAGACATAAGCAATGGGTGAATGGATAACATAGTCAAGAGATAATGGATAATCTGAATTGTACTAGAAAAGATAAGAGAGAGAATGATGAGACATAAGCAATGGGTGAATGGATAACATAGTCAAGAGATAATGGATAATCTGAATTGTACTAGAAAAGATAAGAGAGAGAATGATGAGACATAAGCAATGGGTGAATGGATAACATAGTCAAGAGATAATGGATAATCTTAATTGTACTAGAAAAGATAAGAGAAAGAATGAGAAGACACAAGCAATGGGTGAATGAATAACATAGTCAAGAGATAATGGATAATCTTAATTGTACTAGAAAAGATAAGAGAGGGAATGAGAAGACACAAGCAATGAGTGAATGGATAACAGTCAAGAGATAATGGATAATCTTAATTGTACTAGAAAAGATAAGAGACATTATGAGAAGACATAAGCAATGGGTGAATGGATAACATAGTCAAGAGATAATGGATAATCTGAATTGTACTAGAAAAGATAAGAGAGAGAATGAGAAGACATAAGCAATCGGTAAATGGATAACATAGTCAAGAGATAATGGATAATCTGAATTGTACTAGAAAAGATACGAGAGAGAATGAGAAGACACAAGCAATAGGTGAATGGATAACATAGTCATGAGATAATGGATAATCTTAATTGTACTAGAAAAGATACGAGAGAGAATGAGAAGACACAAGCAATAGATGAATGGATAACATAGTCATGAGATAATGGATAATCTGAATTGTACTAGAAATGATAAGAGAGAAAATGAGAAGACATAAGCAATAGGTGAATGGATAACATAGTCATGAGATAATGGATAATCTTAATTGTACTAGAAAAGATACGAGAAAGAATGAGAAGACACAAGCAATAGGTGAATGGATAACATAGTCAAGAGATAATGGATAATCTGAATTGTACTAGAAATGATAAGAGAGAAAATGAGAAGACATAAGCAATGGGTGAATGGATAACATAGGCATGAGATAATGGATAATCTTAATTGTACTAGAAAAGATAAGAGAGAGAATGAGAAGACATTAGCAATGAGTGAATGGATAACATAGTCAAGAGATAATGGATAATCTGAATTGTACTAGAAAAGATACGAATGAGAATGAGAAGACATAAGCAATAGGTGAATGGATAACATAGTCAAGAGATAATGGATAATCTTAATTGTACTAGAAAAGATAAGAGAGAGAATGAGAAGACATAAGCAATGGGTGAATGGATAACATAGGCATGAGATAATAGATAATCTTAATTGTACTAGAAAAGATAAGAGAGAGAATGAGAAGACATAAGCAATGAGTGAATGGATAACATAGTCAAGAGATAATGGATAATCTTAATTGTACTAGAAAAGATAAGAGAGAGAATGATGAGACATAAGCAATGGGTGAATGGATAATATAGTCAAGAGATAATGGATAATCTGAATTGTACTAGAAAAGATAAGAGAGAGAATGAGAAGACATAAGCAATGGGTGAATGGATAACATAGTCAAGAGATAATGGATAATCTGAATTGTACTAGAAAAGATAAGAGAGAGAATGAGAAGACATAAGCAATGAGTGAATGGATAACATAGTCAAGAGATAATGGATAATCTTAATTGTACTAGAAAAGATAAGAGAGAGAATGATGAGACATAAGCAATGGGTGAATGGATAACATAGTCAAGAGATAATGGATAATCTTAATTGTACTAGAAAAGATAAGAGAGAGAATGAGAAGACATAAGCAATGGGTGAATGGATAACATAGTCAAGAGATAATGGATAATCTTAATTGTACTAGAAAAGATAAGAGAAAGAATGAGAAGACATAAGCAATGGGTGAATGGATAACATAGTCAAGAGATAATGGATAATCTTAATTGTACTAGAAAAGATAAGAGAAAGAATGAGAAGACATAAGCAATGGGTGAATGGATAACATAGTCAAGAGATAATGGATAATCTTAATTGTACTAGAAAAGATAAGAGAGAGAATGATGAGACATAAGCAATGGGTGAATGGATAACATAGTCAAGAGATAATGGATAATCTGAATTGTACTAGAAAAGATAAGAGAGAGAATGATGAGACATAAGCAATGGGTGAATGGATAACATAGTCAAGAGATAATGGATAATCTGAATTGTACTAGAAAAGATAAGAGAGAGAATGATGAGACATAAGCAATGGGTGAATGGATAACATAGTCAAGAGATAATGGATAATCTTAATTGTACTAGAAAAGATAAGAGAAAGAATGAGAAGACATAAGCAATGGGTGAATGGATAACATAGTCAAGAGATAATGGATAATCTTAATTGTACTAGAAAAGATAAGAGAGAGAATGAGAAGACATAAGCAATGGGTGAATGGATAACATAGTCAAGAGATAATGGATAATCTTAATTGTACTAGAAAAGATAAGAGAAAGAATGAGAAGACATAAGCAATGGGTGAATGGATAACATAGTCAAGAGATAATGGATAATCTTAATTGTACTAGAAAAGATAAGAGAAAGAATGAGAAGACATAAGCAATGGGTGAATGGATAACATAGTCAAGAGATAATGGATAATCTTAATTGTACTAGAAATGATAAGAGAGAAAATGAGAAGACATAAGCAATAGGTGAATGGATAACATAGTCAAGAGATAACGGATAATCTTAATTGTACTAGAAAAGATGAGAGAGAGGATGAGAAGACATAAGCAATGGGCGAATGGATAACATAGGCATGAGATAATGGATAATCTTAATTGTACTAGAAAAGATAAGAGAAAGAATGAGAAGACATAAGGAATGGGTAAATGGATAACATAGGCATGAGATAATAGATAATCTTAATTGTACTAGAAAAGATAAGAGAGAGAATGTGAAGACATAAGCAATGAGTGAATGGATAACATAGTCAAGAGATAATGGATAATCTTAATTGTACTAGAAAAGATAAGAGAGAGAATGATGAGACATAAGCAATGGGTGAATGGATAACATAGTCAAGAGATAATGGATAATCTGAATTGTACTAGAAAAGATAAGAGAGAGAATGAGAAGACATAAGCAATGGGTGAATGGATAACATAGTCAAGAGATAATGGATAATCTGAATTGTACTAGAAAAGATAAGAGAGAGAATGAGAAGACATAAGCAATGAGTGAATGGATAACATAGTCAAGAGATAATGGATAATCTTAATTGTACTAGAAAAGATAAGAGAGAGAATGAGAAGACATAAGCAATGAGTGAATGGATAACATAGTCAAGAGATAATGGATAATCTTAATTGTACTAGAAAAGATAAGAGAGAGAATGATGAGACATAAGCAATGGGTGAATGGATAACATAGTCAAGAGATAATGGACAATCTGAATTGTACTAGAAAAGATAAGAGAGAGAATGAGAAGACATAAGCAATGGGTGAATGGATAACATAGTCAAGAGATAATGGATAATCTGAATTGTACTAGAAAAGATAAGAGAGAGAATGATGAGACATAAGCAATGGGTGAATGGATAACATAGTCAAGAGATAATGGATAATCTGAATTGTACTAGAAAAGATAAGAGAGAGAATGATGAGACATAAGCAATGGGTGAATGGATAACATAGTCAAGAGATAATGGATAATCTTAATTGTACTAGAAAAGATAAGAGAAAGAATGAGAAGACATAAGCAATGGGTGAATGGATAACATAGTCAAGAGATAATGGATAATCTTAATTGTACTAGAAAAGATAAGAGAGAGAATGAGAAGACATAAGCAATGGGTGAATGGATAACATAGTCAAGAGATAATGGATAATCTTAATTGTACTAGAAAAGATAAGAGAAAGAATGAGAAGACATAAGCAATGGGTGAATGGATAACATAGTCAAGAGATAATGGATAATCTTAATTGTACTAGAACAGATAAGAGAAAGAATGAGAAGACATAAGCAATGGGTGAATGGATAACATAGTCAAGAGATAATGGATAATCTTAATTGTACTAGAAATGATAAGAGAGAAAATGAGAAGACATAAGCAATAGGTGAATGGATAACATAGTCAAGAGATAACGGATAATCTTAATTGTACTAGAAAAGATGAGAGAGAGGATGAGAAGACATAAGCAATGGGCGAATGGATAACATAGGCATGAGATAATGGATAATCTTAATTGTAGTAGAAAAGATAAGAGAAAGAATGAGAAGACATAAGCAATGGGTAAATGGATAACATAGGCATGAGATAATAGATAATCTTAATTGTACTAGAAAAGATAAGAGAGAGAATGTGAAGACATAAGCAATGAGTGAATGGATAACATAGTCAAGAGATAATGGATAATCTTAATTGTACTAGAAAAGATAAGAGAGAGAATGATGAGACATAAGCAATGGGTGAATGGATAACATAGTCAAGAGATAATGGATAATCTGAATTGTACTAGAAAAGATAAGAGAGAGAATGAGAAGACATAAGCAATGGGTGAATGGATAACATAGTCAAGAGATAATGGATAATCTGAATTGTACTAGAAAAGATAAGAGAGAGAATGAGAAGACATAAGCAATGAGTGAATGGATAACATAGTCAAGAGATAATGGATAATCTGAATTGTACTAGAAAAGATAAGTGAGTGAATGAGAAGACATAAGCAATGAGTGAATGGATAACATAGTCAAGAGATAATGGATAATCTTAATTGTACTAGAAAAGATAAGAGAGAGAATGATGAGACATAAGCAATGGGTGAATGGATAACATAGTCAAGAGATAATGGATAATCTTAATTGTACTAGAAAAGATAAGAGAGAGAATGAGAAGACATAAGCAATGGGTGAATGGATAACATAGTCAAGAGATAATGGATAATCTTAATTGTACTAGAAAAGATAAGAGAGAGAATGAGAAGACATAAGCAATGAGTGAATGGATAACATAGTCAAGAGATAATGGATAATCTTAATTGTACTAGAAAAGATAAGAGAGAGAATGATGAGACATAAGCAATGGGTGAATGGTTAACATAGTCAAGAGATAATGGATAATCTGAATTGTACTAGAAAAGATAAGAGAGAGAATGAGAAGACCTAAGCAATGGGTGAATGGATAACATAGGCATGAGATAATGGATAATCTTAATTGTACTAGAAAAGATACGAGAGAGAATGAGAAGACACAAGCAATAGGTGAATGGATAACATAGTCAAGAGATAATGGATAATCTTAATTGTACTAGAAAAGATAAGAGAGAGAATGAGAAGACATAAGCAATGAGTGAATGGATAACATAGTCAAGAGATAATGGATAATCTTAATTGTACTAGAAAAGATAAGAGAGAGAATGAGAAGACATAAGCAATAGGTGAATGGATAACATAGTCAAGAGATAATGGATAATCTTAATTGTACTAGAAAAGATACGGGAGAGAATGAGAAGACACAAGCAATAGGTGAATGGATAACATAGTCAAGAGATAACGGATAATCTTAATTGTACTAGAAAAGATAAGAGAGAGAATGAGAAGACATAAGCAATGGGTGAATGGATAACATACCCATGAGATAATGGATAATCTTAATTGTACTAGAAAAGATAAGAGAGAGAATGAGAAGACATAAGCAATTGGTGAATGGATAACATAGTCAAGAGATAATGGATAATCTTAATTGTACTAGAAAAGATGAGAGAGAGGATGAGAAGACATAAGCAATGGGCGAATGGATAACATAGGCATGAGATAATGGATAATCTTAATTGTACTAGAAAAGATAAGAGAAAGAATGAGAAGACATAAGCAATGGGTAAATGGATAACATAGGCATGAGATAATAGATAATCTTAATTGTACTAGAAAAGATAAGAGAGAGAATGTGAAGACATAAGCAATGAGTGAATGGATAACATAGTCAAGAGATAATGGATAATCTTAATTGTACTAGAAAAGATAAGAGACAGAATGATGAGACATAAGCAATGGGTGAATGGATAACACAGTCAAGAGATAATGGATAATCTGAATTGTACTAGAAAAGATAAGAGAGAGAATGAGAAGACATAAGCAATGGGTGAATGGATAACATAGTCAAGAGATAATGGATAATCTGAATTGTACTAGAAAAGATAAGAGAGAGAATGAGAAGACATAAGCAATGAGTGAATGGATAACATAGTCAAGAGATAATGGATAATCTTAATTGTACTAGAAAAGATAAGAGAGAGAATGAGAAGACATAAGCAATGAGTGAATGGATAACATAGTCAAGAGATAATGGATAATCTTAATTGTACTAGAAAAGATAAGAGAGAGAATGATGAGACATAAGCAATGGGTGAATGGATAACATAGTCAAGAGATAATGGACAATCTGAATTGTACTAGAAAAGATAAGAGAGAGAATGAGAAGACATAAGCAATGGGTGAATGGATAACATAGTCAAGAGATAATGGATAATCTGAATTGTACTAGAAAAGATAAGAGAGAGAATGATGAGACATAAGCAATGGGTGAATGGATAACATAGTCAAGAGATAATGGATAATCTGAATTGTACTAGAAAAGATAAGAGAGAGAATGATGAGACATAAGCAATGGGTGAATGGATAACATAGTCAAGAGATAATGGATAATCTTAATTGTACTAGAAAAGATAAGAGAAAGAATGAGAAGACATAAGCAATGGGTGAATGGATAACATAGTCAAGAGATAATGGATAATCTTAATTGTACTAGAAAAGATAAGAGAGAGAATGAGAAGACATAAGCAATGGGTGAATGGATAACATAGTCAAGAGATAATGGATAATCTTAATTGTACTAGAAAAGATAAGAGAAAGAATGAGAAGACATAAGCAATGGGTGAATGGATAACATAGTCAAGAGATAATGGATAATCTTAATTGTACTAGAAAAGATAAGAGAAAGAATGAGAAGACATAAGCAATGGGTGAATGGATAACATAGTCAAGAGATAATGGATAATCTTAATTGTACTAGAAATGATAAGAGAGAAAATGAGAAGACATAAGCAATAGGTGAATGGATAACATAGTCAAGAGATAACGGATAATCTTAATTGTACTAGAAAAGATGAGAGAGAGGATGAGAAGACATAAGCAATGGGCGAATGGATAACATAGGCATGAGATAATGGATAATCTTAATTGTACTAGAAAAGATAAGAGAAAGAATGAGAAGACATAAGCAATGGGTAAATGGATAACATAGGCATGAGATAATAGATAATCTTAATTGTACTAGAAAAGATAAGAGAGAGAATGTGAAGACATAAGCAATGAGTGAATGGATAACATAGTCAAGAGATAATGGATAATCTTAATTGTACTAGAAAAGATAAGAGAGAGAATGATGAGACATAAGCAATGGGTGAATGGATAACATACCCATGAGATAATGGATAATCTTAATTGTACTAGAAAAGATAAGAGAGAGAATGAGAAGACATAAGCAATTGGTGAATGGATAACATAGTCAAGAGATAATGGATAATCTTAATTGTACTAGAAAAGATGAGAGAGAGGATGAGAAGACATAAGCAATGGGCGAATGGATAACATAGGCATGAGATAATGGATAATCTTAATTGTACTAGAAAAGATAAGAGAAAGAATGAGAAGACATAAGCAATGGGTAAATGGATAACATAGGCATGAGATAATAGATAATCTTAATTGTACTAGAAAAGATAAGAGAGAGAATGTGAAGACATAAGCAATGAGTGAATGGATAACATAGTCAAGAGATAATGGATAATCTTAATTGTACTAGAAAAGATAAGAGACAGAATGATGAGACATAAGCAATGGGTGAATGGATAACATAGTCAAGAGATAATGGATAATCTGAATTGTACTAGAAAAGATAAGAGAGAGAATGAGAAGACATAAGCAATGGGTGAATGGATAACATAGTCAAGAGATAATGGATAATCTGAATTGTACTAGAAAAGATAAGAGAGAGAATGAGAAGACATAAGCAATGAGTGAATGGATAACATAGTCAAGAGATAATGGATAATCTTAATTGTACTAGAAAAGATAAGAGAGAGAATGAGAAGACATAAGCAATGAGTGAATGGATAACATAGTCAAGAGATAATGGATAATCTTAATTGTACTAGAAAAGATAAGAGAGAGAATGATGAGACATAAGCAATGGGTGAATGGATAACATAGTCAAGAGATAATGGACAATCTGAATTGTACTAGAAAAGATAAGAGAGAGAATGAGAAGACATAAGCAATGGGTGAATGGATAACATAGTCAAGAGATAATGGATAATCTGAATTGTACTAGAAAAGATAAGAGAGAGAATGATGAGACATAAGCAATGGGTGAATGGATAACATAGTCAAGAGATAATGGATAATCTGAATTGTACTAGAAAAGATAAGAGAGAGAATGATGAGACATAAGCAATGGGTGAATGGATAACATAGTCAAGAGATAATGGATAATCTTAATTGTACTAGAAAAGATAAGAGAAAGAATGAGAAGACATAAGCAATGGGTGAATGGATAACATAGTCAAGAGATAATGGATAATCTTAATTGTACTAGAAAAGATAAGAGAGAGAATGAGAAGACATAAGCAATGGGTGAATGGATAACATAGTCAAGAGATAATGGATAATCTTAATTGTACTAGAAAAGATAAGAGAAAGAATGAGAAGACATAAGCAATGGGTGAATGGATAACATAGTCAAGAGATAATGGATAATCTTAATTGTACTAGAAAAGATAAGAGAAAGAATGAGAAGACATAAGCAATGGGTGAATGGATAACATAGTCAAGAGATAATGGATAATCTTAATTGTACTAGAAATGATAAGAGAGAAAATGAGAAGACATAAGCAATGGGTGAATGGATAACATAGTCAAGAGATAACGGATAATCTTAATTGTACTAGAAAAGATGAGAGAGAGGATGAGAAGACATAAGCAATGGGCGAATGGATAACATAGGCATGAGATAATGGATAATCTTAATTGTACTAGAAAAGATAAGAGAAAGAATGAGAAGACATAAGCAATGGGTAAATGGATAACATAGGCATGAGATAATAGATAATCTTAATTGTACTAGAAAAGATAAGAGAGAGAATGTGAAGACATAAGCAATGAGTGAATGGATAACATAGTCAAGAGATAATGGATAATCTTAATTGTACTAGAAAAGATAAGAGAGAGAATGATGAGACATAAGCAATGGGTGAATGGATAACATAGTCAAGAGATAATGGATAATCTGAATTGTACTAGAAAAGATAAGAGAGAGAATGAGAAGACATAAGCAATGGGTGAATGGATAACATAGTCAAGAGATAATGGATAATCTGAATTGTACTAGAAAAGATAAGAGAGAGAATGAGAAGACATAAGCAATGAGTGAATGGATAACATAGTCAAGAGATAATGGATAATCTTAATTGTACTAGAAAAGATAAGAGAGAGAATGAGAAGACATAAGCAATGAGTGAATGGATAACATAGTCAAGAGATAATGGATAATCTTAATTGTACTAGAAAAGATAAGAGAGAGAATGATGAGACATAAGCAATGGGTGAATGGATAACATAGTCAAGAGATAATGGACAATCTGAATTGTACTAGAAAAGATAAGAGAGAGAATGAGAAGACATAAGCAATGGGTGAATGGATAACATAGTCAAGAGATAATGGATAATCTGAATTGTACTAGAAAAGATAAGTGAGTGAATGAGAAGACATAAGCAATGAGTGAATGGATAACATAGTCAAGAGATAATGGATAATCTTAATTGTACTAGAAAAGATAAGAGAGAGAATGATGAGACATAAGCAATGGGTGAATGGATAACATAGTCAAGAGATAATGGATAATCTTAATTGTACTAGAAAAGATAAGAGAGAGAATGAGAAGACATAAGCAATGGGTGAATGGATAACATATTCAAGAGATAATGGATAATCTTAATTGTACTAGAAAAGATAAGAGAGAGAATGAGAAGACATAAGCAATGAGTGAATGGATAACATAGTCAAGAGATAATGGATAATCTTAATTGTACTAGAAAAGATAAGAGAGAGAATGATGAGACATAAGCAATGGGTGAATGGTTAACATAGTCAAGAGATAATGGATAATCTGAATTGTACTAGAAAAGATAAGAGAGAGAATGAGAAGACCTAAGCAATGGGTGAATGGATAACATAGGCATGAGATAATGGATAATCTTAATTGTACTAGAAAAGATAAGAGAGAGAATGAGAAGACATAAGCAATAGGTGAATGGATAACATAGTCAAGAGATAATGGATAATCTTAATTGTACTAGAAAAGATACGGGAGAGAATGAGAAGACACAAGCAATAGGTGAATGGATAACATAGTCAAGAGATAACGGATAATCTTAATTGTACTAGAAAAGATAAGAGAGAGAATGAGAAGACATAAGCAATGGGTGAATGGATAACATACCCATGAGATAATGGATAATCTTAATTGTACTAGAAAAGATAAGAGAGAGAATGAGAAGACATAAGCAATTGGTGAATGGATAACATAGTCAAGAGATAATGGATAATCTTAATTGTAATAGAAATGATAAGAGAGAGAATGAGAAGACACAAGCAATTGGTGAATGGTTAACATAGGCAAGAGATAATGGATAATCTTAATTGTAATAGAAAAGATAAGAGAGAGAATGAGAAGACACAAGCAATGGGTGAATGGATAACATAGTCAAGAGATAATGGATAATCTTAATTGTAATAGAAAAGATAAGAGAGAGAATGAGAAGACATAAGCAATGGGTGAATGGATAACATAGTCAAGAGATAATGGATAATCTTAATTGTAATAGAAATGATAACAGAGAGAATGAGAAGACACAAGCAATGGGTGAATGGATAACATAGTCAAGAGATAATGGATAATCTTAATTGTAATAGAAAAGATAAGAGAGAGAATGAGAAGACACAAGCAATGGGTGAATGGATAACATACCCATGAGATAATGGATAATCTTAATTGTACTAGAAAAGATAAGAGAGAGAATGAGAAGACATAAGCAATGGGTTAATGGATAACATAGGCATGAGATAATGGATAATCTGAATTGTACAAGAAAGGATACGAGAGAGAATGAGAAGACACAAGCAATAGGTGAATGGAAAACATAGTCAAGAGATAATGGATAATCTTAATTGTACTAGAAAAGATAAGAGAAAGAATGAGAAGACATAAGCAATGGGTGAATGGATAACATAGTCAAGAGATAATGGATAATCTTAATTGTACTAGAAAAGATAAGAGAGAGAATGAGAAGACATATGCAATGGGTGAATGGATAACATACCCATGAGATAATGGATAATCTTAATTGTACTAGAAAAGATAAGAGAGAGAATGAGAAGACATAAGCAATGGGTGAATGGATAACATAGGCATGAGATAATGGATAATCTTAATTGTACTAGAAAAGATAAGAGAGAGAATGAGAAGTCACAAGCAATGGGTGAATGGATAACATAGTCAAGAGATAATGGATAATCTTAATTGTACTTCAAATGATAAGAGAGAGAATGAGAAGACATGAGCAATGGGTGAATGGATAACATAAGCATGAGATAATGGATAATCTTAATTGTACTAGAAAAGATAAGAGAGAGAATGAGAAGACACAAGCAATGAGTGAATGGATAACATACCCATGAGATAATGGATAATCTTAATTGTACTAGAAAAGATAAGAGAGAGAATGAGAAGTCATAAGCAATGGGTGAATGGATAACATAGGCATGAGATAATGGATAATCTTAATTGTACTAGAAAAGATAAGAGAGAGAATGAGAAGACATAAGCAATGGGTGAATGGATAACATAGTCAAGAGATAATGGATAATCTTAATTGTACTAGAAAAGATAAGAGAGAGAATGAGAAGACACAAGCAATAGGTGAATAGATAACATAGTCATG
Organism: Acanthosepion lycidas; assembly: GCA_963932145.1. NCBI lineage: Eukaryota > Metazoa > Mollusca > Cephalopoda > Sepiida > Sepiidae > Acanthosepion > Acanthosepion lycidas. Next base: position 30,631,312 of record OZ010590.1, read on the forward strand.
AGATAATGGATAATCTTAATTGTACTAGAAAAGATACGAGAGAGAATGAGAAGACACAAGCAATAGGTGAATGGATAACATAGTCATGAGATAATGGATAATCTTAATTGTACTAGAAAAGATACGAGAGAGAATGAGAAGACACAAGCAATAGGTGAATGGATAACATAGTCAAGAGATAACGGATAATCTTAATTGTACTAGAAAAGATAAGAGAGAGAATGAGAAGACATAAGCAATGGGTAAATGGATAACATAGGCATGAGATAACGGATAATCTTAATTGTACTAGAAAAGATAAGAGAGAGAATGAGAAGACATTAGCAATGAGTGAATGGATAACATAGTCAAGAGATAATGGATAATCTGAATTGTACTAGAAAAGATACGAATGAGAATGAGAAGACATAAGCAATAGGTGAATGGATAACATAGTCAAGAGATAATGGATAATCTTAATTGTACTAGAAAAGATAAGAGAGAGAATGAGAAGACATAAGCAATGAGTGAATGGATAACATAGTCAAGAGATAATGGATAATCTTAATTGTACTAGAAAAGATACGAGAGAAAATGAGAAGACACAAGCAATAGGTGAATGGATAACATAGTCAAGAGATAACGGATAATCTTAATTGTACTAGAAAAGATGAGAGAGAGGATGAGAAGACATAAGCAATGGGCGAATGGATAACATAGTCATGAGATAATGGATAATCTTTATTGTAGTAGAAAAGTTAAGAGAGAGAATGAGAAGACACAAGCAATCGGTAAATGGATAACATAGTCAAGAGATAATGGATAATCTGAATTGTACTAGAAAAGATACGAGAGAGAATGAGAAGACACAAGCAATAGGTGAATGGATAACATAGTCATTAGATAATGGATAATCTTAATTGTACTAGAAAAGATACGAGAGAGAATGAGAAGACACAAGCAATAGATGAATGGATAACATAGTCATGAGATAATGGATAATCTTAATTGTACTAGAAAAGATACGAGAGAGAATGAGAAGACACAAGCAATAGGTGAATGGATAACATAGTCAAGAGATAACGGATAATCTTAATTGTACTAGAAAAGATGAGAGAGAGGATGAGAAGACATAAGCAATGGGCGAATCGATAACATAGGCATGAGATAATGGATAATCTTTATTGTAGTAGAAAAGTTAAGAGAGAGAATGAGAAGACACAAGCAATAGGTGAATGGATAACATAGTCAAGAGATAATGGATAATCTGAATTGTACTAGAAAAGATAAGAGAGAGAATGAGAAGTCATAAGCAATGGGTGAATGGATAACATAGGCATGAGATAATGGATAATCTTAATTGTACTAGAAAAGATAAGAGAGAGAATGAGAAGACATAAGCAATGGGTGAATGGATAACATAGTCAAGAGATAATGGATAATCTTAATTGTACTAGAAAAGATAAGAGAGAGAATGAGAAGACACAAGCAATGGGTGAATGAATAACATAGTCAAGAGATAATGGATAATCTTAATTGTACTAGAAAAGATAAGAGAGAGAATGAGAAGACATAAGCAATGGGTGAATGGATAACATAGTCAAGAGATAATGGATAATCTTTATTGTACTAGAAAAGATAAGAGAGAGAATGAGAAGACATAAGCAATGGGTGAATGGATAACATAGTCAAGAGATAATGGATAATCTTAATTGTACTAGAAAAGATAAGAGAGAGAATGAGAAGACATAAGCAATGGGTGAATGGATAACATAGTCAAGAGATAATGGATAATCTTTATTGTACTAGAAAAGATAAGAGAGAGAATGAGAAGACATAAGCAATGTGTGAATGGATAACATAGTCAAGAGATAATGGATAATCTTAATTGTACTAGAAAAGATAAGAGAGAGAATGAGAAGACACAAGCAATGGGTGAATGAATAACATAGTCAAGAGATAATGGATAATCTTAATTGTACTAGAAAAGATAAGAGAGAGAATGAGAAGACATAAGCAATGGGTGAATGGATAACATAGTCAAGAGATAATGGATAATCTTTATTGTACTAGAAAAGATAAGAGAGAGAATGAGAAGACACAAGCAATGGGTGAATGAATAACATAGTCAAGAGATAATGGATAATCTTAATTGTACTAGAAAAGATAAGAGAGAGAATGAGAAGACACAAGCAATGGGTGAATGAATAACATAGTCAAGAGATAATGGATAATCTTTATTGTACTAGAAAAGATAAGAGAGAGAATGAGAAGACATAAGCAATGGGTGAATGGATAACATAGTCAAGAGATAATGGATAATCTTAATTGTACTAGAAAAGATAAGAGAGAGAATGAGAAGACACAAGCAATGGGTGAATGAATAACATAGTCAAGAGATAATGGATAATCTTAATTGTACTAGAAAAGATAAGAGAGAGAATGAGAAGACACAAGCAATGGGTGAATGAATAACATAGTCAAGAGATAATGGATAATCTTAATTGTACTAGAAAAGATAAGAGAGAGAATGAGAAGACATAAGCAATGGGTGAATGAATAACATAGTCAAGAGATAATGGATAATCGTTATTGTACTAGAAAAGATAAGAGAGAGAATGAGAAGACATAAGCAATGGGTGAATGGATAACATAGTCAAGAGATAATGGATAATCTTAATTGTACTAGAAAAGATAAGAGAGAGAATGAGAAGACATAAGCAATGGGTGAATGGATAACATAGGCATGAGATAATGGATAATCTTAATTGTACTAGAAAAGATAAGAGAGAGAATGAGAAGACACAAGCAATGGGTGAATGAATAACATAGTCAAGAGATAATGGATAATCTTAATTGTACTAGAAAAGATAAGAGAGAGAATGAGAAGACATAAGCAATGGGTGAATGGATAACATAGGCATGAGATAATGGATAATCTTAATTGTACTAGAAAAGATGAGAGAGAGGATGAGAAGACACAAGCAATAGGCGAATGGATAACATAGTCAAGAGATAACGGATAATCTTAATTGTACTAGAAAAGATGAGAGACAGAATGAGAAGACACAAGCAATGGGTGAATGAATAACATAGTCAAGAGATAATGGATAATCTTTATTGTAGTAGAAAAGTTAAGACAGAGAATGAGAAGACACAAGCAATAGGTGAATGGATAACATAGTCAAGAGATAATGGATAATCTGAATTGTACTAGAAAAGATACGAGACAGAATGAGAAGACACAAGCAATGGGTGAATGAATAACATAGTCAAGAGATAATGGATAATCTTAATTGTACTAGAAAAGATAAGAGAGAAAATGAGAAGACACAAGCAATGGGTGAATGAATAACATAGTCTAGAGATAATGGATAATCTTAATTGTACTAGAAAATATAAGAGAGAGAATGAGAAGACACAAGCAATGGGTGAATGAATAACATAGTCAAGAGATAATGGATAATCTTAATTGTACTAGAAAATATAAGAGAGAGAATGAGAAGACACAAGCAATGGGTGAATGAATAACATAGTCAAGAGATAATGGATAATCTTAATTGTACTAGAAAAGATAAGAGAGGGAATGAGAAGACACAAGCAATGAGTGAATGGATAACAGTCAAGAGATAATGGATAATCTTAATTGTACTAGAAAAGATAAGAGACATTATGAGAAGACATAAGCAATGGGTGAATGGATAACATAGTCAAGAGATAATGGATAATCTGAATTGTACTAGAAAAGATAAGAGAGAGAATGAGAAGACATAAGCAATCGGTAAATGGATAACATAGTCAAGAGATAATGGATAATCTGAATTGTACTAGAAAAGATACGAGAGAGAATGAGAAGACACAAGCAATAGGTGAATGGATAACATAGTCATGAGATAATGGATAATCTTAATTGTACTAGAAAAGATACGAGAGAGAATGAGAAGACACAAGCAATAGATGAATGGATAACATAGTCATGAGATAATGGATAATCTGAATTGTACTAGAAATGATAAGAGAGAAAATGAGAAGACATAAGCAATAGGTGAATGGATAACATAGTCATGAGATAATGGATAATCTTAATTGTACTAGAAAAGATACGAGAAAGAATGAGAAGACACAAGCAATAGGTGAATGGATAACATAGTCAAGAGATAATGGATAATCTGAATTGTACTAGAAATGATAAGAGAGAAAATGAGAAGACATAAGCAATGGGTGAATGGATAACATAGTCAAGAGATAATGGATAATCTTAATTGTACTAGAAAAGATAAGAGAGAGAATGAGAAGACATAAGCAATGGGTAAATGGATAACATAGTCAAGAGATAATGGATAATCTTAATTGTACTAGAAAATATAAGAGAGAGAATGAGAAGACACAAGCAATGGGTGAATGGATAACATAGTCAAGAGATAACGGATAATCTGAATTGTACTAGAAAAGATAAGAGAGAGAATGAGAAGACATAAGCAATGGGTAAATGGATAACATAGTCAAGAGATAATGGATAATCTTAATTGTACTAGAAAATATAAGAGAGAGAATGAGAAGACACAAGCAATGGGTGAATGGATAACATAGTCAAGAGATAACGGATAATCTTAATTGTACTAGAAAAGATAAGAGAGAGAATGAGAAGACATAAGCAATGGGTAAATGGATAACATAGTCAAGAGATAATGGATAATCTGAATTGTACTAGAAAAGATACGAGACAGAATGAGAAGACACAAGCAATGGGTGAATGAATAACATAGTCAAGAGATAATGGATAATCTTAATTGTACTAGAAAAGATAAGAGAGAAAATGAGAAGACACAAGCAATGGGTGAATGAATAACATAGTCAAGAGATAATGGATAATCTTAATTGTACTAGAAAATATAAGAGAGAGAATGAGAAGACACAAGCAATGGGTGAATGAATAACATAGTCAAGAGATAATGGATAATCTTAATTGTACTAGAAAAGATAAGAGAGGGAATGAGAAGACACAAGCAATGAGTGAATGGATAACAGTCAAGAGATAATGGATAATCTTAATTGTACTAGAAAAGATAAGAGACATTATGAGAAGACATAAGCAATGGGTGAATGGATAACATAGTCAAGAGATAATGGATAATCTGAATTGTACTAGAAAAGATAAGAGAGAGAATGAGAAGACATAAGCAATCGGTAAATGGATAACATAGTCAAGAGATAATGGATAATCTGAATTGTACTAGAAAAGATACGAGAGAGAATGAGAAGACACAAGCAATAGGTGAATGGATAACATAGTCATGAGATAATGGATAATCTTAATTGTACTAGAAAAGATACGAGAGAGAATGAGAAGACACAAGCAATAGATGAATGGATAACATAGTCATGAGATAATGGATAATCTGAATTGTACTAGAAATGATAAGAGAGAAAATGAGAAGACATAAGCAATAGGTGAATGGATAACATAGTCATGAGATAATGGATAATCTTAATTGTACTAGAAAAGATACGAGAAAGAATGAGAAGACACAAGCAATAGGTGAATGGATAACATAGTCAAGAGATAATGGATAATCTGAATTGTACTAGAAATGATAAGAGAGAAAATGAGAAGACATAAGCAATGGGTGAATGGATAACATAGGCATGAGATAATGGATAATCTTAATTGTACTAGAAAAGATAAGAGAGAGAATGAGAAGACATTAGCAATGAGTGAATGGATAACATAGTCAAGAGATAATGGATAATCTGAATTGTACTAGAAAAGATACGAATGAGAATGAGAAGACATAAGCAATAGGTGAATGGATAACATAGTCAAGAGATAATGGATAATCTTAATTGTACTAGAAAAGATAAGAGAGAGAATGAGAAGACATAAGCAATGAGTGAATGGATAACATAGTCAAGAGATAATGGATAATCTTAATTGTACTAGAAAAGATACGAGAGAGAATGAGAAGACACAAGCAATAGGTGAATGGATAACATAGTCAAGAGATAACGGATAATCTTAATTGTACTAGAAAAGATGAGAGAGAGGATGAGAAGACATAAGCAATGGGCGAATGGATAACATAGGCATGAGATAATGGATAATCTTTATTGTAGTAGAAAAGTTAAGAGAGAGAATGAGAAGACACAAGCAATAGGTGAATGGATAACATAGTCAAGAGATAATGGATAATCTGAATTGTACTAGAAAAGATAAGAGAGAGAATGAGAAGACATAAGCAATGGGTGAATGGATAACATAGTCAAGAGATAATGGATAATCTTAATTGTACTAGAAAAGATAAGAGAGAGAATGAGAAGACACAAGCAATGAGTGAATGGATAACATAGTCAAGATATAATGGATAATCTTAATTGTACTAGAAAAGATGAGAGAGAGGATGAGAAGACATAAGCAATGGGTGAATGGATAACATAGGCATGAGATAATGGATAATCTTAATTGTACTAGAAAAGATACGAGAGAGAATGAGAAGACATAAGCAATGGGTGAATGGATAACATAGGCATGAGATAATGGATAATCTTAATTGAACTAGAAAAGATACGAGAGAGAATGAGAAGACATAAGCAATGGGTGAATGGATAACATAGGCATGAGATAATGGATAATCTTAATTGTACTAGAAAAGATAAGAGAGAGAATGAGAAGACACAAGCAATAGGCGAATGGATAACATAGTCAAGAGATAACGGATAATCTTAATTGTACTAGAAAAGATGAGAGAGAGGATGAGAAGACATAAGCAATGGGTAAATGGATAACATAGTCAAGAGATAATGGATAATCTGAATTGTACTAGAAAAGATACGAGACAGAATGAGAAGACACAAGCAATGGGTGAATGAATAACATAGTCAAGAGATAATGGATAATCTTAATTTTACTAGAAAAGATAAGAGAGAAAATGAGAAGACACAAGCAATGGGTGAATGAATAACATAGTCAAGAGATAATGGATAATCTTAATTGTACTAGAAAAGATAAGAGAGATAATGAGAAGACACAAGCAATGGCTGAATGGATAACATAGTCAAGAGATAATGGATAATCTTAATTGTACTAGAAAAGATAAGAAAGAGAATGAGAAGACACAAGCAATGGGTGAATGGATAACATATGCATGCGATAATAGATAATCTTAATTGTATTAGAAAAGATAAGAGGGAGAATCAGAAGATATGAGTAATGGGTGAATGGATAATGGATAATCTTAATTGTACTAGAAATGATAAGAGAGAGAATGAGAAGACAGTGGTAATGGGTGAATGCATAATGGATAATCTTAATTGTCTAGTAAATTAAGTGAGAGAATGAGAAGGCACAAGCAATGGTTGAATGGATAACATAGGCATGAAATAATGGATAATCTCAATTGTACTAGAAAAGATAACAGAGTGAATGAGAAGGCCGGGATAATGGGTGAATGGATAACATAGGCATGAAATAATGGATAATCTTAATTGTACTAGAAAAGATAAGATAGTGTATGAGAAGACTGAGGCAATGTGTGAATGGATAACATATTCATGAGATAATGGATAATCTTACTATTACTAGAAAAGATAAGAGAGAGAATGAGAAGACACAAGCAATAGGTGAATGGATAACATAGTCAAGAGATAATGGATAATCTTAATTGTACTAGAAAAGATAAGAGAAAGAATGAGAAGACATAAGCAATGGGTGAATGGATAACATATGCGTAAGATAATGGATAATCTTTATTGTATTAGAAAATGTACGACAGAGAATGGGAAGATCCAGGTAAATGGGGAAAGAACTGAGTTCTTGAGATAATGCATAATCTTATTTTTACTGGAAAAGATAAGGGAGAATATAACATGATACAGACAAACCTTTGCAGAACAACAAGCACATATGATAATGGTTAATCTTTAATGTTATAAAAACCTTAATGTCTTATGTGCTGTAAAGTAAAATTTCTTTCTATATGAAAATAAAATACAGTCAGTGGTATTTACTTTAAAAGATTTGAGGAATATTGGAAACACTTCATTAGTTTATACATTAATGAATCCAGTTAACTTTGCTGTAATTAATACTTTCTTTTAAAATTAAAAGGAAAAGACTTGCATGTCATCATCTTTGTTCTTTCTTTCACTACTATGAAATGTTTTATGAAATAGCATCATTGACTCTTATCAATAATATTATTTTTCTTTCTTTTTTATTATGCTTTGGGTCAGACAGCCATCTTGCAAATGCATCTGCATTTGATTGGCTAGAATGAGTTGCAATATTATTTTACTTCTTATGAATAGCCATTCTGCATATGATGCTGGTGGATACTTATACTTGACAGGGACATTCATCTTTACCCTGTCTTAAGCGGCCAAAAATATCCAAGCCTTGGGCTTACAGAGTCATCTAATATCATGTTCATGATAAAATGATTCATTGCAGAAACAGAAAACTGATCATTTAACTCTTGTCATGTATAGGAAAAGGAGAAATTGCATTACACCAAGAAATACAAGTAGATTCATGTTTTTTGCATATGAGATGCTTCCTAAAAGTTTGGGAAATCTGAACAGAGCATTCTGACCAAATATAATATGGTCTTTTGATGCAACTGTTTATGAGCAGAATTATCTATTAGGCAGTGTACAAGCAGTAAACTGAAGATAACATAGAAAACACAGTAATGTATGTAATATCTTTCATTGCCAAATTTAATGAAATTTTTGGTTACAACTTAATAATATTATTGATAACAGCCAATGATGCTAATGTAGAAGGTTACATTAGACGAGACCAGTGACACGTCTATTATGAAACTAATAAGGCTTAAGCATCAGGGACCCTAATTTCAGAGGGGCCCTAGAAACAACTATTTTAATGAATGAATTCTTGAACAAAATCAGTGTTTGTCTGAAGTGTTCCTTATTAAAATAAAGCCATTTTAATGATAGAATCATAAGCCAATGGTTTGAAGTAGCTAATGTTGGCCTTAGAATATGCTCTAATAACCATTTCATATGGCTTTAAAATTCCCCTGTAATTAATCAAATTTCAAAATTGTCTTTGGTGCTTGCATCAACTGAACCATAGCTGTATGAGCTCATTGAGCTTGTAGCAGTATTGACGACCTAAATCAACCCGTACATTTTTTTTTTACTTTACTGTGTAAGCAAATGCAAAAACAACAAAAGAAACAACAAGAAGGAACACAAAACAGTTTTATAACAACAAGATTTATATTTATAAAATGATGTACAAGCAAAGAGATACTATATTTGTTGGTGTTATGTCCCTTTGACTGAACTAAAGTTTTTACTAATGAAATATTTTTATCCAAGCTCACAAAAGTTGAATGAACTTGCTGCTCAAGATGTTTACTGTGAGAGAGTTAAAAGAATTATAAAGATGAGAAAATGTTGAATAAAATTTTAGCTTTAGAAAAGTTGAATGTTCCGTATTGCTTTGTAATTATGTTTCCATTGCTTGTAGTTGAATATTCATAGTTTGTAATGTAGTTTGAAAAGTTTTGTATGTTTGTAATGTAGTTAGGAAAATTTTGTACATACATGCATGTGTGAATATGTTTTCTGCATCTGCCCAAACTGGGATCTGAACACATTTTCCTTTATGGCTACATTTTTTAGGTGAATGAAATCAAGAAAGGGAGAGAAAATTTATAATTAATTTAATCATGTGGTAGGTTCAAAAAAGACATTAACAGATTTTGGCAGAATTATTTTTTGTCAGGTCAAGAAATAGGCCGATGTTATTCAGACATGGTCTAAATGTTAAGTGACCAATCAGAAGTTGAAATTTTCTGAAAATATGTATAAAGCTGGGTAAGCTCTGTAACCCGCTTTTTGCACAGATTTGCACCAAATTCAACATTGATTAGAAAGTGGTAGTGGAATGCTAAAAGCTCATGAGTATCTACTAATAGACTACATTTTGGCAGTTGGAACTTTAAATCTATTGTTGCTGGTTGTGAAGGGGCCCCCACATCTGTTCAAGCTTCAGGGCCCCAAAAATGTTGGTATAACACTGGACATTTCCCAGGAAATTCAGTTGTGCTCTCTTAAGAAAAAGGTAATTTTAAAAACAGTGGCTCATACCGTTATTAATGCATTGATCTTCAACTGAATTGAATTGAGCTCTCTGAGCCACTAATATACTTATAGAAAAAATTAAAATTTCCCTTCCTCTCTGCCATGCAACAATAACTTACGGATAGAATCTCTGACTGATACCAAATCAGTTGGGTTTCAATCCTGGCTTGAAGCAGTTGAATGTCTAGACATACTGAAGAGCTGTGATGCAATGAAACAGTCTGTGGATGACATATATATATATATATATATATATATATATATATATATATATATATATATATATATACACACACACACACACACACACACAAATATATTAGGCTACCTACAACTGGCTTACGGTCATATCACATTGAAACACCAGTTCCTGCATGATCACCTAAGTTAAACAACATTGACCCTAGTCAGTACCTAGATGGGGATTGCTTGAGAATACTCAGGACTGTAAGCTTGGATGTGTAGGAGGTGCAACGGATAATGGCTCTGAATTGTTAATTGGAGACCTGAGTTCTAATTCCAGTTAGGTTCATTATATTCACTTACACACAAATACCCTTGGAAAAGGTTTGAATCTACCTCTTCTCCCACCATCTATAGGATATTTAGTAATCTCTAAATCATTATTTAGTTATTTAGTAACTCTAAATCATTAGAAAAAAACTTTTTACAACTTAAAATTATTCTCTGGTTTTAAATAACCTTCAAAGGGTCAATAAGACAAACAAATCAATCAATCAACTATCTACAACCATATTGAGTCTGCAAAGCCTAAAAAATGAATAACCTCTCATTTAAAACTCTTTCTAGCTATATAACTATCTATCTCTCTCTCTCTCTCTCTCTCTATATATATATATATATATATATATATATATAAGATGTTGCATTTAATGTAAAAATGTAGTAGAATTAACAAAAGTGCTCAATATATAATGCAGAGCTTTATAAATATTTAAATTCTACTTTCTGCAACTTTCATCATTCTTATATATATATATACAATCCCATCAATAGGTCCATATGTAACATGTTACATGAATTTCTCACCATTTTTTCATTCTATTACAGTGTTATTTTGATATATAGAAATGTATATCTCATGAGCATATTTCCTCATATTTAAGTATATATATATATATATGTTTGATATGGATCTAATAACGTTCAATACTTATTGATGTTGACTCCATGTTTTGTAATTTTCTCAATCACTATAATATGATTTTCAATAAGAATGATTGCATTGATTACAAAAAATCTATTTATTATTTAATAAATATATTTAATCATATATTTAGCCACATATATATGCTTTCAAATTTAAAATTTATACTTAAAACTTTTAATTTTTGTAGAAGTCTGACAAAGAGTTGAAAGCTTTTTTTTTTATTTTTAATCATTTCACCCCAACAATGGCAATAATGCCACTAAGATATAAGGGTCTATAGGGAGTGAAAGAGAATGAGAAAACTTTAGAATGAAAGGGAGGAGTGTGAACTGGACGATAGGCAAACCTATCTATTCCTACTGAGGTAAAAAAATTAAATAAATACATAAATAGTAAATAAAATTTCAGAGTCTAGCCAAAGACATGTGAAATATAGAGTTGAAATAGATTTTATAAGGAAGCAGAAACCCAATCCTAAATAGGAAACAAGTGATAAAATTCTACTCTTGTTCAAAAGACCAGGGAGGATTGTGAACCAGATGATAGGCAAACCTATCTACTCCTAATGGTGAAGGAGGTGAAAAAAAAGTAAAATAAAATAACTAATTAGTCAAAAAAAATTCAGAGTTCAGGCACAGATGTTAGGAGTACACATCTGAAGCAGACTTTAAAAGGAACCAGGAACCCAATCCTAAACAGAAAACAAGGGATAAATGTCTACTCCTGTTCAAAAGACCATGGAGGAGTGTGAACCGGACACTGGGTGAACCTATATATTCCTATTAAAATAAAAAAAAATAAATAAATACAAAAATAGTAAATAAAATTTCAGAGTTTAGGCAGAGACATGAGAAGTATAGAGTTGAAATAGACTTTTTGAGATTAGCAGCTGATCTCGCCTTTGAACTAACTCTAACATTTCAGTGGGGAAAAAACTGGCTGGTTACATTCAATGCCTCAAAAACCAAACTACTTACGTTCCATCTTTGTCAGTCAGAACCCCAAACTACCACCAATCATGATGAATGGAGGTCCCATGCCTTGAGAGACTTTTGGGCCTTAAACTCACCCCTGACATCAAGGGGAACTCGTACATATAATCCATCTCTAAAGATACAGAAAAAAGGTTTAGTTCACTGTACCACACTAGTAAGTAACTGACTCCTTATGATATACTCTACCTTTACAAGAGCCAGATCAGGAGCAAAAATGGAGTACTGTTGTCATATTTGGGAAGTAGCTGCCCAGTCTTCACTTTCCAGTCTCAATAGGGTCCAAATGTATCTGTGAGTCGTTTTGGGTGACAGATTATTTTCCATCCTCCAACCCCTCTTTAACAGACAGGATGTGGCAAGCCCCTTGTTGCTTTATCACTACTTCCATGGAAAGTGAACCACATTCTTTGGTTTCACCAGTTCTAACCTAGAACCCACCATACCACTAACATTGTCATGAATAACCCTCATTCCCTCCATGTTCCACTCAAACTGTTTCTTTCTGTGAACCACAGCATTGTAGAACTGACTACCCAAGAGGATGTTCCCCACAATCACTACAATCTTAACCTGTTCAAGTTTTAGGGTTAATCATTATCTCCTCTCTTATCTGCATAAACTGCCTCTTACTCTGTAACCTTCTACCTCAAATGGCTTCTGGGCCTAGTACAGTATGAAACTCAATGTTAAAAAAAAAAGAACCAGAAATCGAATCTTAAACAGGAAACAAGGGATAAACCTCTACTCTTGTTCAAAAGATCAGGGAGGAGCATGAACTAGTTGATAGGTGAACCTATCTAATCCTACTGAGGTAAAAAAAAAAAAATATTTAAATAAATAGTAAATAAAATCTCAATGTTCAGACAGAGACATTAGAAGTTTAGAGTTGAAGTAGATTTTGGAAGGAACCAGAAACCCAATTCTAAAAAGGAAACAAGAGATCAACCTCTACCCACTTTCAAAAAATTGGGAAGGTGTGTGAACTCAATGATAGGCAAACCTATCTACTCTTGTTGAGGTAAAAAAAAAAAAAAAAAACATTTTGTAGTTTAGATGGAGATCTTAGACATATAGAGTCGAAGTAGACTTTAGAAGGAACTGGAAACCCAATCTTAAACAAGAAACAAAGGATAAACCCCTACTCCTGGTCAGAAGTAGAAAACTTATCTACTGCTTTTTAGAGGAAATAAAGATAAAGAAATAATAAAAAAAATTGTTTTTTTGCTCTCACTTAATTTTAACTACTTATTTAGGTTTTAACATAGTTTGTGTTTTCACCTAAAAATGAAAAGTGTGACTTTTGGTAGGTTGGTGACTATTAAGAAGTAGCATTATCTATTAACTTGTATCCCATTACACTCCAAAACCTATGGTCATGTGTGAGTTGTTGTTTGTCAAACAGCGAGGTGGGGGGATTGTGGATTTACCCAATTGCACAAATTCCAGCTTCTTCTATCTAATATATCCCTTCAGGATATACATGATCATGTCTCTCCACAACTTCCTATCTTGTGTAGCTCTTAACAGTTTTTCTCCCTTTGCTAAGGAGTTCCATCATCCATTCACACAAGCTTATTTTGTTTAGTAGCCTGCTGCCTTCCCCTATCTCCCTTGCTCTCTATATGCCCTGTGAGGATTAAGTTTTCCAAGTCCTCCTTCATTAAGAGATGGAAAATTCCTATAAAAAGTCTGTGATTGTAGCATTATCAGACATGTGACTCACAGCAGAGGACACAGTGCTTTGATGAAAAGAGTGTGCCTTGCCGAGTACAAGCAGTTGAGCGTTTTAAACAATTCTTTTATGCAGGTTGTTCAGTAAAACTTTAAATTTATTGAATTCTCATTTATTGTTCTCAATGGGCAAATCCAGGCATTTATATTATTCTAGTCCTTACAAATCAAACTTTGAACAGAGACTTTTCTCACCTCCTTCCATGACAAATGTGACAATGCTAATCTCTGTGATATCTTACTCTTCTCTGACTAGATTTGTTATTCATTAGGCACCAAACAAACAACCTTCTGCTCCATCTGTTATCCTTCACTCTGGCAGAGATTTTTTACAATCTTGTCACACCACCCGCACAACTGGTTACTTGACATTTTTATTGAATAAATCATTTTCTTTTTTTCTGAGTTGAACATGTGTACACAACTTCTTTGAAATACAGTCATTTTTTTTTGTTGAATATCTTTGTTTTTGTTTATATTATAATTTACTCTTAGTTACCTGATTCACCCTATATATTTTTTTTCTATTTGTATAAGTGTACAGAATATCTTTATCCATGTTACATATGAAAAAGTTTACAGGTAGATATAAACAGACCCAGATAGCTAGATATAGGGAGAGATGAGCAGAATGATATAGACAGATAGGATATGAACAAACTGAGATAGATAGATATAAACAGATTGAGATATATAGATAGATATGAAGAAATATATTTTTAAGGTGTGCTATACTTATGGGATAAAGTGCTCAATATCAGAGATAGAGCGTATGTAAATATAAGTAGAAAAGTGAACATTGAAGTCAACACTCAGAGGTGACAGGCTGTTTCATGCTAGACGCAATTGTCAGGCTGCGAGTGTTGGATTTTCACTTGACTATTTAGAATAGACTGCATTAGAATAACAAAAATTAATCTAAAAATTGGACATAAAAATAGATAGAACTGTTATATAATGATAAAAAATTACTACGTTACTCAAAAATTGAAAACCAAATAGAGTAAATAATATATATTAGGTTGGTGCAAAAATAATGACGTAATAATGTCGTTTTTTGACGTTATACGTCAAAAAACGACATTATTACGTCATTATTTTTGCACCAACCTAATATAAATAGTCAAGAAAAAAATCTCTGAGTGTTGACTTGAATATTCACTTTTATATTTATATTTAGATAGATAGGATATGAACAAACTGAGATAAATAGATAGATTGATGTGAACAGACTGCGATATATAGATAGATAGATATGAGAAGACTGAGATCGATAGATATGAGTAGAATGTGACAGAGAGATGTGAGCAGAATGAGATAGATAGATAGATAAAAAGAGAGAGAGATTGATAGATGTGAATGCATTTGTATTTTTTACTATTCACATATTTAGAGATGTTTATGAGCAGATGTATGCATGTGTCTGTATTCATGAATGTTCACCAAAATGTACTCAGTACACTTGCATGCAACAGTGAGCCTGGTAAAAGGTCAGAAGGAATTTATAACATTCATATTTAGCTTTGACTTGAATGGAACGCTAAAAAGCACATTGCAAAATAAGAAATAAAAGCAAGCATATTTGATTTGAAAGAAAAATGGTTCGAATAAAGAGAAATAAAAAAGATGCATTTTTATCAAATGCTCTGGTTCTTGGCATTATTTTTCTTGTCAGTGACTAAACTTCATTCAACTCGTAAACTCCCACCCTTTCCATTAAATAGGTTCCATGCATTTGGAATATAATTTTTAAGGTTACATATTTTTTTTTAAATATTTAACTGTAGTATTTATTCCATAAAAAATATATATACTTTAAGAAATTATAGATGCAAATTGAATACAAAAATTGAGTGGGTGAATTGATAGAATTTCTGAAAAAAAATCTTATCTGTTATTTGTCTGATATTATAAAATATTCTTCAAAAGTTAAGAAATACCTGAGTCATATGTAACTGTGCATGAAAGAATATTTGGTTAAGTTTTATGTATTTTTCTTGTTTATTTATATATATATATATATATATATATATATATATATGAATAAAAACAAAAGGAAAACTTTTCTTATCTGATGCATTTCCGCCTAAGATAAGTTTTCTTTTTGCGTTTATTCATATTGTCCTTTTACAAATATATTGTAGTTATATCTTAAATTTTTTACACATTTATATAAGAACAGAAAGAATTAAATAAAAACTTTACCACAGTACCTTATCAGTCATTTTTAACAAAACTTGTATAAAAGAGGGATACACACACACACACACAAAACATGCTGGGACCCATTTTTCTACTGCCCTATCAGCCTCTTACCACTCCTCAGCGAAGTCTTTGAGACTTTAATAAATTCCAAAGTGGGTGAGGACTTTACCTCCCATAATCTACTCTCTGAAAACAATATGGTTTCTGCTTTGCCCAGTCTACTGCTAACGTGCATATGGCCATAACTGAATTTGTACAATAACGGCAAAGCTCAAGCTGTGGCTCTAGATATCTCTAAGGAATTTGATAGGGTTTGGCATGCCAAACTTCTTTGTAAGCTTCTGGGATATGGTACTACAGGATGATTATTTGATTCAATCCAATTATTCCTGTCAAACTGTGAAATGAAGGTCATCTTAAAAAGGTTCTTCTCCAGTTCCTTTCATACGAATGCTGGTGTTCCCCAAACTCTATCCTGGGTCCTACACTGTTTCTGATCTTCATCAATGATCTTCCTGATGTCACAAATTCTTAAGTAGGCTTCTATGCAGATGACACTACTATTTATTCCTGTCTCAATAGTAAATCCGGCATTGCTGACAAAGCTAACTTGGCCATTGGTCTTGGAAAGGACCTCCAATCTGTAGTTGACTAGGGCAGGTTTGTAAACTTTAATGCCTCCAAAACAAAACTGCTCTTATTTACCCACTATAGAGAACCCTCCCTGTCTCCTATCAGCATGGCTGATGCTCAACTTCAGGAGAGCATCTCTATGCACTTTCTTGGTCTCACATTTTCTACTAACCTAGGGTGGAACAACTACATTGAATCAATAGCTTCATTTACCTCAAGGAAAGTTGATTCTTCGTGATGTGCCAGAGATTTTTTCTAACCTGAGTATATCCTTCAAATCTACAAATATACCATTCATCCTTACATTGAATACTGTTGTCATATATGGTCTGGTGCCCCAACTGTTCGTCTTGAGGTTCTCAACAAAATCCAAAGACAGTTATACAATATGATAGGTCCTGACCTGGTATCTTGACTCCAGTCATTTTGTCATAGACATGATGTGGCTTTCCTCTGTCTTTTCTACAAATATTTTCATGGCAACTGCTCTGATGAGCTATTTTCACTGCCACTCCAACTGCATGAATTTAAGTTTGCTACTAGGTTGGTATCTCAGTCCCAGCTGTTTTCTGTAGAAATAGTTAAATGTAACCACCTCTTCTGTGTTGGACTACAGCTTTTAGGAGTAAATTTGAAAAAGTGTGGCACACTGACATTCACATTTATTATATAGATTAATAGGAGTTTTGATTAAATTGGAGCATAAAGAGAAAGATTTTAAAGTCATAATTTTTAGTCACTCCTGTGTTTTTTTTTCACTGAGACAAGAAATAAACAAAGAAGTGGGACTCGCTCATCTGGGGAATGTTGTTGTTGTTGGTGGTGGTGGTGTTGGTTAGAGGACTCCCTGAGGAAAATATATTTTCTGAGTAAACCCAAATTCCTGTTTAATTCTTTAATATGTGATTTTATTTTGAAAATGTGTGTATATATATATATATATATATATATATATATATATATATATATATATATATAATACACTTCTTTATATATTAAAAGAGAAAGTTGTTGTTGGTTAGAGGACTCCCTGTGGAAAATATATTCTCTGAGTAAACCCAAATCCCTGTTTAATCTTTTAATATGTAATTCTATTTTCTTCATATATTTATTAAAAGAGAAAGTAATGTACTTAGATGGAAAATTCTTCAGAGTGCTGCTATCTAATTTTACCAAAATATAAATCAGTGCCCTGGATTTTTTCCAAATATCTCCTTTCCTAAAAGACATGACAAAAAAAATTTAAATTAAGAGAAAACTTAAATTCAAAACTTTCTATTATTTCAAATATATAAATACATATTTCTTAAACTAAAATAAAATAAATAATAATTACATTATTAAAAAAAAAATCAAACCACAATAACATTTACTCACATTTGTTTATTAAGCATTAAATTACATCATTTAGCATCTTCCATAGTACACCTTGACTTTCAGTTAGCCAGAAAGATTTAAACGCGTTCTTAAAGATTTTGTAAAACTAACGTTTTACTTCTCTTTCTTTATAAGTACTTGTTGCAAAATAAATTAAAATCATTACATTTGCCTTGATAAAGTCCATCAGATAACAAAATGCATTGGCTAAAAAAAACTTTTCTTTTTGTATTTATGCATATTGACTTTTTACAGATATATTTTGTAATATCTGAACTTTTACATACACATGCATACACATATATATTAGGAAAATCTATAACAAAGTGGAAAAAATTTTTCTGTGATATGTTTCAACCTTTAGGCCTTCATCAAACTAAAGTGACATTTATGTTGATGTGATTACATCCACCAAAACTCACTGAACAGCATTTTTTCCCATTTTTAGTGGCCTATAACTATGAACTATATATAACTATAGATGAGACATAAAATAAAAACTAAACTATTCCTATATGTATTAGACTACAGGACCAACAGATATTAAGTATCTTCTAAGAATACAAAGTTATAAAGTATCAAAGTTGGCAAATTGTGCTATTTTTAAATCAGCAAAAATTTACAAATTTCAAGAGGCCATAACACCAGAACTAAGGTCAGTGTAGTTTGTTTTGTTTTACAACATATCCTCAGTGGGTTATTTAATGCCAACAAGATTTTTATTGCTGGTAATATTTTTTGTCAAAAAATTATTGCTGATAATACTTTTTGTTTCAAAAATGTATTGCTGGTAATAATTTTTTCTCAAAAAATTTATTGCTGGTATTTTTACACTTTCATAGTGTTTTGATCCCAGTTTGGAGGTTAACTATTTGCACATAGTTGGGACCCTAACCACCCTGGGTCAGCAATTAAGAGGTGGTTCCATGCTCCTCAGAACCTCCTGATCAGAGGCTTTGCTGTTGAACGTAGTTTATCATCATACCCAGGATGATCCAGAACTAAGTGCCTCAGGAAGGTAAAATTTGAAGATTGTTCATTTCTCATAGGTCGGTACCATTTTAGTGATTAACTCCTTCAATAGTTAAACGCATAAGGTTTCTTACAGAAACATTTTATAGTACATGAAATAAAAGTGGTGAAAAAGAGTTAATGCATAAACAACAGACCAATTGATTTTCTATACAAAGATAACATTTATTAAAACAAAATTAACAAAAGTTTAGAACAAGTGTTTCTTTTGTTAGACATAAATTGTATACACATATATGATAAAAATATAGTTTAAAGCTATACTATATTATGAGTAAAAGTGCTCAATATCAGAGATAGTATGTAAATACAAGGAGGCACAGTGGAGTAATGGATAGCGGCTCGGATTGAGGAATCAGAGAGCCGAGTTCGATTTCCAGTCAAATCTATTGCATTCACTTATGTGCTAATACCCTTGGGAGAGGTATGAATCCTCTTCTTTTCCCCCTAGTTATGAGTAAATAGCACGAGAGACCAGGCTCTATAGCCTTGAATTGCAACTGGTCAACTGCAGAAAGAAATGGCAACCTACTGCAAGAAAAATTTGCCTCGTCAGTCATGTATCGAAAGATATATGATCGCCTAAGCGTGTGTCATGCATGGCATACATGGTATGTAAATATAAAAGTGGACACTGAGGTCAACACTAAGCAGCGATAGTCAGTTTTATGCTTGAACACAATCTTCAGGCCAAGTGCAACTAATTAACTTATTGCCTGATGATTGTGTTCAACCAGGAAACAGACTGCCATTGCTTCATATTAACTTCAGTGTCCTCATTTATACATATATATATTTTACAGCAAAAATCCAAAATTATCTCATGTCAGTATAGTCTATTTCAGATTGGCACAATTTAATGCCGATCCTCATCAACCCTCAAATATCTGTCTGGAATTGTTATTTTGAATTTATTTTAGATAGCAGTCCTACTCAAAGGAGTGCCTTGTTTTTGATAAGGGGCTTGTGTTGGTGATGAGGGTAGGGTGTAAAGTATCTCTTTAAGGGGAAGTGGTCTGGAGTCGGAGTTTATTTATGGCCGAAGCCTTTCATTTTATGTAAATGGACATATATATATATCATATATATGAGTGTATGTGTGTGTGCATGCACATGTAATGAAATGATTAAAAAAATGTATATATGTATAGGTAATTTTCCCATAGAAAAGCAGCAATACAGTTACTAATTTCTTTATTTTAAATGAATCAACAGGACTACAAGCCAACCTTAATGATAATTTATTCATTTAATTACAGACTTATCATGATCATGTTCTTCATTTCAGCATGCTCTACAATAAATCTTTCATTATTGTTATTACTACATGGTTTTTATTCTCAATTTTTGCCAATAATGCATAACAATTTCTAAACTTAATTTAACACCACATAATCAATGAGAATATCACAAACGAAGCAATAACCACACTATTATTCTACTTACCAAATTCTATCTGGCAACCTAATGACTTCAACACAGACAACACCAAACCAGCTGAACCCCTTTCAACTAACTCCTTAGGAAAATGATTCCTCCCATAAAAAATATGTGGTATTCATTACTCTATCCATGCTTCTTCTTCTGTATCATGACTTACCATGGAATAGAGGTTAGCAAGTTAAAACAAGATAACTGTTGAACTTACAGTTACTTCCTTTCAAGTTATTTATGTGAAGTCATGCACTCAACAAGAAGTGAAAACATTCACTTCTGAATTACAAATGAAAATTTTACCTTTTAAATACTAAAAAAATTTTTAAAAATGAATTTTACCTTTAAATACTAAAAAAAAAAATAGTATCTCAGAAGCCATGTAATGTTCTCCCATAAAAAATAAATTCAAACAAAATTCAGAATCAGAAAAATACAGATTCCATTTTTAAACCAATGAGAATACTGAGTTGTCCATTTCAGAAAGTTTTCACTTGAGCCTCATTTGTAAAATAAAAGAAAGCCACATTGACAATTGTAGGTTGAAATCTTTATAGCTTAATGATGTTTGTTTTCATTCTGTTTTTTTTGAAAGAACATAATTTTATTATTTTAGGTGTTTTATCATGGCATCTTAAAGTGACTGGTTAGGAAAAGAGATTTTATATTTTCAAAAAAGACTTGTCAGCGCAGCCTGAGTTAAAATAGACTAGTGTTGTTTGTCTTTTGTTTACCAAGTTTAAATTAGCTATGAAATGTAAACTCATGGGTCACTGTTATCTTTCTAGCTCCCCTACTACTCATTCTGGTTCTCATTTAACCATCCCGATTAGATGATAGGTAATGCAGAAATATTTTGCTGACTTTTTTAAAACTTTTCTGTCATATTAGATTGAAGTAGATGGGAGACATACTGATACAATTTTGTTTTATTTAAATGATCTGGAAAATTTTGTTTTTTTTAAATTGTAGTATCCTCTGATGGAATATATATCAATTGTTCCTCCCCAGATAAAATTGTTAATATACAGTTAGAATTTTCTACAGCAGGCTAGCAAATTGACATTTGACATTTTTGGAACATTTTCCAAATGATATATTTTTTACCTAGTGAGAAATTAGATAATTTCAGAACTTTGTCATAACTTCAAGCTATGGTTGTTAAAAATTAATCAAAACTTACACATGTTTAATTTTTACATAATCAGTTCTGGATAGATGCTTTTACTGACTCTTTTTGCTAAGAAAGTCATTGAAATCTTGTTGAAATGAATGTTATATTGATTTTCCAAGTGTAGCTTAGATGTGGCACAAGGCCGAAAGTATGGGGGCGCCCAGTGAGGACCAAACTCACTACTCAGTCGTAGCTGTTCTAGCGAGACAAGATTGCTAACCATTACACTGCCTCGAGATGCCCTTGAAATGGATATTATAAATGATAGACAGGTTCAACTTGATACATATTTTCACAAATGACCTATATCAATTATGGAGCGATATATCACAAAATTTAGTCAACACAATTTTTGCTATATGCTGCCTGTTTTTCTTCTCTGAGTCCCCAAATTCAAATAGGACTAACAAAAAATGATTGAGGCAAAAATTTTTTTTTTTTCATTTTTAATATTCCAAAAATTAAAACAATTTGCAAAATGAATGAAAATTGTTCTCAAGAAAATATTTCAAACATATTCAGTTCCTTTCATACAATAAATTGATCATTACATGCATCATTACAATTTGATCATTACATGCGTCATTACAATTTGATCATTACATGCTTTAGGCACCATATGCTGGACACCAAACATCTATTTTCGACATAACTTTCTTTGTATTTAACAGAAGATCATAATCTATACCTCTATTCTTAAATTTTTATGGGTGCTAAATCCATTTTGATCATCATAGGCATCATTACAATTTGATCATTACATGCCTTGGGAACCAAATGCTGGACACCTTAATACCTGTTTTCAACATAAGTTTCCTTGAATTTAGCAGAAAATCATAGTATTTATAACAGACACAGAAAGAAAACTATAAAAACTCCTCAAGAAGGTAGTAAAGGAAAGAAAAAAGAAAGAATTAAATATCAACTATAAGAAGACAGAATGCATGGTTATTAGCAAAAGAGACAACCCAAAGTGTGAATTGAAGATACTAAAATCAAACAAGTGCAGAAATTTAAATATCTGGGAAGTGTTTTAACAGAAGACGTAAATTGTGACACTGAAATGTGATGGTGTATTGGGATAACCAAGGAAGTATCCCAAAAGCTAAGCAGAGTACTAAGAAATAAAAAACATAAGGAAAACAGTACCTAACTGTTACATGATATCTGTCCTCTTGTATAGCAGTGTGTGCAGGACAATCTCCTCATGTAAATCTTTGAGGAGATTGTGCTGCATGCACTGCTATACAAGAGGACAGATATCATGCACTGCTATACAAGAGGACAAGAGACTTGGAACAAGAAAAAAATAGCATGGACCAAACATGTCAACCATGACAAAGTTTTAGAGAAAATGGAAACAAAAAGGAAATTTATAATTAACATCAGGAAGAGACAGTTGCGGTTTCTGAGGCACATAATAAGGAAGGAGGGCTCGAAAAATCTGATACTCATGAGACAAATTGAGGACAAGGGAGAAAGAGGAAAACAATACATAAAATAATGGATGGTGGAACATGATTTAGGAGAAATAACAGAAAGACAAAGTTTATTAAGAGCTACAAAGGACAGGAAGTTGTGGAGAGCTATGGTCGCCTACATTCTGAGGAGACATGACACATAAGAAGAAGAAATCCATTTTGTAAAATCCTTCCAAAAGAAGTTTAAATGGGTTAAAAAAAAAAAGTTTACACTTTTCTGAGAATTTTATCTCTTCACTGCAGACAAAGGTTTCTAAACTTAAACACTTATTTTTTAAATGGAAATGTGAGTTTTGTTTTAATTTTCCTCTCAAGTACAATCGACATTAATGCAGTTCTGTAATTGAGCTAAGAATGGCTTACTGTGTTTTCATAGAGAGAATGTGCTTTTGTTGAATTAAAGATTCAGAATAAGGTTACCAACTCACTAAAATAAAAATATTGGGCATGTGGTGGAGTTTCCCAACTAGGGAGCCATGGTATTTGTGGATAGGTTTTTAACCATGGGGGCCACTGACTCCTTTTTGAAACAGGTTACCACAAAACTGAAGTAAATCAGTTTGGGATTTGTGAGCAATAGGAATTCATTCAAGAATGTTATAGCATCCTGCTACCACTTTCTTATCAATTTTGTACATTTTTGTGCAAAAAAGTGGGTCAGAGAGCCCGCTCATCTTAGTAAATATTTTCAGGAAACATCAGCTTCTAATTGGTCAATAAATACACAAGTGGGCATTGCAATCCACCCACATACAAATATTTTTCCAGCATGTGGCCAAGTCAAGTTTCCTGTCAATCGGCTGTGATCCTGTCATGTGATTACATTATCTATAAATAGCAGATACGAGTTTGCTCTCTTTTACTCTTCCAAATTGCTGTGAAGATGTGATCTTAAGGATTCTTGTCTAGACCATGGGCAGTCAGACGTTAAAAGCATATTCACGCATGCACATATGTACAAACTTTCCCAACTTACATTACAAACATACAGAACATTTCCCAACATGCGACAAGAACTTTTCTCATTGAAACATTCTTCTAAAACTACAGTTTATTCAGCATGTCTCAGCTTTATAATTAACTAGCAGCATGGCCTGGCGTTGCCAATGCTTGATTCAAAAATCGTACAACTCATACAGCAATCGCTATCACTTGACTTAAAATATTTTTACCCTTCCTTGCCTTTAAAGTAGTGCCCTTTGCCGTGCTGATGTTGCTATATGCCTTACTTCTTGCCTATCTCACACTGCAAATTTTTTCTAAGCTCTATACTAAACATTAAATCTGTTAGGAAAAAAGAACTAAACAAAATGAACACAAAATGATTAGCTTTAAAAAAGGACTCATAACTGGAAAAACCGAATGAAAAAAGAATGTTAACAACAAATACTTTTTCACATCCAACCCAGTCCTGCGGAATCAGAATCAACGTTGAATTTAAGCAAGCGAATGAGCCCATTGGAGTAAAGTGCCATGCAGATTTAAATTTTTCCCACTTGTGACGAATGCAGCTATCGCTTTTTTTGGCATGCTAGCATGCTAGTTAACATTCATGTCAGTCAGCTGTTGGCTCTCACGCTGGCCAATAGAGTCTTCCTGCCTATTTGTGGCAGCCAGCTCTAGGCTATCACTCTGGCCAGTACAAAATGGCTGCAAACTACATGAAAACTGCCATAGAAGCATGAAAAAATCGATTATTTCCACTATTGATTGGAGTTGGGAAATGCAATGTTTGTCTTGGCCTTCCCACTGACTTGGAGCATGTGCATGTAAATTTTGGTGCAAATCCATTGAAAATTGTGGCTGTGTATTCGTTACGCAAACACACACATCCTGCCTTTTATAGATAGAGAGTCAACTTTTGTGAGTTGAGATAAAAATATTCCCAGTCTGAGAGACATAACTCCAACAGATCTTTAACTTCTATGCATGTATAGCAATACACAAATAAATACAAATGTTATGTTTTTAAAACCATTTTGTTCCTTCTTGTATTTCATGCTTTGTGGTATTTTATTTACATTTAATATAAATTGTGTGGTCATGTTATTCACATAGCCGTAAACAAACATCTACAATTGTTCATTTTTATTACCATCCCACTACATTATGGTGACCTCCGACGTCTGAAATGGGACAAGAGAAACAACTAGACCACTACAATATAGTCAATGTAAATAACAGTTCAATTAGAATTTTAGAGTGAAACAGAAATATATTTTTAAAAAAAACATTCTGCAACATTTTTTCGGTAGTGCCATAGTAGTGTGAGGCTTAGAGGTAAAATGAACAGTTGATTTACCCACATCAAGAAGATTAATGAAGGATGATAATGATGAGGAAACACATAAGTAATTTTAACAAAATAAGATAAGGAATTTATTCACAAATTTACACATTCAAAGTAATGTCAGTAGCTCATTTCAGGAAAACGAATCAGAATTTTTAAAGTCCATAGTTTTAACATTTTATCATGAAAAGGAAATGTTCATGCAACAGATTAAATGATCTGACACAAATTAATATTCAAAATGTTTAAAATAAAGGTAAGAGAGTTTGTTGCTCACTGAAAGGATATACAGTTTGTGTGCATTCAAAAGTAGACAACGAGAGATAGTTTGAAATACTTAGCTTTCTTGAATTATTGAGAGATAATTCTTTGAAGTGCTATGGGTTCCTTAGAGGTTGATAATATTATTGGTGAGTAATTTCACACTGAGGAGTACTTCAACACTGGTTACGAGGAACTAAAAAGAACTTTTTGCATGATTTCAGACATTCTTCTTTGATTAATTTAATTTCTCCTCATTTTATATCAAAAGAAATTTCATATAGACTCGCTACTTTCTTTCCTTCTTCTTGGCTGGCTGGCTAATTTCTGTTAAGGCAAGGTTTTCATTGGTCCAAAAACAATTTCACATAGGCTCGCAAATTTCTTTCCTTCTTCTTCCTCAGTCCTCTGAATTTAAAGGGAGTGGGTGAAGGGAGTTATTATATTAGCAGAAATTTGACGTATTCTTTGGAATGAAACATCAAACAAAATTGGCACAGCAATTCAGAAAAAATTGTCTTTAAAAAAAGAAAAGTAAAATTTATCTGTAATTTGTAAAAAGAATCATCAATTCTTGAAGATGCTGGATTAAAACATGTCAGTTTTTTTGTCTTGAAAGCACTGTTTTCCAATTCATCAGTACAGGTGGTTGTTTTTTTCACATGTCTCTGTTTTTCTGCATTTATTTACAGATTCTTTTATGCAAGAATAACCAATACTTACCTCAGTAATTAAACGAAAGTTGTTATTTTAAGTTTTTATTATTTTAAAAACAAATATGTCTTATTTTTTCCTGCATAATTTGTTTCCCCTGCCACCAAGAAAATTTTCAGAATTACAACAAAACTATTTCATTTGCATAAAAAGAATACTTTATACTGAAATATTTTTAAAATTTACTCTTAGAGTAGAAGCTTTACTCTTCACCCTAATCTAACACAAATTACATTTACACTATATTTCTGTTTTTGTGCCACCTTGAGCCCTTCAAATTTATTCATTATACTAAGTTAAATAAAAGCATATGGAACAAAAATTTATATATTTAAACTACTGTTTAAAGAAAACTTATTTTTAAACATAAATAACAATTATTTCATTGCTAGTATTTCTTTTGGTTTGTCGTGTCTCTTACACTCTTCTATATAAACTGGATGTTGACTGCTTGACGACCCAAAGAAGAATGCAAATACTTGTCTCTGCACATCATGGCTCGATGCATGCTTTCACTATTAAGCGAACTAAAATGAACTTTATATTGTCCAGTAAAAATGACTCCCACTAAAAGATCTAAACTCTAATTTGAAGCTGATATGACTGATATAAATTCCCCGATTCAATGCCACAAGGGTCAGAGATGCCCAGTTGAGATGTCGACATGCAGAGGCTGCCCGAGAACACAGCAGACTCACTGAACGTGATATTATCAATTTCAACTTTCAACGCCGACTTCTTCACAGAACATCAGCCGACAACCACCAACATTCTTTCTCCTTCTCTTTCTCTCTTCCTCTCCCATTCTGTTGCCATTACATCAGCAATGGTTTGATGACTTTGTATATATGTAAATAAATTATACATTTATTTACCCAAAAATCTGATGTATTCCTTTTCCTTGAATTCACATTTACTGAGGTGAAGAAGAAATTAACCTCTACAGCAGTAACAACAGCAATGACAAGTTCTATCTTCCAGGTTACCCATTCTTCACTTCTGCAACAGGTTTCATTCTTACTTTTTCGTACGCTTTTTTGGATAGGGGTAGAATTACAGTGTTTCTATTTTTTCTTTTAACCTCACAGGTTACTGTGTGTAAATAAAACGTTTATTTTCATTGTTTTTAGTAAAAGGTAAGCATTACTTTTAGAAAATACAGTTTAAGTCTTAAATTTACTAACAGTGTTTAAAACACATCTCTAGGACAAATATTAGATTTTTAAAAGAGAATTATAAATTTGTTGTTTATATTTTTTCACTGGCAATGTTTCGATGAGTAACGAAAAAACGTATCAATGTTTTTAATATGTCAAAAAGTTCAAAGAAGGCATTTTTATTTGAATTTTTGGGGTAACTAAGAATAATTTTATTTTTATAAAAACACTGAACATTGACTAGGAAAAGTTTTTCGTTCTAATTTAACAAAATATAAAACGTGTGTTATATGCAATATCGAAAAGAATCTGTCCTAGAAACAAGTCATACATGTTTAGTAATTAGTTTGATGTACGAAATTTCAATCAGTAAAAATGCGTTGACCGTGACGTATAAAACACAATAAAATGAAGTGCGGTAATTTATTTAATCGGGATTTTTTTGAGTAAACACCGTCACGCGTAAAACTTCCTGTTTTACTTTATTTTTTTCACGTGTTGTATGAATTGTTAGGAGATTTATTTCGAGGAATATTTTTAATGAATTGTTCCCACAAAATGTCTTCGCAAAGTCAGAAAAAAAAACACATGTGAAACTTGTACAGAGATAGTTTGGCACTTCGATTCGTTTGTTTCTTTTTCTGTCTTCAGCTTTAAGTTTTGCTCGTTTTTTATCAAGAAAAACCGACGTTGTTTTCCGTTATTCCTCTTGTAAGAATTGATAACGGATTTTCTTTCTAAGGTAAGCTATTTAAATTTTAATTACAAGCACTTATAGTCCTTGATTGATCTCAGGGTCTGTCTGAAAATTCCAAGAAATGTTTTAAAAATCATTACTTTTTAAAACTTTGAATTATTAGAGATTAAAATTAAATTGACTCCATAGCTTTTTTTATTTTATGATGAAACAAAGATAGATATTTATTTATACTTATTTTTTTAATGAAATAAAAAAAATATTGGTAATTTTTTACTATTACACTCCTTATAAAATAATAGTCGGGATGAGGCGGGTACTAAAGTGTTTTACACTACACTACAGTTTAATTAATACCAAAATATTCTTCATAATCCACTTATTTAGAGTTTTATTATTTATTTTTTCAGTAAACAAACAACCTGAGTGTAGCTTGTTTAGTTTACCGAACACGTGGTCCTGGCGGTAGACAACGACTTAAAATAAAAACAGTTGACTACTTGGCTAAAATAGTAATAATCTTATCAAAATATTTCGAAAAGTATACACCAGTTCTCATTGAACAGTCGGGTCAGCATGACTTTATCTACCGTTTTTAATTGTATTTGGGTTGAATTTGAATTATTGAATAATTGCTTACACTGGTCAATACCAAGTTCATTGTCTAAATATTTTTAGCTGATTTAGGGCAATTTTGGTGTGCTGAATCTAAAAATTCACATTGTTTTTTTTTATCTTTTGCTCAGTCTGATTTTTGAGCTATGGCTACATGCTGTTTTTTACGTTTTTGGTTCTGCTCTCATGTCCATTAAAATATCTAAATATGCAACATATTTCACACAATAAAACTAATTATTATGTTAATTATAAATTTATTAATTTTAACCCATCAGAAGTATTTCAAGCCCAAAAATAGCTTCATAAATATTAAAACACGCCTCCAAAATATTTATAAACCAATAACAAGCAAGAAAGTGTTTACATCTCAAAACACACCAATTACACTGTAACAATACAAAAAAAACCATAGAATATAAATCAGAGAGGTTGCTTTATTAGTCATTATAATTTAGGTCTACCGCCAAAATATTGCACGGACATCGTAGTAAGCATACCACGTCACTTTTTAGGGCCAATTAGGAATAACTAATACTAAAGTTATATAATTCAGGAGTTAATTTCTCAACGACAGTCTCTCAGATTCCACTAAGGGCCATGTCACTCTAACTGCTGATATTCAAGACCTCATTCACTTCCACACATGGTATGTAAGACATGTACCGAGTATCTGCATTAGTGGACCAAGGGCAAGAAGAGTTGTCTGAAACTTGAAATTCCCATGGTTTGAAGGGAGCCAACAAACTATAACACTGACTGCTACTTCTGTGCTATTGATGTGACTGGGATCAATAGAAAGATCCGGAGCCACCTCAAGTATCCTGATCTTCAATTAGTGAGAAAGATTTCTCAAGTGTTCAAGAAGAAGAAAAAGAATTGGTTTTTGACAATGATGTTCCGCATTCTTTTTCCCAAAATGAATTAAATGATCCCATTCACAATCTCAGCTTCTCAAAGTCCACTGCCAAACTGTTGGCATCTAGAGTGGTTTATTTGCATTGACCTGAAGATGTTGCAGTTAGGACAACAATCAAGGTTTGCCAAGTATCCATGCTTTCTGTGCATGTGGGATAGTAGAAACACTGCTCAGTATTAAACCAAAAAGGATTGGCCTGTTGGGGAGGAATTGATGCTTTGTACAGCAACAAACATCATCAATAAGCCTCTAGTGGACAGAAACAGGATACTTTTCCTACCACTGCACATCAAGCTCAGCTTGATCAAACAGTTCAATAAAGCTCTGGACAAGGATAGTGGCTGCTTCACATTGTATTGGGAAAAGGAGGAGTAACAAAGATTGCCCAGTGGTGTCTGTGCATCTCCTAACCCCCATTAGAGTTAGTATCAGAAGCATACTCATAGGATGATGGCATACATTGTATTTGAGAAAAAAAAAGATTTTGGACTTAAAATATAATTACTCCTGTCACAAACACAAGGTGGGAGTGACAGTTGTTTTTCAAATTCATTAGAACCAGCTGACCAAAGGGACTGGGGGAAGATTAAGGACGGGCGTGATAACTACAAAGTATAAGTCCCAAGATATCCTCCTTGAAAAGCATACAGATTTTGCTCACAAGTGAGTTCCAGAAAAAGACTTGCACTAAATATAATGTGATTGACAATTAACATTGAATTAATGTGCAGGTAAACAGTATAGATGCCTGTAAAAATTTTATATACATATATTAAGATATCTGACTGATGTCAAATCAGTCAGGTTTCAATCACAACTTGAAGCAATTGGATGTCTAGCTACACCAAAGAGCTGTGATACAGCGAAACAGTCTGTCTGTGGATGACTATATATGTGCTCCCAGAAATCCAGTTGAGCTCTCTAGGAAAAGGGGTTTTAAAAACGGTGACTCCTATTGCTATTAAGCATTACTCTTCAAGTATGAATTGAGTTCTCTGAGCTGCTAGTGCATTTTGGATAGAGAAAAAAGTTAAAATTCCCTTTCCATAGCGGTGAACGCCTCCATGATGGCAGCCTTCAGAGAGTCAACTGTGTTGTGGGCATGCTTGTTAGTCTTGGCCTCAATCACGCCCCAGAAGAAATAGTCAAGGGGTTGCAGTCAGATGAGAAGGGCAGCCACAAGTCCAGCAACCAGTTGTGAGGAACATTGTTGAGCAGTCATGCCTGAGTCATCTTGGCTTTGTGTGCAGGAGCAGAGTCCTGCTGGAAGACATAGGGACATCCAGCAGTGATCTCGTCCATCCAGGGCTTCACCACGCTCCTCAGCACTTCCTGGTAGATCTCAGTGGTGACTCTCAGGCCCTTTTGAAAGAAGAATGGAGGTATGATGTCCCCCTCGCTGGAGATGACACTAAGGACCATGATGGAGGGTGGAAACTTTGTATGCTTCACAAAGGGACCCTTTGCAGATCCACCTGTTGTTCTGCCTGTTGCTCGTTAGATCCCGGATGAAATTCTTTTCATCAGAGAAGAACCTCAGCATCATGGCAGACCCATGCTTGAGCTTGTTCAGCAAAGCCACCACTTTGACCTTCCTTGACTCCTTGGAGGCATTCATGATGAGCATGCAGTTAGACTTTGCTGTAGAAAGAGTAACCCATGTTCTTGATCATTTGGCAGATCATCGACTTGTGACAACCCATGTAAGTGGCAATCTTGGTGTAGCTCTGGTTTCCATCATTGTCAGCTGTCTACTTGACGGCGGCAACAAACTCGTTGGTCCTAATGACTGAAGAATGAATGTTGTGGGCCTTTTCTTTGGCAATAAACTCGTCGTTCTCACACGCCTTCCACTTCCTCCAAATGTCCATGACCATGGTCCTCTTGAACCCAAACCAGGCTATCACTTTCGCAGGTTTCTTCCAGATGCAAAAACTAACTACTACCACTGCTCTGCACTCATATTCCATCCTGGAAAAGGGTAGAGAGAAAAACGTTAGT
Source organism: Acanthosepion lycidas (assembly GCA_963932145.1). Lineage (NCBI taxonomy): Eukaryota > Metazoa > Mollusca > Cephalopoda > Sepiida > Sepiidae > Acanthosepion > Acanthosepion lycidas. The sequence continues at coordinate 30,663,288 of OZ010590.1, forward strand.
TAGTTGTCAAACTGTCAGGTATCTGCATATATTTGTTTTTATTGCCTATTTCGTTTTCTTTTTGTCAAGTGTCGGATTTTGCTGCAACACCCTGCATATGCCTCACAGCAAAGCCGAGGACAGAAATTTAAAGAAATAGAAGTGGTAACATGAAAGAAATGAGAAAACAGTTAAAATAATAAAGTTAAATAAAATGAGATTGTCAAACACATACATTAAGACCAGCAAAGTTTTTGATTGATTCTTGACTGAAAATGTTAGCAACAGCAAATATCAATGGCACTTTGGGGGAGGAGGGGCCATAGGTTTTCTCTGGCCAAGACAAGGAACTATCCTATTAGTATGGAGGTGAGGTAGTGATCACCATTCCCATTTTTTTTTTTTTTTTCTTGTTTTTGTTATAAAATATCTTGCACTGCAAGTGGCTGTATTTTAAAATGTGTATAAAATAATAATAATAAATATACATAATTTGTACATTCTTTTCCAGTGCAGTCATGCTTTGTAAAAGTTTTTATGGCATCACTTTGGATTAATTTGAATTCCAGCATTCCAAATAATTTAAAAAATGCCAAAATGTAAGCCAACAAAACGATACTAACAACATCCAGTTCTTGATAATTTATGATGAGTAAATATAGTTTTTACTTAATAACAATATCACATAACTGCTACAAATTAATACAGAATTTTAAAAGGTTTAAAACTTTATGAATTATGGTAATTAATTTTTTTTTAAAATGAAAATAATTCTTGTAAAACTTCACTATTCAATAAAGTTTTTTTTTTTTTTCTTAAAAAATATCCATAAATATACCTTATATCTTATTCATAAAAGCAAAAGCTTTTCTAATTGAACAATGTTTTAATTTTATTGAATTTTTTATTTTATGATTCAGAGCAGTTTTTTGGTAACTGGGAGTAATGTTTTACAAAAATAAAAAAAAAATGGCTGAATTAAATTCTCCAAATGATGTGTTTTTATAACTAATATAAACTTTGAATTTCATGAAATTAAATGACAAGAGAAGAGATGTAAAATATATATATATATATATATATATTTTTTTTTTCTTTTCCAAGATTTTCTAAAAAAAGAAATGTTTCAAAAATAATGTAATTCATTGGTGAATAATTCCTGAAAGTCTCATTAGACTGATGATTATTTGATTTTTGCAAGAATTTCAGTGTGTTTCTCACAACAAAAGACACTAAAATTTCTTATTTACCCATAGCTCAGGTGAGAAGAGGATTCATACCTTTCCAAATGGCATTAGTGAATGTAATGGATTCGACTGGAATTCAAACTCGGCTCTCCAATTCCTCAATCCGAGCCGCTATCCATTATTCCACTGTAATTCTATAAGTAACTTTAGCAGCTTTGAAGCTTAGTTTAAAATCATGCCGCAAAATTGGCACAATCTCATTGTTTTTACCATTATAACACCTGAAATAAAAGGTATATTTGAATAGTATTGATAATGATCTCTCTTTCCACACACAAGAGGGTAGGGGTGCTGAAAGACTTGAATATCAATTCAATTTTCTTTCTTTTTTTTTTTTAATTCCTTTTTGATTTGGCTTTGAACTTTTCAGCACCACTTATATTTTGTGTTCTTTTTTAATGTATAAACATTTTTTTCACAAATGTGGGATGTGCAGTTAATAGTTCATAATGAGAAATCATTTGAGTTCATTACATTCACTTACATACAAATACTCTTAGGAAAGGAAGTTTTAAGGCCATATCATGTTGAAACACCAGTTTCCATACAATCAACAGTTAAGCGACTGGTCAATACCTAGATGGTTGACCACTTGGGAATATGAAGTGCTTGGGTAAATTTTGAAGAGATGGCCTTCTGTAACAGTGGCAGTTATCATATTTGTGTGTGTGTGTGTGTGTGTGTGTATATATTTATTTATTTTCACATATAAAAAATTGGTACACGATTATGTTTCAACACTATAAATGTATCTCTTCAGGTGATGTTATACTATTGGCAAACACCCATCAGTAGTTTAACATGACACCTGAATAGACACATTTATAGTGTTGAAACATAATTGTAATTGTGTAGCAATTTTTTTTTTTTTTTTTTTTTAATGTTTTAATATCCTAAAATGAATAATATTTAGCTTTACTATGCATTGAGTACTCTTTTAAATTAAATGTTACATACAGTGGAATCATACTTTATTTGTTCTCATTTTACCTGAATATATACACACATATATGTGTGTGTGTATATATGTGTGTCTGTATATGTGTGTGTGTAAGTCTGTGTATATATGTGTGTCTGTATATGTGTAAGTCTGTGTATATATGTGTGTGTGTGTGGGTGTTATGGTCCAGCTTAGGATCAAGGAAGAACAACATTAACACAAGAGTAGAAATAACGAAGGTATATTACACGAAATCATAATACAAGATGTGGAAGGTGTTAGTATGACTGTCAGTCTGGTTTGGAGTGAACTACTATCAGCTCAACTTGATTCGACCATAGTATACATAGTGTTAGGAAGAGTTCATTCTGTAGTTATAGGTAAAGGCCCATGACAGTGAGCCTGCGTATATATGTGTGTGCGTGTGTGTATATATATATATATATATATATATATATATATATATATATATATATGTGTGTGTGTGCATCTGTGTATATATGTGTGTGTGTTTATATATATATATATATATATATATATATATATATATGTGTGTGTGTGTGTGCATGTATATGTGTGTATATAGATTATAGTTGTTTTCTTATCGGAACAATCAGAGTGAGTTTTCTGAGCTGCTGCTCCTTCGTGGTCACCATTAAACTGATCCATCTCTTTCCGAATCCTCTGCACCGTCTGCAGATTGACACCAAAGCACTATAGGATGCCGTTTCCAAATTTCTGGTGGAGTGAATTGCATCATGGTGCTCTTTTTCTCACAGACGGTGCCCAACTGACCCTACTATACTGTACAGTCGACAAAATCAAAAATAAAAATGGGCATGCATGAAATTATAAATATAATAATCCCTCAAAACATCATGATGTTAACAGGATATATCATCCAACTCTTTCTGAATCCTCTGCAATGTCCTCAGATTGACACCCAAACATACGGAAATGTTCATATATTGGAATTTCTGGGGCAAATGCCAAGCAGTACAACATGCTGTTTCTAAATTTCTGGTAAAGGAAATTATAACATGCTGCTCTTTTTCTCATAGACAGTGCCCAACTGACTCTACTGTACTGTGCAGTTGACAAAATTGAGAAAAAAAAAAACACTGCATATACACAAAATAAAAATTTAAGAAAACGACAATTTACCTATCACACCCTTGTGATAGGCAACAATATACTACAGAACTCAAAATTGATCACTGCATTGAAGTATTGCATTAATATTTAAGCTTACCTTTTGAAAGTTCAACAATAACTCTTCTGCCACCACTTAATTTAAAGACAATTTGATGAATGTAGGTCATTACTTTCCATACAAAAAATTATTTTTATTTCATGGGTGACTTTTGCTGAATTTCACAATTTTATTTCCAAGTTTGTTTGCAAGTTATAAAAATTGTTATTGTACAAAAGAATTTGTTGCAAAAGATCATGTAAAAAAAATCACTGAAAACAATTGCAGTAATAAAAACTTGTGTATCCCAAATTTTGGGATTGCCGGTCTGGATCCAGCCTGGAATGGTTTTAATTTGCTTATGGAGTCGTCCTGATTCCCAAATGGTATGATATGTTGGGCTATGGCTTCTAAGAGTAAAGTTGAAAAAGTGCAACACACTGACATTCATATTTATTATATATATAAAATAGGAGACTCAGTCTTGTCTATGAAATGAACTTGTGAGTATAGGTCTATAAAAATATTTTTGATGTATTTTAAACAAACTAAGCAGTTAAAAACATTGTTTGTTTTTTTTTTCCTTGATTTCAGAAATGATGTCTAACAACACATGTTACCCTTCATTCAGTTTTCTTCCCTTGCAATGGAGCCATCATTCTCGTCGTAACTTCTTCTTAGATTGTGGCACCCTGGGAAGTCTATATGTTTGTGAAGATGGCAAGACATTGGTGCAAAAGACGCACAACAATCAAAAATGTCACCTCTGTGCACAGTTCCCGAGCCTGCCTCTGTTTAAGAAGCCGGAATATGGTATTTTTACGATTATCAATTTTTTTTTTTTTTTTTTTTTTTTGTTAATCAAATTACAATCTGTAGCAGTTTTCTCAACTGGTGTGCTTGGGCACACTAATGCAGCCTCAAAGTAGCTAGGTGTGTGCCCCAAGTTAACAGAAGTGTAATTTATGAATTATTTTTATATATAAAAAATCTTTATTCTTAAAAAGCTAGAGGCACCAAGCACATCACTTCCATGTCTAAGTCAAGTCTTTGTCATTTGATATTTTACACTGGATGCAATATTCCTTAGTCTTTAAGGCAGTGGTTCCCAAACTTTTTTTCTTTTGGCAACATTTTTTAAATGAAAATTTGCTTGCATCTCACTAAAAAAAAAAAAGTACATATAAAAATAAACAGAGAGAAAGGTTTAAGGGAGATTATTATTGATAACTCTCTCCTCCAATTTGCGAACCCTAGTTACTATATTCTTAATACTTGATATAATGCAAAAATACCACAATGATAAAATCTGTCAATAATTATTTATAACTATTTATCTTGGGACTCACGCATGCAGTTACAACAAAGAATAATGTTTTAAATTTTGAGATCAAATTATTCTTGGAGTATGAATTTTTTCAAAACTGTTTCTATGTCTTTGATTGTCCTTCAGTTATTCCATTTCACCTGCTATCCACTTCCACCTCACATATGAGAAGTGCCACACCATTTGGGAACCACTGCTTTAATGAGTGGATAATCATTTTCCTTTTGCTTTTTTCAAGGAATTTAAATCTGTCATTATCAGCTTTTCTGAAAAAAAAAAAAAAAAAAAATAGATTCTTCATAAATCCCTTTCAATGAAAACTCTAGTGCTAAACATTTTGTGAATGCTATTTCAAAGTTTCATATTTTCAAACTTCATGACTAATCTTTCCTTCTTAAAATGTAAAAGATGCCCCATTTTTTTTTGTTTTTTTAATAGTAGGTTCTCCTATTGCCCAATCCATACTGCCCCACCCTTCTCTTGAACAGGGTTAGAAGCTCATCCCTTATTTCCTGTGTAAGGAGGAGTTCTCAGTTCATGTCCTTTTCTCAGGCCTTAATAGTGGTGCTGTCATAAACTTTTTGCCATCATGGGTAAGATATTAAACTACATCCGCGTCCTGGGTAAGACAATAAACTACATCCAACAGCAAGGCCTCTGATCAGGAGGTTTTGAGGAGCATGGAACCACCTTTTAATTGCTGGTGTTCCCAGGTCCACCCTGACTCAGGCTGGTAGCACCTGTTAGGCCCCAGCTATGGACAAATAGTTAACTATTGCCAGCAATACTTTTTTGAAAAAATTATTACCTACCATACAATTTTGAAGGAAAAATATTACCAGAAACAGATTTTTGTCAAAACAAAATATTACCAGCAATAAAAAATTTTGTTGCCATTGAGTTTGATATGCTGTAAAACAAAATAAACCAAACCATAAATTTTTTGTGATGTGCATGGCTGTTGGCAATGTTTCCATTTGCTGTTCCTGAATAGTTGCTAGTAGCCTGAACTCTTGTGTAGCATCTTGAGAGGCTTCTCTGATCAAAAGTTGCATAATATCAGAGTTCTTGACGTGCCATGTCACGCATGGATGGGTGTCCCTGGAAGCACCTCTGATGGGCAACCCCAAGGCCACACTATGTTGCAGTCTGTGCCATTTCCCTTCTGCACATGTTACATTTGATGACTGACTGCTGCTACTACCCTAGGTTTTTTACTTACCCATATAACACATCATGACTATAAACAACCAAAAATATAAACCTAAACCAACTCAACAAAAATCGCCTAAACCTCTTAACCTTTCCTTCTCCAACATTCGTGGTATTCATACCAACCTCCTCATTGTGGAATCGTTCCTATTCGAAAAGTTTCTGGACATCCTAGCTCTCTGTGAAACTAACCCTAACTCTTCAAGCCCTTTTTCTGACTTCTCAATTGCTGGCTACCTTCCTTTACTTAGAAAGGACTCTAAAGTCCACACGACCTGGGAGTTTATGTTCAGATATTTCCTGCATGCTAGGGAAATCTCTCTTGAATCTCCAGACCATTCATAAATGTGTCTCCATCTCTCTCTACTTAATTCAGTCAACTCTACCGTTCACCTTCCTTTCAAGATTTCTTCATACTAGATAGTATTTCCAATAATAGAGACAAAGCCATCTCCCTACAGGCATTTGCAAACATATTTGTGTTCAGTGACTTTAATGCCCACCATGCCAGGTGGCTTTAAACACTGTCACTGATCTTGCCAGCATCCAAGCCCTTAACTTTTCAATCACTCAATTTCTCACACAAGTGGTTAACTTTCCTACATGTAACCCTCAAGGAAGGGCTTCTCAATCTCTTTTTTACCTCTATCCCTGACTTTTCTCATGCTATGCCAACTCTGATCACACAGTAGTGTCTATAAACATCTCCTTCTGCTCCCTCACCAACCATGAACCTTCTACCAACAATATCTTTCTGTTATCAACAGTCAGGCTGGGACACATTCCATAATTTCATTCTTGATGTCCTTTGGAATCTAGTTTTTAACAATCACATTCAAAAATGCATGTCTGAGGTCTCCTCCTGGATGAAAGCCAGCATTTATGCTTTCATTCCAACAAAGAAATACCAAGTTAAACCCTGTTCAATATAAGAATGCAGCCTGAAGCATAAGTGAATTTAATGAACCCAGCTAGAATTTGAACTCAGCTCTCTGATACCTCTTTCTGAGCCACTGTCCATTATCCATTACACCACCTGCTCAAGCCAATCGAGTGACCACAAAGTTAGAATTATTAAATTTCAAACATGTAATAATTTTCAAATTTCTTCATTAAAATAGGTTTCATACATAGGAAATGCTTCACAGGAAGATAAAGATTTTCTTTGATCTTCACAAAAATATCTAAAACGGAATTTAGTATTTTTCTTTTACTGCTATGAAACATGCTTGAAAAAGTTTCGTATTGAAGGCTGAAGACTTATTATACATATACATGACTGGTTTTTAAATTTATACTATTTTAGAGTTACAACTCTATAAAAAAAACTCTACACCTTCTAGATCTGTGTTTCCTCAATGATATGAGAGAAAAGACTGGGTATTGGAGAGATTGAGGAAAGGATAAAGGATGAAATAGGGATCAAGGCAACAGAAGATGGCGATTGACATTGCATTTAAATTTTTGTAGCTTGTAGTTATCAGGGAAGCAAGTAAACCGAATAGAGTTCCACTGTCAGAAAGTGTGTTGAAAAGAAACAGCTGGTATAGAAATGAAATGGACTTAGTATAATCCAATTAGTAAAGTAAAAATGTCTTAGTAGTTTTCTACAGAATTTAAGATTCTGATTATTATTGTGCTGCAGATGATCTGATGTTGTAAATATATTAGAGTGTGCAGCTTATATTTTATATCATGAAGAAAGAATTTATACAAAGAATTAAATAGAAATGTTAATGTGATTAATGGTGAAATCACTTCACTAACAGGACTTAATGAGACATTAACTTACTATCAATTCCTTGAATAATAAGATCCTTATATTGTTGTCAGATGGAAGACTTGGCATGTGTCTTCCATCTGACAACAACTATTATACTAAGTCCATGTATAAGAAAATTGTGTCCTGAAGATGACAATTTGAAATTGTCAAAAGTACTTGGCATGTGTCTTCCATCTGTAAATAACTCAAATATAAGGATCTTATTATTCAAGGAATTGATAGTAAGTTAATGTCTCATTAAGTCATGTTAGTGAAGTGATTTCACCATTAATCACATTAACATTGCTATTTAATTCTTTGTATGATATATATATATATATATCTTATGTGTATATTGTTAAATATAACAGACAACTAATGTCTATTATGTTTGACCATGAGTTGTTTCAAGCTTTGTATTGTGGCTTTAGTTTCAGGAGAAAATAAAGACAAAAACTGTCCAACATTTGGATATTTTTATTATGCTGTTCCTCAATCTAAGCTTTTGTATTGTTTAAAATGGCCTGTAATTTTGAGTGGTACTCATGTTTGTTTAAAATGACGAAAGTTAGTTTTATCAGCTCATTGGATAACAATACTATTGTTATTTTTTAGTCATGTGGCTGCTTTTATTAAAGGAGTGTTTATAATCCCATTCAGATTTTTATGATAATGGTGTTTAATAGATTTGGCTTTAAGTAATTCTTTTCAACCTACCTTTGTAGTAATATGGCTGTCTTGTTCCAATAGAAGTATTTGTTGGTATAAAGCTTCAGTTTGCATTTGTTTAAACATTGAATTAAGTTTCTGTGTGACATGAAAATAAAGCTAAATAATGAAACTAAAGCCACTATACAAAGCTTTGTATCATGGCTTTAGTTTTATATATATATATATATATATATATATATATATATGGGGGAGTGGGTGGGTGTGTATATAACAATAAAAGAGTGTGCTTTACAAAAGAAAAGCATAATATTTCTGGAATTTAATGTTCTCAAGGCAATCAGTCTTTGTAATTATAGCATTTGATATCTTAAAATTTAGTAATAATTAGTAATAAAAGTAATCTTAACATTTTAGGAAAATAGTCTCCTTAATCTAATGTTTTATTGGATTATTGATATGTTGGCTTTAAATTTACTATTGTGCTTATTTTCTCATAATGTCACGTATGGACATTCATATTTTCAAATATCAACATGTTTATGCATATAAAAAAAAATTATTGGTATTTGATGACTAAGCTTTTCTATTTATGATTGGTAAATATAGTTTTTAATTAATAACAATATCACCTAACCTGTAAAAATACAGAAGTTAAAATATTTAAAACTTTATAAATTATTCTAATTAAAATCCTTGTAAAAATTCATTGTTTACTGAAAAAATTTTTTTCCTAAAACAATAGTGTCCATAAAATATCATATTCATATAAGCAATTAAAAGCTTTTCTAATTAAATAATGTCTTTGTTTTATTGCATTTTTTTATTTTATGATTCAGAGCAGATTTTTGGTAACTGGGTGTCTTGTATTACAAAAAGAAATTTATGATTTAAATTCTCCAAAAATTTAATTTCTCAATTTCATAAAATTAAATAAGTGGCAGTGGGGGTAAGAGACATAAAAAAAAAAACAATAAATACATTCTTACCAAGATTTCATTTATTTGTGACTAAATCCTGAAAGTTTCATTAAAATCTGACAATTATTTAATTTTTGCAAGAATTTGCAAATCAATGTGTTTTTCGCCATGAAAAAGACACTAAAATTTCCTATACCAATCTTTGCTCTGCCACCTCTTTTCACATAAAAAAAAAAAATGACAATTTTAACCAAAATTTCAATTATTCTAAAAAGGTTAAAATAAAATTAATAAAATAATCAAAAAATTTTTGGGTCTTTCCTCTTAATAACAACGTAAAAATTTTGACAATAAAATTTTGTTTTTTTAAGTTTTGAACAGTTTTTCATCATGGTATTCTCATTTTTTAGCAAATCTGTAGAGGTATCTACATCATCCAGTTTCAAGCAGCGATAAGTTATCTCCCTTGTAAGCAAAATGTTACAGTCAAAAAAAAAAAATATATATATATATATATATATATACTTGTTGCTTTTTATGTACAAGCTGAAATTGCCTGAGCAATAAAGTATACTAATAACAATAAAAAGATATTTGGTCTGGTTTTTGGTAGTGAGTTTGGCTTAGAATTTACATCATTGCCTCATGTATATGTATATATAAATTAAAACTAAAATTGTTAAATGAACTGAAAGCATTTCATGCAGTGAAATTTTTGTTCAAATATATTAGCATATATCATGAAACTGTTATCACACCAAAATAGAAAAATAAATTTTTTTTTTTTTTTTTTTTTTTTTTTTTGTTCAGGTGAGTTTGCCGAGTGGTTAGAATGTTTGCATTCTGACCATGAGACCTGGGTTTGGATTTAACGATGGCCCGATTTGTCAGGAAGGTGACTTCTTGATGTTATCGGTCTGCGGGGAGCTGAACCCAGCATGCAACACCTTTCAAAATTGCATGAAAACCATAAAATGGGTTGACACAGGCCTCGTGAGTGAAATTGGGTAGATGGAAACCTTGGGGGCCATCAATGGCTGTTCTTAGCACAAAGCCACAAATCTTCATGACCAAGGGTGTGAGCATACCAGCCTTGTTCAGATTGATCATCCTAGATGACGCGCTTCACTTCCAAAAACTAACTACGGTCTGCTCAGCATAGTTGTAGTATAAACCACAAGTTGGCTCTGTGGATGTTGAACAAACATGATTGCATCTGAACAGGCATCTGCAATAGGGATTGGCTAGCCACCCTAGTAGATGGGTATACTCAAATACGAGAGACCAGACATTAATGTTAAAATGCACACACACACACACACACACATGTACATATATATATATATATATATATATATATATATATATATATATATATATACACTCACAAACTCACATCTATCCAACCAAATGTATTAGCTCTATCTCTGATATTGAGCGCTTTCTAATAAGTACCACGCATATAATATATAAATAATTTTATATATATATATATAGGGGTCAAGTGCTTAGAACATTTGATTTCTGACCATGAGACCTGTGTTTGAATCTTACCATTGTCAATTTATCAGGAAGAAGACTTCTTGGTGTTACTGGTCTGGGGAGAGGTGATCTCGGCATGTGGCACCTTTGAAATGTGCCTGAAAGTCACACCACAGGTTGACCGAAGTCTTGTGAGTGAAATTGGGAAGATGGGAGTCTTTGGGAGCCGTCAAAATGTTGTGTTAGGACAAAGTCACAAGTCATCGTGACTGAGGGTTTGTGCGTGCTAGCCTTGTTCAGACTGTTGATCACGCTAGCTAACGCAGAAACTAACTAAAATCTGCTCTGCATAGTTACAGTATAAACCACTGATGGGCTTTGTGAGTGTTGAACAAACGCACATGTGCCTGAGTAGCCATCTGCAACAGGGATTGGTTAGCCACCCTAGTAGAGGAGCATCTTTGGATACAAATGGCCAGCCATTTTACATGTAAACCAGACTAGACGAAATCATCTTCCATTTTAAATTTAGACACCCCAACCTTACCATGACTTTACATCTATGAATGTAACTATACTGATACAAATTATTAACACCCTACACCCCTTTCTATTTAAGCAATCGCTCTAGCCGTTACCATGGAAATTTTGATTTCAATAATGAATATGTTATTACAACACGTAAATTTCAGAAATAAGTTATTCCAAAAAAAATTTCGCTTGAAGATGGAACAGAGTTTACTTTAATTCAATTTAATTCAAATAATTATATTGAAGTTTTCAGCTCTTGTTTTGAAACATGAGAACTCTTATGTAGCGTGTTGGAATCATATTTTTAAATAAATAATTATATATATATAATGGCATTATCAATTTAATTAATTGTTGTTAATATTATTATTATTAAAAGGCATTAATGTTTATTAAACATTAAATTACATCACTTAGCATTCTTCATAGTTTATCTTGACTTTAAGTTAGCCTTTAATATATTTATGAGTGTTCTTAAATTTAAAAATTTTGAAAAACATTTTTAATTTTGTTTATAAATATATATTACAAAATAAAATCCTTAAATTTGATTAAGTCCATCAGAGGAGGAGGAAATGTGTCAGCTAAGTTTTCCTTTTGTCTTTATTCATACGGTCTTTTTCAGTCATATATTTTTTTAGTTATATCTGAAATATATATTTAATTTATACTATTTCTATTTTAGGTATTTCAGGTATAGATCCTGTTGACCAACAGAACCTTAAAAAACGCAACAAAAAATTCCTGTACTTGGGCAAAAGAATGAAGGAGCTGAAGACCTTACTTAAAAGGGTATTTTTCTTTTTCTATTTTTATAAATTTTTGACACTTAACATTTTATTTAATTATTTTTCTTTCTTTAACTCCTCTTTGAATTTATACTGTTGATTTAATAGAGATCACGTTACCTAGCAGTACTTCCCAATTTAGCATGACCGGAGTATGAAATATGTGTTGAATATAACTACCGCTGCTGCTATTGCTACAGTACATGTGGTGCACCTACTACCCTAACAGGTTACGAACTCGTGACGAGACTTTTTTTTCTAAATGATACATATTTACTATCATCACAGCAGTGTTAACAAGGGAAGTAACTTGATTAAAAAAAGTTAGAGTTGCTTCCCTTGATAAAACCGTTTTTTTTCGTTTTCTCTTTTTTAAAGGGAGTTTTACTTTTTGTAGATTCGTCTATTATTATTATTATTATTCTGCTTTGACCAATATATTCTTCGGTCTTTAAAATTTATTTAGTATTTGTTTTTTTTTTTTCAACGTGAACATATAATTCTAATGGACTGAGATATCTTATTAAGTCAGATCTGGTTAAATGCAATGTCCTTTCACTATGTAGACAATCATGGCTTTCCATAATTTTTCTTTTTTCTAAATTAACATGACTTTTGGGGAAAGATAGTGGAGTGGTTCTCCATTGCCTTTCCAATGTTTTGAATTCATCTAAGGTGTGAGAGCTCAGTCTACTCTGTTATTTAATCCATAGCTGGGAGAATAGATGTTTTCATGCCTTTCCTAAAGGCATTATTATATAAGAGAATGCAACGGATTAGCTTAGAATTTAAAATCAAATCACACATTTCTGTTTTTTTTTTTTTTTTCTGCACTGATAACAAAGTTATTGTTTTTTCTATTAGTTCCTCCATGACACGTTTTTAAGATTTGTTAAATATATTAAATTTTTTTTTGCAATCTGTTTTATTATGTTGGTTTTTAACTGATTTTCATGATTGAAAATACTTTCTTAGAATTACACAAGACCATTTGGATTAATTCCAAGTTTTTTAATTATTGATTTCATTATTACCTCGGTTTCAGCCTCTTCATTCTACATCCTTTTTTAGATATACAGTTTATATGAAAAAATTTCAAAACTCTCCTTTCTCCAACCGAAGTCAAAGCAAAACAAGAAAATGGTGGCTAGTAGAAAAAAATGGTTGCATATTTAGTGATTGAACAAACTCATTTTGTGGCTGTAAGGTTTGACCCTATAACAGGGAAGAGCAATCGAAGAAAGGTATACTCTCTTATTTGTATTTCTCCCGTTATAGGCATTATTGTGTCTATTATAATAACATGGTACTTCACAGACAGGACGGAATGGCTAAAAAGAAAAAAGATTGGCAAACATGCTTTGTTCCCAGAGAAAGTTTTATAATGCTACCATGTACACAAAATTATATCTCTCTATCTACACACACACACACACACACACACACACACACATCCTATGCAGAAAAATTATAACATATATGCAACAACAAACAGTATGTAAAAAAAAGGGAACCGTGTAATATTTCCCAAAGGGAAAACTAGATTTACAGCAGTTTCTCTATGAAACTTGTGAGGCTATGTGGTTTATCCTGTTGGCCCTATTGCTATGGGCTAAGAATTTTTTTTTTTTTTTTTTCGCAAGCTCTACATCACAACTGCCTTTTGTCACTGTGTCTCTTGACGTCATTCACCGGCCATCACGTGACCCTCATGACGAAAGAGAGACAATCACCATTTGCATCACTACAACCCAATGAATTGGTTTGATCATTATATTTGGCTCTCCCGGTTTTACTAACCCCTTAAAAAAAACACTTCTTTCACACATTTTTGCATTGTTTTGTATGCATAGTAATTTTTGATATTGACATGGCTAAATCCCAATTGTCACAGATTTTAATTTTTTTCGATAATTTGTACACTTTTTTTTTTTTTTTAATTAAAAAGACAGAAACATTTATAACATGTTTTTTTTGTTCAAAAAATATCAACTGATGAGACATTTTTGAAAGTAATGTGTTCTCTCATTTTTTTTTTTTTTTTTTTTTTTTAACCTACACACATTTGCTAAAGAAATGAGTGACAGAACTAATTTTATTTTGATAAAGTTATCAAAGTTATCAATTTCTGTGAATTCCTAAACAAAATTCAATGAGTTGTTAATTTTTTAATTTAGCATTAAAAATCCTTAGTAGATAATTCAGAATTCATCTTTTTTTGCAACAAATGAATAAAGTGGTACATTTTTTATTTACTCTTATTCATTTAAATCTGATCCAATAAGAATACAACATTCTTTGTAGCAAGAACAGTAGATTGCTTAGCTGTTTTTTTTTTTTTGTTTAAACTCTCATTCAAAAGAAGCCGTTATTGATCAAAATTGAAATTAGTTCCAATTTGAAATTAATCCTGCACCCCAAAGAAATGCTAGTAGAGATCAGAAATTTTCTTTTGTTTAAACAGTTGTATGTTTACATTTGTAATTTATTTTTTTATTTTATTTTCTTTCAGAAAAAATATAGACCTGATGCCGTTTTGAATTTATTAAAAAGTGTCTATGATTATGAAAATGGAGATTGTTCTATGGAAAGTGTTTTAGACAACTTCAATCAAATAACAGAACTGAGAAAAGTATATGAACGATATTCAGACCTATTTAATGTAGACGTTCAGGTAAGTAGTGTTATTCTGTTTGAGCTTTAACTGTATTCAAAGTACATAAAACCACCCACATTATCAATATTTAATGTTATAATATCATGGCGTTAACTATAATCACTTTTAGTCATTAGCAGAGATTCCCAACCACTGAGCCACATGCCAATCTGTGGATCATTTCCTACCATGTCACAAAGAAATAACTTGTTTAAAACTTACATAATAGATAAATTATTGGACTTTAATTTCCAACATCATATCTTTGTAAAGTGAAGTTATCTGCAGTGACAATAACCAAAACAAAATTACATTATAAACTAGACATAAGGAATACATCTTTGAGTGTTATTGGTATTGGGACCGTCTAGTTGTAAAAAAAATTACCAGCAATAAATTTTTGAAGAAAAAATTATTACCATCAATACTTTTTTTTTTAAGTATTAACTGCATTACATTTTTTATTTCTTTAGAAAACCAATACTTCCTTCACAGGTGGCTGCTTGCAGATCATCAACATTCCTGGTGAGGCTTCAAGAGCTGAAAATGACAGTGTTCACATGGCTGCTGTTTTAGGGCCCAAATTAAATAAAATTAGTATCCTTTATTGATGTAAATGTCTATTTTTTTTTTTTTTTTTTTTTTTTTTTTTCTAATCATTTAACCTCAAGCAAGGCAATGAAGCCACTAGGACACAGTGGTTACAGGAAAAGAAAGGGAAGACTTTAGTGAGGAGAGGACAAAGAAACAGTGTTCAGGAAGGCAGGGAATGGTGATTGACATTGCATTTAAATTTTTGAAGATCATATGTAGCAAACCACTGACAAAAGAAAAACTGTTGCATATAGGATAAAACAAGTGATAATCTGTAAAGTAACAGGTGGAGAGAAATACTACACATATAGCAGAATTTCCTGACCTAGCATTGATTGTTTACTGTAATACCTTTTGTAATATGATGATGGGTGATTATGCAGAAAAAATTACATGTCCAGAAAAAGGTTTTTTTAAGATAGCATCATTGAAATGTGCCAGTTGCTCACCATAATATTGAGCAAGCAATAAGTTTAAGTGATTATGTTCATGTAGCATAACAGATATTGGCACAGAAAGTGAAATTATTGAGCCAAGTTCAAATTCTTGGTTAGTTTTTTGTGTTCACTTTTGTACAAATATCCTTGGGCAAAATCACGAATCTTCCTTCTCTTCCTAGCTATGAGTTGAATCGCAGGACAGACCTTGGGTGGCAACCAATCTAGGAGGACAACTCTGCATTCAAAATCAACCTGAAGAGGTTCAGGCTATCTTGCTGTAGGCACACCCACTTCATCTGCAGTACATCTGATGCCTGTACAGCCTGAATGGATTGAGATTTGGGAACATGTTTTTTCAGGGACCAACTGTTTATAATAAATAATTCTTTAAATCCCACTAAATACAGAATAATTTTCTCCCAGCATATTCTGCTTAGAGTGAAATACTAAAGGGTGTCCGGAATTGGGTCTTGATTTTCTTTTCATTCTTCAATGCTAGTGACTTCCTTGTCTCAAAATGACTTTTCTATATTTGGCAAGAAGATGTTTAAATACTAACTGGATGGTGTTTATTTCTTTGTTCTCTTGTTTCTAATCCATATAGAAATGACTGTAAATCTCTCCCTTCCTTAAATTTATTGACAGATTGCAGTAGATGCATTTTAGGATTACTCCCTAGCCAATAAGATTGACCACTTCTCAGTCTTATCCACCATATTTCTGTTCTTTCTTGTCTTGAAGTTAGAACATTTTCATCACACCATTCTTAATTTGTGAAAATTACCAGCAATAAATTTTTGAAGAAAAAATTATTACCAGCAATCCATGATGACCAAACATAAGAATTTATTTTGCTGAACCTCTTCTTGATAAGTCCAAGATCTTTTTAACCAACACTTGTAACAGATATTTTTTCTTCTCTTCAGTTCCCATTAAAATTTTTCTATGAAAAAAATAAATAATTAAAAAAAGACAAGGTCCATTTTGTTTGGGACCACCACATATTCAGGTTTATAATTTGTGTTTAGACTAGAATTTTTCAGCAATTCTTCATATGTTATAAAGATGCCACAAACTATGTGACAAATTAGTAGAATCAGTCTTTTTAATAAATTTCTAGTATTTTGTTTGCTTCAAATGAAATAAATGTTCCTTAATGGTTTATAGAGATTTTCAGAGCTGATCTTGAGAAATCTGGCTTAATAAGTGTGGATGAATCAGAAATGATAGAAATTGCAAGTTCACAGCCTCTTTTTGAATTGTCCAATCAGTGTCTTTATGATCAATGTGAGTTCTTTTTATTTATATTTTAAGCAAATCAAAAATTAGTATTTTTGTCTTGTAAATAAGTCCATAAAAAAGTAGCATTTATATTACACAACATA
This sequence comes from Acanthosepion lycidas, assembly GCA_963932145.1. Classification (NCBI taxonomy): domain Eukaryota; kingdom Metazoa; phylum Mollusca; class Cephalopoda; order Sepiida; family Sepiidae; genus Acanthosepion; species Acanthosepion lycidas. Next base: position 30,680,412 of record OZ010590.1, read on the forward strand.
TATATATTTCTTTCTTGGGTGCTATAAAAAGAGTGCTCAATGTTATATAATAGTGTATATTAAGGGTATGTTAATGAATATATATATATAATATCCAACATATACACACACACACACACACACATATATATATATATATATATATATATATATAATTAATACAAGTAAAAAGGTTTGTCATTTGGCTGATTGATGTTACCTCATCTCAGCTCCAGAGTTTGATAAATGGAGCCTTTAAAAACATGCCATCCACTCATCAGTGGGGTAAATTTATTTCTATTTACTGGCCTGAATATTCAAGAAAACATATCTGAAAAATATGCATCCTCTGGCATTTTTCTAATAAGATTTATCAAATATTAAGGCTCGTAGATGGAAATAAATAAACAATGTTTAATAAATAAACAGTATATATATATATATATATATATATATATATATATATATATATATATATATATATATATACACTATTGGTCATTCAATATAAGGCCCAAGAGCCACTCAAAGTAGAGGGTTGTTGTAAGGGTGTACAAGGAAGGAGCTATAGGTGAATATTATGTGGATATATAGGATATATAATGATTGACTCTAAACTTGATGAAGTTAAGATTGTAGTGATCAGAGAAGCATCCTTTGAGTTTGTTCCACAAAGTAACAGTTCTGGGGAAGAAACAGTGGGACTTAACAGTGGAAAACAAAGGGAATAAATATGAGTCGACTCTGTGTACGTGACATAGCGGATCCTGACTATGAAGGTCTTGACTGGTGAAACTAAAGAATATAATTGTCTGAACATCTGCCCTAAAAATATTGATAGAATTGAAGCTAGCAGCATTTCATATTTCATATGTGTGGAAAGGGGTTGTAGGATGGAAAATAATTTATCACTCACAAGGCCGCATTGATGTTTTTAAACTCTGGAAAGTGAGGATTGGGCAGCTCCAGACAAAATATGGCAGCAGTATCCCACTTTTGTTTCTGATCTGACTCTTGTAAAGATAGAGCATGGACGGAGGAGTCAGATACTTTTTGGAGGGCTAAAAGGAACCAACCATTTTTCCACCATCTTTCGTGATGAATTGTAATAATGAATTCTACTTAAAGTCTGGGGTGGACTTGAGTCCAAGTAGGCACTCAAAACGAGCAATCTCTTTGAAAATGTCAACATAATCTCCTTCCTGTACTTAATTTATTCATGAATTAATAACATAAAATAAATATTAATCAATGAAATAATTCAGTTACAATAGACTTACTGACCCAGGCTTGAATATTTTGGCTTTGTATGTTTGTTTAGTTATAGTAAGCTTTAGATGGAAGAGATGTATCTAAATATTTAAGAATGCTTTTGTTGAAGTATTTGATTAGTACTGCTACTGGCATTGACCTCCTAATACCTTATTATAGACAAGAGCATAAAAAAATGTAGTACACTGTGTCCCACATGAGATCACCTGTAATATTTGAAATTATAACATTGTCACTAAGTATCATGAACAAGTGACAAGCAATTAGACATAAGTATCCATCAATCTCACAAGATGATAGTGCCATGGTTAGCTAAGACCAGTCCTGTAGGTATTGCATACTCCACACTACTTGTGTGCATTAAAGGCCTGAGCTTGTTCTCTTCTGATGTCTTTTGTCCTCCAACTGTTTGTTGCACTTTACCTCACTCCTATGTCTCATTAAACAGCATGTTGCCATCTGTGAGCAGTTGTCTAGGCCAATGCATGCAGGTTTCAGGAATCCTTGAAATTCACTGCTGGATGGCGTCTTGTTGCTAGCTCCTTATACATGACATCTTTTGGTATGAGACCATCCTATATTCAGAGGCTTATGGCCACATCACATTAAAACACCAGTCCATGTATGATCAACAGAGTTAAACAACATTAAGCCTGGTCAGTACCTTGATGGTTAACTGCTTAGGAATAGCAGGTACTGTAAACTTGGATGTGCAGTTGGAATAATGGATAATGACTCAGAATTGCTAATTGGAGAGCTAAGTTTCAATTTCAGTTTGGTTTATTTTATTATACATAAATATCCTTGGGAAAGGTATGAATCCACCTCTCCCCAGCTATGGATTAATTAGTAAAACTTGTATAACTAAAACATTATTTTCCAAAAACATTTCTTACACTCTAAAAATATTTTTTCTGGCTTTAAATAACCTGTAAAGAGTTAATAAGCTGTTGAAAATAAATGAATGAATCAAAAAATAATAAGTTTTTGTTTGAAGTAGTGTGGAAAATCATCTTCTTGATTATATGATTATTTTCTCTTTGTTACATGTGCTATCCATTTTAGTTGTTGCAGCTATTGAAAGTATTCAAGTGATATGGTTTCTGTTATTTGGTACAGTTCATTGTGATTCTGTGGTGTGAGATTTGATGAAGGATGATGATGATGTTCCACACTACTTCAAGCAAAAGATTAGGAAGGAAACTCCCATTAATAATAAAAAGAGCAATAACTGTGGACTTGAAAGATTTTATAAATATCTACTGAAAGTAGCACTGGCTGCTTGCCTAATGAATGTTTCCTCATAAGGAAATGGCTAATATTACTATTACCATTTGCTTAAGACCTAAATTGTATTTCTTTTCTTTTTTTACATACAAAAAGAGGGAAAGGAGATAAGTTCTATCATGATAATAGTTTGATTTAATTTATTTTATACTTAAATATATCAAATTATTGATAACAATTTGTTAACTTTTAATTATTAGATATTTAAGAACATTTTTCTGTTTATGTGTTGACAGAGTATATACATTATAGATTGCTTGAAGATCTTATATATTTGTTTTAGATTGTTACTGTTTTATGGCCAATATTGACCATTTTATCTGCCTGACATAATTAAGAGTGTTTTGTTTTCAGCTCTGTTAGCTGGTAGAAGCAAGGATTCTTGTTTTCTGTACAATATTTCTATAGAAAATTCCATCAAATGCTTAGATAAAATCAGTTTGGAAAATGAAGATTTGACATCAGTTTTTATGAGGTGAGTGATGTTTCTTTTTTTTTTATTTTTGCCTTCTATCAGCCTAGAAATAATTAAAATTGAAAAAAAAATTGTGTTAAAAGAAGTTTAATGATTATTAAATTGTTAGCTGATGGTATAAAACCACTTTTCATTGCTTTCTTCCGTCACCAAACATTTCCAACTATGATCTTAATGGAAGTGCTATGGAAGAAAGTGAATATTCTTCTGTTAGGTTGGTGCAAAAATAATGACGTAATAATGTCGTTTTTTGACGTTAAAAAATACGTCACAAAATGACATTATTATGTCATTATTTTTGCACCGACCTAATATTTGCATTTCCCCCATTATGAGCATTATTATACTCCTGGATGAAACTGAAAGTTGAAAGAAAAGGAATGACAAACATGATTTGTTCTCAGAGAGAGTTTTATGCTGCTAAGTCATACACAACACTATATACATATTCACGCATGTCTCGCGCAAAGAAAATATAATGCGCATAAGTAAACCAAGTGAAATAATTCCCTACGGGATTTGCAGATACCAGAGAATCTTCTATATTTATGAGAAGCCATATTTAAGATTCCAGATTCAAGTGGGCCAAATTTATGTCATGTTGCTAGCAACAACATATTTCTCTCAAACGAGAAACAGTGAGCCATGGATTTTTTTCTCAAATTGAAGACTGTGAGCCATTAGATTTGAAAAGCTATTTAGCTTTTCAGATGTAAATTGTTGAATTTATTTTTTTTATTATTTCACTCTAAGCAAGGCAATAAAGCCACTAGGATGTATGATGTTACTAAGTGAAAGAATATGAGAGAAAGTAAAACCTTACTCGAGAGAGAGAGGACAATAATTAAGAACACATAAAATAATGATTGACATTGTATTTAAATTTTTGAAGATCAAAGTTGACTGGAAAGCAAGAAGCCAGATGTGAATTCCACAAGTAAGAAGTGCAAGAGAAGAAACAGCATAGAACTTTGCAGTAACATCTCACCAAAGAGGAAAGCTCATCTGAAAAATTATCATGAAAATATTTATAGAAAAATCAGGAGGAATAAATAATCCAAATTATGCTTGAAAAAGATTGTGCTAAAAAAAATTAAGCTTGTCATTAAATTGTTAAGTGATGACAGAGAAGAAAAAAAAAATGATTCCTATTTGAATTTCTGGAATGAGGATCTATGATTATTTCCCTTTGGACTATTGTCCTCGTCTTTGTTATTAGCTTCCATTGGTGTATCACATCAGGTGCGTACAGATTCAATATCTTCTAGGATTACTTAACATTTGGACTAATGTCCTTGTCTTTGTTATTATCACAATATTCCAGCTCTGTTGATCTCCAGCCTTTATCAAGTCCCTGTTAATCTGGGTAACCTTCAGGGAATTTTTTCATTTCGTGTACAGGGGCAGATTGTTCTCATTGTGCTGTCTGCATCTAAGTAGAACAATCTACCCCTGTACATTAAATCAAGCCTGCATAAAATACAGCCTGCAAGCCATGTGTAGACCACAAGGGGTTTTCACAATAATAGATTTTTTTTGTTCATTAAGATACGTTTGGCAACTGATTGCATACAAAAGAATCATATACTCTCTGATATATCTGTTTCTCTCTCACTCATATTTAGTAATACTCTAAAAATTTACTCTTGTGGCTCGCAGCTCATTTTCTGTGATCAATGTGGCACTTTCACTTTTCTAATTGTCCAGGCATAGATTAAGTTAAGGGTCCGGTTTGGAAATCACTGAAGGTTACCTAGACCAACAAGCACCTGAAGAAGTTCAGAGGATGCAGCATCCAAAATATTGTGATAACAACACAGATGAGGACATTAGTCTGAATGTAAATAGAGAAAAAGATGTTAACTTAAATTCTTAATTAATCACAAGGCTGACAATGGGTGTAACAGGCCTTTTTGCTTGACAAGGTATTTTTAGGGAAATTGATTTGCTTTGCTTGATTGCTCATTCTTTTCTGTCTGTTATTGTGGCTTTGCTTTTTAAATTTAGTTTAAAGGCATTATGTCATGATATTGTGGACATAGCAAAGGGCAAAGTAGATTCATGCCTTCCTCAAATGCATCAGTATAAATGGTCTTAGCTAAAATTCAAAATTTATTCACTAGCTACCCTCTACTTCCACTTCTATCTATATATGGAAAACCCCAAAAAATGACCAAAATGAGTTTGTTTAACACTGTTTTAAAATCTTTGTCTATAATTTATTTAACTTTTTTTTTTTTTGTTCCCAGTCCTTACATCCCAGCTGAATGTCTGATAGCCACAGACTCTGGTTCTGTCTACCTCTGGAATGCTGACAAAAGGTAAGAAGATCCTTTTTATTATTTGATCTGACAGGCTCACCTGGTGTTGCCCAATTGAAGTTACCATTCTCTTTTGCTGGATAACAGCTTCATTTATCAGTACGATTCAGTAAAGTTGAATTGGTAATAAACTTCAATGTTTTCATTTCAGTAAGAAAATTACTGAGCCTGATTTGAGTCTTTAAATCACTTTTTTGTACAATGGGTTAAAACATAGAATTGAAAAGATTAAATAAATACAAATTGAAAAATGTCATTTCCAATTTTTTTCTTTTTTTTTTTCACTTTAGAACCAAGATGTTTTGATTCAATGTTTTGTATTGATGGTAATTTCCTTAGCATAGCTTTGATGTGGCACAATGCGGAATATGGGTCACCCAGTGAGGATCCAACTCACTATTCAGTCGTAATCAATCTAGTGACACAAGCTTGCTAGCCATTGTGCCATGTCTAAATGCACTACATGTGTGTAGATATGTAGATATAATATATAAATATAAAGGATTGTACATTGAGTGCTGGTGGTAAGAAAATGTCAATTTTCAATCAGCACCTGACAATTGCATCGTGCATGAAACTTAATTGTGACACCAGTGAGGAACACAATGCATATTTATTATTTGTGTGTGTATATATATATATAATTGTATTGATGTGAGTTTGTGACCCTGGATTTGTGATCATCAGTTAGCACTATCACTGATAAGTACTGTGCATATATAATATATAAATAATATTTATAAAAATTGCATATACATATATTTATATACATACACATTTTACATTTTATATATATATATATATAATTGCAGAAATTCTGATGATTGCCCACTGCAAAACAAATGTCTGATCAACTTTCTTGTTTACCTAAGTACTATTTCTACAACAGAAAATCCGACTGTTGAAAAATTTTATATAGGGAATACTAAGAATTCTTTTAAAACTAGGTGGTACCAACATATCCTATTTTTCACCAATAGCATTTATAAAAATAGAACATCTCTTTCCAAATATTTTTGTGAATTTAAAAGCAGTTAATAAAACTCCTATGGTTAAATGGAAAGTTTTAAAAAAGCTAGAACTTGTAAATCCTTAAACGAACCTTGCTTCTTATGCTTACACGGGAAATTAAAAATTATTACATTTGCTGATAAAAAATTCTCTATTAAAGCAAAGAAGTGAATTAACTGTAAATTGTAGGCATAGCTTACCTTTCACCTTACAATATGGCTAAACTTTAAATTTGGCAGTATGGTCATAATAAGTAAGCAAAAAATGTGGTGCACCCTCTATAAATGATTATTTTATTTTGTTTATTTGAATTTAATATAGATATGTATTGGTATTTAGTTTGGCATTATCAACATCTTGTATGAATATTACACATTTTTATTTTAAACACTTAAGTTGCACTGGTTTCTTGAAGGAAACTTTTTATTATCAACTATAAAAAAAATCTTACAATTAGCTATACATTTGATTGTCTTCCTACCTCTCCCTGCTACTTATAAAATTGAGCAAGTTACATCTGTTTCATAATTTTGATACATGGTTCCCGCCCACTGATGGTTTGTATTAACGTTTTGTCTGCTACTCATGACCTTGTCTAGGATTATATTTCAAACCACATTTTACCATGATCAAAATTCCCCCTTTAGCATAGGTCTGACACCGAATTGGTTAATCAGGGTACCCACAAGCCTCATTTTAATTTTGTTTTGTTGTTATGTTTTTGAAATTTAAAAATAATTTATTTACTAACCAGTTATTTACTATTGTCTGAGGCAGCACAATTTTAATGCTGAAACATGAAAGCTATTGTGTAGCAATTTTTAACATGATTTTGTTTTAATCTCATATAGTAAATAATATTAAGCTGTACTCAGAATTGAGCCTTTTCTTAAAAATGAAATTTTACAGACTAAAATTATACTCCATTTGTTCTTATCACATAGACATATATATATATATATATATATCATCAATCTCTGAGATAAATCTCACTTTTGTAAAATTGCATAGTTTATCATTAATTATAAGTAGAATCAAAAATGCTTCCATGGCTAATAGTCATTTCTCCTGCTTCCTCTTTTTACAAATACATCTACGTAAAGTCTTTTGTTTCTTTTCAGGTATGATCTTGTTTATGGACAACCTAAAGGGGTTAAGTGTTTATCAAGGTGGAGAGATGTTCATTATGGAAGCCATCCTCGATCCTTTGTCCTCACTGATCATACAAGTATGGATTTATTTGATCTTAGGGTGAGTGGAAAAAAAAAATATATGTATGACCCATTTGGTGGAGGAGGGGCATATTCACAATTTAATAATTTTGCGGCAATATGCACTTAAAGTTTTTATCAACATTTTTTTCATGGTTAACCGTAAGGAAATGTAAATGTCGGACTACCTTACACTTAAGTAAAATAATAACCATAATAATATTTATTAAGAATTTATTACAGGAAACATCAAGTTTTATAGAAACATTGTTGACAATTATGTATTTAGTAACATAACAAATAAATAAAAATAATATAAATTTTGATGTTAGGTATTTTCATTTTCTCCTTAGTTATTGGCTGTATTTTAGAATACTTTGGTTGCAATGCTAAATTTCCTAAGTTGAACAAACAGGAGCTATTTCATTTACACTTTGTTACCTTTCTTTTCCATTGTTGTTTTTAGATTGCTTTCTATCAGTCATTTTGATGGGCAATAGCAAAATACTGAAATTTAAAATGATCTTATTCCATTTCAAAATAAAGCCTGTAAAAAGGAATATTTTAAATTAATATATGACCAAAAATGATTTTGACAAAAAAACCTTAATGATTTCACTATAATTATGTAACAATAATGTAATGATATTCCACAGACAAATCTACAGTTTATGTTACCTCATCTCATTGTATGGTTACGAACTATAAACCTAAATTGAGCTTGAAATATTGTAAAATCAGTTCTGATTTTTTCTACAATACTTGGATGTGACATAATGAATCATTTGCAGTGAAAAAAGAGCAATTTTCAATTTTTTGTTGAATACGCTCCTCCACTGCCAAATGCATCATATATATATATATATAGCATATATTTTGGCAACATGTTTTCATTAAAACATGTCTCATTAAACAATTTAGACAAGTTTTGTCTACTTATTTTTAATAGAATCTTCTCATAATTATAGACATGTTTCTTAGTATCCTTATATATATATATATATATATATATAAATTGTGAGAGTCAATTTGGATCACTATTCTTCATTTATGTCCTCCGTTTATGACTCTCCACGATTTCCTAAGCACTAAACAATGTATTTCCTGTGAGTGTCAGATTATCCAAACCTTCTCTGCTCATTATGTGTCTCAGAAATTTCAACAAAATTGCTTTAGATATCTCAAAAGCATTTGATAGGGTTTGGCATGCTGGCCTTTTCCACGAGTTGAAAGTTTATGGTATTTCTGGTGCAATCTTTCATCTGATTCAGTCTTTCTCATCGTGAAATGAAGGTTGTCTTAAATGGCCATTTATAGATATTTTTGCATTAATGCAGGTGTTTCCCACCACCACGGGGCTTTATTCTTGGACTTACTTTGTTCCTTTCATCAATGACCTTCTTGAAGTCATCAGTCCTCAACTTGGTATCTATACTAATAACACAATTATTTACTCTTGTCTTAATGGTAAGTCTGATTAATTTGATATGGTCAAATTGGAAACTGATCTCCAAAATGATGTACAATCTGTTGTTAACTGGAGCAAGAAATGCCTTGTTAATTTTAATGGCTACAATACTGCTCTCTTTTAATTGTCTGAAAGAACATTTTTTGATTTACGTCAGAATGACTGAGGCTAACCTCCAAGAGTGACTTCTTGAGCTAACGTTTTCCACTGACATGAATTGGAAACATTATATTGAATCAGTTGCTAAATCTGCTGCTAAGAAAGGTGATTCACTCTGTGATGTGAGACAATTTTTCTCAACATCTATTTATTTTGTTTTTTCATGCCAAACAAGGGGGGAATGTCACTAGTGGTGAGGGGGGGGGTTACAGGGAGCGAAAGTGAAAGAGAAAACTGGGAATAGGGAGGATCAAGGAAAGGATAAAAGATGAACAGGATTCAAGAAGACAGAAGATGGCAATTGATGTTGCATTTAAATTTTTGAAGACTAGTTATCAGGGAAGCAAGTAAATGGAAGAAATTTCTGCAGGTACAAAGTGCGAGAAAAGAAACTGTTGAAGTATATTAGCCTTTTTAATTTATTCCCTAAACAAATTGATTTGGGGGCAGTTTGACTTTTTTTCTTTTTTTTTTTTTTTTTTTTTTTTTCAGAAGTTAGTCTAGATCTCTGCAATAAAGAGCTAACTTGACACTTGTAATATTCTGACATTGTGGAAAAGATGTTACTGGGAGCTTATGTCCAACTCTAATACTTGAAGATTCAACAAGTCCCTGACAATGATGATGATGAATTTATCAAGTGTCCCCTTCTTTCGTTTCAGACTGAGAAGAAAGCTACCAATCTTTTCAGTCTTCCATGTAGGCACTTGAAGAACAGGGAAAGACTACAAGTATCTAAATTCTCAACTCGAAATAGCTTCCAACATTTTCTTGCCACTGATTATGCGTTATTTCTATTGGATGAAAGATTTCCTAGATATCCAGTAAGTAATATTAAATTCGTTTTTTTTTTTTTTTTCTTTGTGTTTCATGGTTTGGCAAATGTTGAACTTTAATTGCAGACTGCTTATGTGTTGTATGTATGTATATTCAAATAAAGTTAATAGTTATAACATAATATAATAGAGATAAACACAGTTGGATGTTATAAAATTGCCTTTAAAAGTCTCTAAAATCCCAGTTTTCATAAGCTTTCAGGTATTACTGTCAGTTTTGGCATAAACTTGATCATCAGATTCCAGAACACTGAATGAAAAATCAGAGAGCCAAGTTCAATTACAGTTGGGTTTGTTATATTAACTTACATGCATATACCCTATAGCAAGATATGAATCCATCTCTTCTCCCTCTAGCTATGGGTTAAATAGTAAGTCTTGTATTGGAAAATAATTATCTTTCAAAAAATTCTTACAGTTTAAAAAATAATTTCTGGCTTTTAAATAACTGGCAAAAGATTGATAAGCCATAAAAAAACAAATCAATCTATCAGATCCCAGATTAAAAATAATTCATCAAATTCAACTAGTTAGGCAGCACCAACTATGACTCTCACCTTCTCCACCCTTTAGCATTCATCCCACCCAAACCTGTCCCCATAAATATCGGCTTTCAATTTTCAACCCACCATAACCCACTCCATGTATATACTGCCATAATACATGATAACATCATTGCAAATAACAGAAGCAGTCATGCAAACAGTGAAACTTTGAGAGCCGATATTTACGGGGCAGGTTTGTACATTTTAATTGTTAAAGGTTTAAATTAGAGGTTCCTCTCTCCATCACTGACAAGTAGTCAGCAAAATCTCCCTGCTGGGAACAATAAAAGTAGCCAATACAGTCCATATGCATTGTGCTATTTATTTATTACTATGAGAAAACCTTTCTCCCAGTTAGTAGCCATCAACTATGACCACCAGCTTAAAGACCAGAATTAGAATTGCTTAAGTGTTTTTTAAGAATATTGGTCTATATTCACCACCACAATTTTTTTTTATCCCTTTCCAGTTATCCTTCTTTCTGAATTGGTCTGCATAAAAAAACATAATATCATTTAAAAAGCTGATTATATTGTTGTGTAGTTGGCACTAAGCAGGTATTTCTAGTAACTGAGAGAAACCTGAAATCCACTGTATATGAAAATGGATCAATATTTAACTGAATGGATACAGTAATCAAATTAAGGCAATAAAACCACAAAGATGCAAGTGGTTACTATTTATCCAATAAAAATATTTGTATGAAATAATTATTTTATTAGGCAATCGATGAGTCTATCGATGTACACACACATACATACATGCACACTTGTGTATATGTAATGGAACCTTAAAAGAAAAAAAAAAGTGAAAAACAGTCTTAGGTTGCCAGACAAAAATAAGAAACAACATTTAAGACTTTACCTCAATTTTATAAGAGACAATGGGTTCAATAATATAGAAAAGAAATTTCCAGTTATAAAAATGACCTGGAATAGAGATAGAATGCAATCCAAAGATATCGGTGAGAAAATTTCTTTGTTTAAAACTGAACTTTCTTTATCTTGAGCAACGTTCTCTTTTCCTGTTTTAGAAGCCAAAAAAAAAAAAAAAAAAAAATTTTCATTTCCTGTGTTTTATTAAACTTTCTATTTTCTTAGTTAATAATTGATATTCATAAAGAATTTGGAGCTGGAATATTTTTTTTAATGAATAACAAAAACTCATATTGTTCTTTTATTTCTTTTTTTTTTTTTTACTGACTCTAAATTTATCCTTAAGTTAAAAATATTATGACATTCTTTTTTTTTTTTTTTTTTTTTTTTTTGTCGTAGTAGTAGTAGTAGTAGCAGCAGCAGCAGTTCCTAGCAATAGACACAGTATTTTAATTTTCTTTTTAAGTCAGAATTGGATTGAACAACATCCTTCAAGTCCGGATATACAGTATAAAATTATACAAGTCGTGCTGAAATGTGGCCGGACCAAAATTTTTTCCCCCTATCTTTTTGGTTGGGCCAAGAATTTTTCATCACCTCATATGTGTAATTTAATTCTTGTTTACATTTACATGCTTTTATCTTCAACCTAAATTGCTTAGGGGCTGCTCAAAATACTAATTCTGTTACTTATTACCCAAGCATCCATAAATTGAGACAGGAGTAATTCATCTGTTTTTTAAATGTGACACTGAGTTTCTTTTAAGGAGCAAATGGATGTTTGTGTTGTGTAATGGATAGCAGGTCAGAATGGGAACTCTGAGAACCCTGTTTGAATTCTAGTTGAGTTTGTTACATTCACTTACACAGAAATCCTCTTGGGTAAGGCTTGAATCCATTGCTTTCCACAACTTGTGACTGGAAAACTATTCTTATTCTCAAAGAATTTGTTAGTGTAATATTAACTTGCAAAAAAGAATTATTCTTACAATCAAAAATATGTTTTGATTTTAAATAACCTACAAAGCTGTAAGAAAAAAAATACAAATCATCAATCAGGGAGAAATTTGTTTATTTTTATTTTTAATTTTTTTTTTATTTGAAGATGACAAAAAATGATGTGAATAAAAGAAGTGTTGTAGTAATATTACAAGCATGTTAGAATGTAGAATCCAACAATGCTGTTTTTAGATAGCAAACCAAAGGTTTTCCAGTTTTCACTTCTGTTGAAGGAGCAAAATTTGGAAACTGATAAAGGTCAGTCGGGATATATCTTTTATGAGTTTGGAGATGGGGGCCCGTGTCTCTTTTGCAACTTTTGAGGCCCCTGTCACTTTTGCAAATTTGTTTTTAGTGGGTGGGGGGGGGTTCTTCTGTTTCATATTTCTTGTATTTTTTAGGGCTTTCTTATGCCTCTTTTTTTTTTTTTCTTTTTTTTTTTTGTCTTTGCATATTTTTCTTTTATATTTGTGATTTTAAAAAAAAAAAAAAAAAAAAAAAAAAAAGAAATTTACTACACAGTTCATGTGAACACTGACCTGGGACTGGTTAAATATTTCAGAAAAAAATAGCCACAACGATAAAGATATTAATGTGGAATGTTTTGTTTTTCTCAAAAGTTTACTGGGCATTAGGCGGAAGTATTCAAGTTTAAATAACTTCTACAGGCTCTAGTTTGATTGTATATTTTTTTCTTTCCCTAAGGTTTTACAATGGCAACACATGTTAGAAGGATTACCACAATATATGTGCTTGGTGACTGAAGTTGTTCAGTCTCTGCAAGAGGATGTTCTAATGGTTGGCAGTCAGTATCCTGCTGAAGTAATAAATATTCAGTATAGAACATTTGAAACAAATCCACCCATAGCTGTAACCTCACCCTGGCGTATTTCTAAACCTATGTAAGTTATTTCATCCTCCTTTTCTTTCTTTTTTTTTTTTCTTTTCAAGATATTTTATAAATCTTTGCTGTCAAGTAGGTCACAAGGTGAAATTCATGTAGTCAGATATTGTGGCAAACCTTAAAAAATTGTTACTGAGCTTGAACACTGATCTCTGTACTGATCTTAAATATATAATTATGTTAGCCATGAGGATATTTCAGCTTTCTTATGTCCTTTTTAAATTTTAAATTTTAGGAGTTAGATGGAATTCTTCAGAAAATAATTTAAAAAGTGGGGAAAATGGGAGCTTTACCTGTGTGTCCAGCTGATATGAAAAAGGAATAAAGTTTATAATATTTTTTTTTAACAAAATCTTGAATCTTTTGAGTTAAGATAGTTAAAATAAAAAAATCATGTTTAATTAAAACCTATTCATTAACACTGATTCTAGCATTTAAGCTCATGTTTTGTCTTACTATTTTTGTCAAAAAGAGTAGTTTCCACCTCTTCATGAGACATAAGAACTATAGTCCATAAAGATGTTTTTATAAACTCTGTAAAAGGTGTGAAACTAAAGTAGAAAAATCTTTAAAATAAGCAAGAAGTGAAAATTTCTTTTTCCTCTTTTAAGATGTGATCTTTGGTGAATAGAGCTGCGCATTTATAATTGAACTCCACAGCATTGCTAAAAAAATAAAGTGGGTTTCTTTTTTGTTTTGTTTTTTGTTTTGTTTTTTTTTCTTTAGTTTTATTTTTTTTTATTTTTTTTTATTTTTTCTTTTTTTTCTGTTTTCCCTCTTTTATTGTTTTCTTTTTTTCGTTTTTCCCCTTTTTTTTTCCCTTTTTTCTTTTTTTGTTTTTTCTTTTTGTTTTTTCTTCTTTTTGTTTTTTCTTCTTTTTGTTTTTTCTTCTTTTTGTTTTTTCTTCTTTTTGTTTTTTCTTCTTTTTGTTTTTTCTTTTTTGTTTTTTTGTGTTGTTTTCTTTTGTTTTGTTTTTTTTCTTTTAAAGGAAATGTTAAAACTCTTTAACTGCCAACACAAGATATATTTTTTGTTTTCACTTTTTGTTTTTTTCGTTTTCTTCTTTTTTCGTTTTATTCCTTTTTCGTTTTATTCCTTTTTCCCCTTTTTTTTCGTTTTTCCCCTTTTTTTTCGTTTTTCCCCTTTTTTTTCTTTTTTTGCTTTTCTTCTTTTTGTTTTTTCTTCTTTTTGTTTTCTTCTTGTTTTTGTTTTCTTCTTGTTTTTGTTTTCTTCTTGTTTTTGTTTTCTTCTTGTTTTTGTTTTCTTCTTGTTTTTGTTTTCTTCTTGTTTTTGTTTTCTTCTTGTTTTTGTTTTCTTCTTGTTTTTGTTTTCTTTCTTTTAAAGGAAATGTTAAAACTCTTTAACTGCCAACACAAGATATATTTTTTGTTTTCATTTTTTTTGTTTTCACTTTTGTTCTTTTTCGTTTTCTTCTTTTTCACTTTCTTTTTTTTTTGTTTTCTTTTTTTTTGTTTTCTTTTTTTTTTTGTTTTTCCTTCTTTTTGTTTTTTCTTTTTGTTTTTTTATTTTTTTGTTTTCTCTTTTTGTTTTTTTATTTTTTTGTTTTCTTCTTTTTTTGTTTCTTTTCTTGTTTTGTTTCTCTTCTTTGTTTGTTTCTCTTCTTTGTTTGTTTCTCTGTTTGTTTCTCTTCTTTGTTTGTTTCTCTTCTTTGTTTGTTTCTCTTCTTTTTTTGTTTTCTTTTCGTTTTCTTTTTTTCGTTTTTTCCCTTTTTTTCTTTTTTAGTTTTTCCTTCTTTTTGTTTTTTCTTTTTGTTTTTGTTTTCTTCTTTTTTTGTTTTCTTTTGTTTTGTTTTCTTTTAAAGGAAATGTTAAAACTGTTTAACTGCCAACACAAGATATATTTTTTGTTTTCACTTTTTTTTTTTGTTTTCTTTTTTTTTTTTTCTTTTTTTTTTTCTTTTTTTTTTCTTTTTTTTTTGGTTTTCTTTTTTTTTTTTTTTTTTTTTTTTTGTTTTGGTTTTCTTTTTTGTTTTGGTAATTTACTAAGCATGGTTTAGATGTGGGACAAGGCTGCAAGTATGAGACACCAAGTTAGGGTCAAACTCCCCACTCAATTGTGAGTGATCCAGCAAGACAAGCTTGCTAACAATTGCACCACCCCAAAGTGTACAAAGACATAGCTTAGATGTGGCAAGGCTGAAAGTTTGGGGCACACAGTGAGCATCGAACTCCCCACTCAGTCATAACTGATCTGAACAAGACAAGATTGCTAACCATTTCATCACATCGAAGTGCCTGAAGACATAGTTTAGATGTAGCACAAGGCAACGAGTATGGGACACCTAGTGAGGATCAGTGGAGTAATGGATAGTTGCTTGGATTGAGGAATCAGAGAGCCGAGATCCAAATTCCAATCGAATCCATTACATTCACTTACATGCTAATACCCTTTGGAAAGGTACGAATCCTCTTCTACCCTTGTTATGGGTAAATAGCAGGACAGACCAGGTTCTATAGCTTTGGATGGCAACTGGTCTACCGCAGAAAGAAATGGCAACCTACTGCAGGAAAAAATCTGCCTTGTCAAGTCATGTATCCAAAGATACATTATCGCCTAAGTGTGTATCACACATGGCACATAACTGACTGACCGAGTGAGGGTCAAAATCACTACACAGTTTTAATTGTAATGGTTCATCTCACTAAATCAAAGTGGCTACACCAAGAATGTAGACCTTGGACAAGCAACTATTTTGGGTGGGTCTTAAACCAATTTGCACTAAGCCATTGCCTACGTCAGTTTATATTTTTATAAAATTCATTTTTTATCAACAGTCCCAAAATGAAGAGATGTGCTTTCACAGATGTCCGCTTTTCCTTTATACTTTGTGCCTTGATTTTTCAAGTTCTTGATGATGTCAGTTGAATGGCTAGAATTTGATTCTTGAGTTTATTTTTCAAATGTAACTGCACAATTCCAAGCACCATGACCTGTTCATGGCACATCTTGTAAGCAGGAATTCTTGGCAATTTTTTAATTTAAAGTCGCTATTCCATCAACACTAAATATTTTACATTATTTCTGCAACATTTTGTTTTCTCATCTCGGCAATCATTAGGAGAGTCGACTGAATTACCATTTGAATCTACCGAGACCAGGTAACTTTAAAACTGTACAATGTTTTCTTTTCTCGTTTTTTTTTTTTTTTTTTTTAAATGTTGATTTTCTGCAAGAGTATTAGTTAGTTTTTGGATGAAACAAATATGAAAATATTATCACATGTATCTGTTTTTATTAATGAAATTTTGCTTAGTTTGGTACAAGGCCACAAGTATCAGGTGCCTAATAAGGATTGAACTCTTTCTTTACAAGGTCGTCTTACTAACCATTACTCTATACTGATGTCTGCTGTTATTAACGAAGTTCCACTTAGTTTAGCACAAGGCCACAAGTATTGAACTCACCTCAGAGTAGTAATGTAAATAAATGGCAGAACTGCTCAACAAAGTTGACAAAGTTTGCAATAAACGAGAAAAGAAAAGAATAAGGCAAGAATAATATAGAGCAAGTAAACAATATATGTGAGGCAAATTAATAGTAATAAGGCAAAAAGTTCACAAACTAAGAATTGGGGTTGACACACGAGAGAAAATTTGGATAAGTGGACGTAGCATTCTGACTTCAAGACAAGACAGACCAGGACTGAGGGAGATGACACCAACAAGTGGTCTCTTTTTCGGCTAGGAAGAAATCCCAGCATGCATTGTCTCCTTTTGCCTAAAAATTGGGGAGGGGAAAGTATTTTGCAATCATTCTTTATTACATTGGAATGAACAATATTATTAAAACCTTTTTCTTATTTATTATAATTAGGAAAAATTGATTAAAATGATTCAAATAAAAAATGTAGTTTTTGGAGAAAACTATAGATTTCACTCTATGTAAATCCTGATTAAAATATTGAATTGGAGCTCTTTTTCTCTGTCCACAATTCCCTTGTGTAGCAATAAAAGAATTAAAAATGAAAACTTTATTTTCACCTTCTTTTTTTTATCTTATTCTAGTCTTATTTTCTAATATCTTCAAACAACATGATTTCAAATGATTTGTATTTCTTATTTATAAATAAAGTTTTAAATTATAATTAAATATGATATACATTTTAATTTTAAATTTGTGGTAGGGAGTACCATGGTTTATAGTAGGAAAGAATAATTTGTTTATTTTTCATTTTGTTACAGTGATTTATTTTACATTAACAACATGCACCACAAAGTAGAAGATTTTTTTGTCAAGAAGAGACTGACTGCTTCTTGCATTGGAATTGTTGGGCAGCCTCTGAATCCTGAAGGAATGCTTGCTTTCCAGGTTTGTTCAGACTTTGCAACCATCTTTCTTGATATTCCCCAGTTGCCCAGATGTTTTTATGTTGTTTCTCTTTTTCATGAAAATTTCCATCATATCTACAGCTCACTTTCTTTCTCTCTCTCTCTTTTTTTCCAGGTTTGTTTAATGTTGCCTCTTTTAACTGTTTTTTTTCTTTCTTTCTCTCTCTCAATTTGTTGATCTCTTCCTCTCTCTCTCTCTCAATTTGTTGATCTCTTCCTCTCTCTCTCTCAATTTGTTGATCTCTTCCTCTCTCTCTCTCAATTTGTTGATCTCTTCCTCTCTCTCTCTCAATTTGTCGATCTCTTCCTCTCTCTCTCTCAATTTGTCGATCTCTTCCACTCTCTCAATTTGTCGATCTCTTCCACTCTCTCAATTTGTCGATCTCTTCCACTCTCTCAATCTCTTCATCTCTTCCACTCTCTCAATCTCTTCATCTCGTCCACTCTCTCTCTCAATCTGTTCATATCTCTCTCAGAGAGAAAGATGAAGAGATTGATAATCTGTTAGTCACTATCTTTATCAATCTGTTTGTCTCTCCTTCATCTTTTTAGGATCATCTTTCTTTTTTATTTTTTTTTCTCTACTGACACATAATAATAGTCTGTAAATAATTTGCTTTGTCAGCAATCTTTAAGAATTGAATTATTTGTCCACATTTTGTTGCAATGGCAAAATAACATACTAACTCCCCTTCTTATTTATCTTGGCAACAGGGAGCTTTCCCCTAAACTGTACCTCCTTATCACCTCATGAGATTTGTATCACATCAGAAAAGTGATTTTTCTTTATATTAAGGTATTGATTTTCAGTTATATAATAGGAAAGAATCAATTTGATGTTGTCATGATAAATATTTCCTTTTTCTTTTGTACCTTTTTCAGAAGTGTCAAGTCTAAAAAGAAATAAACACTTTACTCATATGTTCCTTATACATGCAAGAAGAACTTTACTCAGCGGTGATTAATTAAAGTGTGGGTAGTGTGTTTTAATTGAGGTGGCATGATTTTTCTGTATGTGCATTTAAAGGGTCAATGATTTTAATATTTAAGTTAAAAAAAAAAAAAAAAAAGAAGAAATTTAAAGAAAATGAATAAATAACTTTTTCAGAACCTCTGCCGACCTCATCCCTAGGACCTCTTGCAGTTTCTCATAAGATAGAACATGATGAAGCCCCTGGCAGAATTATTATGTTGCATAAATTAAATATTGATTCGTATAACTCCTGTAAAAATCAAAAATACATTCCTGCACGATCATCTTGTCAGAAAGTGCAACTGAATAGAATCTTTCAATGCCTGTTGTCACATCATAAAAACCTGCAAGTATTAGGTTGGTGCAAAAATAATGTCGTTTTCTCACATAGTAACATATGTGAGAAAACGCCATTATTTTTGCACCAGCCTAATAAAAACTGTAATAATTTATTTTCTCTTTGAGTTTTGGGAGGAAAAGTACAAGGAGTTTATAATAAATGGGGTAGGTTTGTGGGAAATTTCCTCAAAAAAAAAAAGAAATAAATAAATGTCCCCACTAAATTTCATTTTCATTATAAAATTTTGGTGGATTTTTTTCGAAATTTTTGGCATGTGGCAAAAATTGGATAATGAAGAATGCGAGAAAATTGTATATAAAGAAAGTGAAAAAAAAAAAATTCCCGTTTGGCATATTTTGTCCTTTGTTGCATGCTGATGTACGCATTGAGAGATAAACACTTGTGTGTCCTGAAATGGCCACAAGCAAAATGGCAGACTCGGAACATGAGTCCATGTAAAAATAATATAAAGAAACGAGAAAGACCAATATATATGTGTACAAACAAGTGATAATGAATTAACAATAAAGGGTTACATATACAATAGAATATTGTTGTGTGCTAATGAACATGAATAAAAAAAAACATTTAAGCTAGTGAATTGTTTGCATATGCGTAGTTTGGATGTAGGAGAAAGTCCTTGAAAAAAAATGAAGTGAAAGGTGCGTAAGTATGTGCGTGTCCCAAAAAGGAATGCATTCTTCTGCGAGAAACTTACATGTTGATGTAAAAAGTGAGAAGAGGCGAATAATTATCACGGAGTATTTATAGTTCTGGAAAGCATCTGCTAGTAGTGGTTTCGAAAATTAGGGGGGAGGTAACCCAAAAACTTTATCAAGTTTATGTTGACGTAACTAAATATGTGCATGAAATTTTTTAATTTTAAAATGAAAAGAAAATTTGATGTGACTGGATATATAGTTTAACCAATTTCATTTAGTTTATTTTTCTCATTATTTATATATTTTAATCAGTTTTGTAGTGATAATATAATTTCCTAAGAAAGGTGAAATGTAAGAACCTGAACATAAGTTTACAGTGGGTGATCTAGCAATTAAAGCACTTTCTATACACTTTCATTTTAATGTAGGTACTTCCACGAGATCGCTAAAAAAAGAGTATAGCATGTTGAAAAAGACGGCAAACTTGACGAAAACAAAATTTTATCGTCTAAATGTTTGTTATTATTAAGAGGAAAGATCAAAGTATTTTGGGGGTATTTTTTTTTTCCATTTTTTAATCGTTCGTAGCACGCCCGAAATTTTCGTTAAAAATCTAGTTTTTTTTTGAGTCAGCAAAATTGACCATTTTTTTCCATTTAAAAAAAAAACTGGAAATCTCACTTTGAAATTCTTTTAAATATCAATTATCATTTTTTCAAAACTTATTTTAAGAAAATCAGAAATTATAATGTTTATTTAAAATATTTTGAACCAAACTTAACTTAGCTTTTGTGCCAAAAAGATGTAATTTGAAAATAAAACAAAGCAGGTCATAAACTTTCACGTCTCTTGACAGGTGATGAATGACATATTTATGAATTATATGAGGCTAATTTGTTCTACGGAAGGAGAAAAGTGAAATAATTTATATTTAAGTGAACAAATTATTTACCTCGTTATTTTTAACGAAAGCTTTCAGCGGTCTAATTTTTTAATTTTTTTTTGTAGTTAGCTTTCACCTTTACGTTTATGATGCTTTATGGAAAATATATTATAAAGAAATTAAAATAAGCTGTTAAGAGTGACATTAAATTTCATATTTCCTAAGAAATGTATCTAATTAATTTATAGGTACCTTTCTTATGAAATTTTATCAGAACTGTACATAAAATTATAGTATTTTATGTACATTTATTACATTTTACTGTTATTTGTATTTGCATTCATTTTATTATTAATTTTGATATTTCATTTATGGAAAAATGTCATATCTGAGATTAATATAAAAATAAGATCATATAAATTTCATAAGATGATACTGATACTTGTAGGTACCCTTTTCAGTTGAAATTGAAAAATCAAATTAACTTCTCCACACGTGTTTCGCAAAAGTAAAGGCCTTAACAGCGGAGAACAATGCTTAACTCAAATAACGCAACTTAATTATATTCTGGTTGGTGTTCCGTACTTTATAATTACAGCCCGGTTATAAGCACAAAATTACATTTCTTAATTACTGTGGATCTTCTAATTAGTCAAAATGATACAATTTACAACACGCTAAAAAAAGATCTATCTCATAAGGACACTTAGGAAAGCCGATGGGGCTTTTAAGTAATTTTATAATATTTTAACAACTTAAATGTAAAATGTATTATAATTAAATAAATAACATATAATTGTATTAAAAATTCATTTTTCATTGAAAAAAATTTTTTGCTTTCAGAAAATATTGTCCATATTCATAAAAACAACTAAAAGCAAATAAAAGCATTTGAAATTAAATAATATCTTTGTTTTATCGAGTTTTGTATGTTACAATTCAGAGCTGATTTTCAGGTACGTTGGCTCCAATTAAAAACAAAAAAAACATGATTTGCATTCCTCGAAGCCCTGTGCTTTTAATTATTGTAATCACTAAACCCGATGCAATCGAATTTCTAGCATTTTCATAAAATTAATTATGGGGGGGGGGGGGGGTAATAAATATTTAAAAAAATATTTCTACCATGACTTTAATAAAATAAAAAACATATTTATAATAATTTCGATCATCTGTGAATAGTTCCTGAAAGTTTCATTAACATCCGACAATTATTTCTATTTTTGCACGATTTTTCAAATTAATGCGTGTCATACCAAAAAAATGTGCTAAAAATTGTCTGTTATTTACTAGTTCCGCTGATACAAATAGAAACAAGGTTTTTTTAATCAAAATGTAGAATGTTGTAAAAAGAAGGTAAATTTTTTAAAAATAATTAAAAAAAACTTTGGTCTTTCCTCTTAATAATAACATAAGCATTTAG
The DNA here is from genome assembly GCA_963932145.1 of Acanthosepion lycidas. Lineage (NCBI taxonomy): Eukaryota > Metazoa > Mollusca > Cephalopoda > Sepiida > Sepiidae > Acanthosepion > Acanthosepion lycidas. The sequence goes on from OZ010590.1 coordinate 30,702,384, forward strand.
ACAATAAAATTTTGTTTTCGGCAAGGTTGGCGTCTTTTTCATCAAGCTATGCTCTTTTTTTAGCGATTTCATGGAGGTACCTATTTTAATAGATTGCATTCTCTTTTAATTAAAGTAGCATTTTTTTAAATGAAAATTATGGTATGACTCATTACATTGAGTATCTAATGTATTGAATGCTCCCTTTTGTCTTAATATAATATTTTATTTAAATTCTTTGAGGTTTCTTCAATGTGGCAATTATAACTAGTGATAGTAAATTCCTTTAAGTTTTAGCTTATTTTATTTTGTATGAAGGCTTTCATTGTTTTAGATGTAGTTGCAACAAATTTTATTGTAAACTTAGAATAAATTCTGTTCAATTGTATTTGTGATAGAGTTGATGGATAGAACAATATTTTGATTCATTGCATTTGTGAGAATGGCTCACTATTCTAATTTGAAATATTTTACAAGCCTGTTATGGTATTAGAGGAACTTAAAAGTATTTTCAATGTATTTCACCTCTTTGTATAAATATTGACAGCTATAAATAGTGAGTGCTCTTAAACAGAATCTGAATTATAGATTTTATTTTTTTTTTTATAAACCTATGAGATCAGAAAGTAAGGAGTAAATGCATGACTTTTTTCATTGCTTCTATTCTTTCAGCTGAACTCCTTGGGAGACATTTTCTTTCAAAAGTACAATGCAAACCCCAAATTTCATGACAAAACCTTTTCTGCTGGACCTGGTGACCATGTAGTTCAGCTGACAAGTGAGGCCAAACACCGAGGCTCTTACTGGATGGACCATTTGCGAGAGAATATACAAACAGATAATTTTAGTGATGTTGAACACCAAAATATCATCTCTTTTATTAAATGTAAGTGATAAATTAAATAAAATTTGAATTTGGCACTATATGTATAATTTTTTTTTTTTTTTTTTAGATTAAGAAAAACGGAGAAAGATACCTATCTTAATCAAGCAGTTTTATTTACCCACCTGCTAAGAATTAGGTGACAATATATTGAACACTGCATCCCTGTTTTGTTATTTTACTCTCCTGAGTATAACATCACTCAGCTAAGTGACAAATTCTATTTGTATATATAGTTTATGGTTATGCTATATGTATGGGCAAAAGTCGAAGATAGGATGTATTAGGTTGGTGCAAAAATAATGTTGTTTCCCACGTAGTAACATGTGAGAAAACGACATTGTTTTTGCACCAACCTAATATGTTAATAGATAAGTCAACATCAAGTGGCAACAGTCTGTTTCATACTTGAATGCAATGTTATCTTCAAGAAATAAATAGAATGTTGAACATAATGTCCCTTTCTCTCTCTCTCTCTCTCTATATATATATATATATATATATATATATATATATAGAGAGAGAGAGAGAGAGATTTAATACAAATAAAATTTGTCACTTCGCTGAGGTTATATTAATGCCTTCTTCTGCAAGGGAGGTAAATCTCGATGCTATTTTAACGTTTATTCCCCTTTACTAAATTGATAAGTGAAAAATATGGATAAATGCGAGATTTATTTTAATTTGAAATTTTATCTCTTGTTTCAGCTCTATCCGAAGCTCCCAATAGCCATGTTCTGTGTCGTCTTTGTATGGCGCAATGTGATAATGAAGATATTCAATCTGATGATGAAGATGTCATTAGTGGAAGCTGTATGACATGTAATTGCACTCTCCGGCAAAGTAAATGGATTGTTGATGGAGTTGAACTGGTAAGTTGCTGAAGAGATTTTCAGTAAGAATCAGTCTTTGTTCATTGTTCACTGTTGTATGATCATTTCCTTCCGTGTCGCTGTCCATAAACCATATGTAGAGTTAGTGGCATAATTTGTGTGAACTATTTAGATGAGGTAAATAACAATATACATTGTGAGTGGTGCAGGAAAATATTACCAATGTAGCAGTTATGGGGAATCTTTGAGAAATCATAATAGTGCTTGCTTAAAAATGATTTAGCAAAGTTTAACCTTCATGTGGGGGGGGGGTAAAAAAAACAAAAACAACTGTGTGTGAAAGGGATAGTTTTTTTTTTTTTTTTTTTTTTTTTTTTTGTTTTATACCTTGATACTGCTATTACTTTTGTTTAGGACTTGCAATGTCTGGTCATCACTGAAACCTCAAGCATACAAAAATTATCATTTACAAGCAACAATTTGAAATGAAGACAAAACACAGTTTATCCAAATCCAAAAAACTGACAGAATGTATTGACTGTGTGAATCGGTTGTGTATTGGTATTAGTATCTGAGTATATAGATAAAAGTGGTTTTCACAGTTGTGCACTTGGTGAAGAGTTTGAAATGTCTTTTCCTTAATAATATTTGCAGAATAGTAAGTAGAAGCAATACTGGTGTCACTAATATGGGGGGGGGTCTCAGTTCTTGACCTCGTTACCATGGTGATGTCATGAATCGGTGAGTTTTTTCTTTGGCTGCAGTTATTGAAGGATTGGATAAAAGGGTTGAGTTACTGCTTTCCTTCCATTTGCCAACATGAAGTTCAGTAGCTGACATATTTCTCCTTTCTGAACTGAAAATATCTGCACTATTTATATGTTTATGATTGATGTCAATGACATAGTTTTAAACTAAAATTTGCACCTACTTGAAATAAATGCTTGCAGCGAGGAAAATGAGTGGAGGGAAAAATAATGTATTTTCTGAGAAGTAGTTTTTAGGTCCACTACAATTTAAACTCGTTTCCTCAGCAATGTTTATTTTAAAAAGTGATGATGATAATTTTAATAAGACCAAAACAGGAACATGAATTTCTAAATTTTCTTAAAATATAAAAAATATTTATTTATTAGATGGTTTATTTAAAAGAAGGATTTTAAATATATGGCATTCTAAAAATATGAAAAGAATTTTTTCATTCACAAAATTCAAATTGATTGGTAATCATCCAAAGAACAGAATTTGCTATCTTTGCTAATTGCTTTAATCAAGGAGTTTAGTGTCAACTCTTCATTGAGGATTTCTTCATCAGTCAATACTTGGCTAACAATACATACTCTATTAGCAGATTTGCAAGGCTATTTTTGGAAAAATTAGCAATGATGAAAAAAAAAAAAAAAAAAAAAAGTAGTAAGGAGAGAGGTAAGCTATCATTGCTGGATCTTGCATCTTCAGTCCTTGGATTTCTGTTGATCCTGAATCAGGATTATAAAAAAAATTAAAACAAAAGGTAATCTGAGACAAAATAATTTCAGAAGAAAAATGTATATGTTCAGAAAAATCATGTTTATAGATATTTTTCTAAAATTATGCATAAAACCTTTTCATGGTTACTTATTTATAAAATGGTAAATAATAAATATTTCAGTGGTAGTTGGTTGACATATAGATAACTCTGTAGATTTTTATAAATATTCCAAATAAAAAGATTTCTTTTCAAATTTATTTCTTTAAAAAATGGTAAATAATAAATATTGCATTGTAGTTGGTTCTCATTTTTATAATATTGTAAATAAACATTTCCAAGAAAGAACTTTATTTTATATAGTAATAGCAGTGTCAACAGAGAAACTGTTCTGGGTTGTTTTTTATTTTATTTTTTTTTTTTTTTGCAGGCATGATGGTTCAACTTTGCCAATGATTATAAGCAAAGTAAAAATTTTATTCTTTACTAGCTCTAGAATTACATAATCTTCCGAAATTTATGTGAACATCAGGAAATTTTGTAATTTAGAATAAAATTATATTACAACAGTTCTCAACCTTTTTAAGCAACAGCACACCTAGGAGCAAATGAAAATATCTCGGCACACTTAGCAAAATTTTTAAAGGGTATATATTTAAATGTTATGAAATAAAAGCATACATTTAAAAAAAAAAAATAATAATAATAATAAACAGTCACAAATATGTACTTTACATTAAACTATTTGTGCAGCTTGTTTAGTGTGACTTGTGTTTTTTCTTTTGCAATTTCTTCAATGCTTGATCAAATGTCTGATAAGCAGACCTTCATTTATTCAGTTGAGTAGTCTTTCTCATGACTTATTTTTGATGTTATTTATGGTTAAGAAGCCTTAATTCACATAAATAAGAAGTAGATAATTTCAATAAAACTGATAAACTTTTTATGTGACACTAGCAGAATGGCCTGGCATTGCCTGTTCTTGATTCAAAAATTGTATGACTCATACAGCTATCACTTGACTTGAAATATTTTTGCCCGTAAAGGAGTGCCCGTTGCCATGCTGATGTTGCTACAGGCTTTACTTCTTGCCTCTCTCACACTGCGAATTTTTTCTAAGCTCTATACTAAACATTAAATCTGTTAGGAAAAAAGAACCAAATAAAATGAACACAAAACGATGAGCTTTAAAAAAGGACTCGTAACTGGAAAAACCGAATGAAAAAAAGAATGTTAACAACAAATACTTTTTCACACCCAACCCAGTTCTGCGGAATCAGAATCAACGTTGAGTTTAAGCAAGCGAATGAGCCAATTGGAGTAAAGTGCCATGCAGATTAAAATTTTTCCCACTTGTGACGAATGCAGCTATCGAATTTTTTTGCATGATAACATGCTATTTAACATTCGTGTCAGTCAGCTGTTGGTCCTCACACTGGCCAATAGAATCTTCCTGCCTATTTGTGGCAGCCAGCTATTGGCTCTCATGAAGCATGAAAAAATTGATTATTTCCATTATCGATGGGAGTTGGGAAATGCAAAGTTAGTCTTGGCATTCCCACTAACTTGGAGTATGTGCATGTAAATTTTGGTGCAAATGCGTTGAAAAATTGTGGCTGTGCATTTGTTACACACACACACATATCCTGCCTTTTATAGATAGAGATTAAGTAAAAAGGCTTTAATACTTATTCATTTACACACACATGTATGCATGCTGTAACAATATTGTGTGACATGGCAGTTGAGATATCTTAGGTTGAGTTAAATAATTTGAAATTCTGTTTATCAACTTTATTCTTGGTAAAATAAAGTACATTGGGTCATTGTTTTTTTGTGTGTGTGTGTATTATTCCTGTTAAATGCAGCTCTTTTTCAAGTGTGCTTTTCAACAAAACTGTTATGGACATGTTGCAGCTGCTGGATATATAAATGTGCACTTAGCGCT
>OZ010590.1:30718654-30761154 GCA_963932145.1 Acanthosepion lycidas
TCAAAATGAAATTTGAATAAATAGCAAAGTTAGAAAAGACAAATGTGGTTGAATGTTGATACACATACAAATTTGTTTTTAAAACAAAGATCTTCATAAATCATGCAAAAACAAAATATTTCAAAGAAACACCATAAAAATTAGTTATACTTACCTTGAATGAATAAAATTGAAAAATAACAACAATATAAAAACTTGACAAAAAAAATAATTGTAAAAAAAAAAAAAAATTAAAATGTCCACTAAAGGGGAAATTGCAGAGAGAGAAAAACATACAGCAAAAGTAACAACAGAGAAGGAAATGATTTACCTCAGAGCAAGTGGAAAAAATTTGAAAGAAAGATATGCAAGCCATGAAGAAATGTCCTGGTCAAAAAACACTGACTCACATTTCAACCCTGACCACACTAAGCTAAATTTACCCACAGAAATAGAATATAGCAATATACATCCAATCATTTCAAAGTCTTTTTCTAGGCATAAACAATAATGAATCTACTAATGAGGAAATCAAGAAAGCTATTAAAAAAAAACTAAGAAACAATAAAGCATCACTTGACATTGAGGCTCAACTTTTGAAAATAGCTTACTTTCTCCTTGAATTCAATAACAAACTGATGACATTGGATTTCATAGTTGGGATAAGAATAATCTTGAAGAAAAAGAATCAATGACCTCTACCAAGTATTCCAAGAAATAACATTCAAAATAAACCATTCCAAAACAGAAATTATGATCTGGAATTGGAATGAAAGCAGTGATGGCACGTATCCTGAATTCATCATAAAAATTCAGGATGTGTAAGTAATAAATGCTAAACATTTCAAATACCTTGTTTTATGGAGCAGTTTTAACAAATTTAGCATAGGAGATAAGAAAACTGAATATAGCATAGGCTGAACAAGTGGGTAGTTTCATCCAACACTTTAAAATTGCTAAAGAGTTAACCTGGTAGGCTTAATAGATTCATATTGCTTGTCACCAAACCCATTCAGAAATATCTGCCAGCTGTATACAACCACTTTCAATGGTTAAAAATGACTTTGACCTAATGAAGCCTGTAAGTCTTGCTGAACCTTATGGGCTTGAGCTACAGAATCATAAGCGAAACTTTACCAGATAACAGAAACCATATCACTTAAGGACTTTCACCAACCGCAACAACTAAAATGGATTTCACATATAACTGGAAGAGAAAATAATGACATACTCATGATGGTGAAATTCCACATGACTTCAAAAAAAAGTTTGGAAAGAAACTCCCATCAATACTGGAAAACGATAACAGCTATTGAACTAGAGAAAACAGTGTTTTAAGAGAAAGATTTCATAAATTTCAAATGATGGTAATACTGACTGCTCAATCAATGAATGCCAAATGTTTCCTTATAAGGAAACAGCTAATGTTACCATTGCCATCATTCAAATAAAAAAGATATAAACGAAAACAAAAAGTCAAAATATATATGGAAATTAAAACTGAAATAGAAAACATTATCAGTTGAATGACAAGATTCAAAGAGGAAGAATTTGGCAGCAATGTATAGAGAAGAAACTGAAAATTATAGGTTTTAAGAATGTGAGTTGTTTAATAAATGAGGAATTAGATTATTTCAAACTGCTGGAATGCAGTAACATTTCTTTTAAAAAAGATGATGGTGTGACACCCACTGATGGTCGCAGCACCAAATATGTGACGTCCTCTGGTTGCAACGCCAATATGTGACACTGCACTGTCAGCCCGTGGTCAATTCCCAGTTGCAGTGCGAAGCTGCAACATTTCTTCCACCAGCATTTGGGGTTGACTCCTTGTCGCTGCAACCAGCCTGTGTTTTTGGTTAGTTCTTATTGGTCAGACATGTGTCACATGTATAAACACAATAGATAATATATAAATATGTGTGAGGAACATTTTGAACATTAAAATGTGAGATAATATCTATTGTGTTTCAATACATTACACCTCTCTGACCAATAAGAACTAACCAAAAATCTTAACATCCCAGTACTCTGTCTCTTTACTTTTTTTTCCTATCTTGATCTCAGACAAAGCTTTAATAAAAGTGAAATATGTTAGAGATACATTTCCTACTTGTTCTTTATTTTATTTTATATATATATATATATATATTTTATCACGCTGGAGGGGGAGACAGTCCCAGTGTGCAGCACGTTTAGAAAGTGCCTGAAAACCACACCGCAGGTTGACCAAAGCCTTGCAAGTGAAATTGGGTAGATGGAACACTTGGGGCCGTCGATAGCAGTGCTAGCACAAAGTCACAAGTTATTGTAACCAAGTGCTTCAGTGTGCTGGTGTTGTTCAGATTTTTGATCTTTCTAGATAACACACTCTCTCCCAGAAACTGTAACTAAGGTCTGCTCAGCATAGTTCTTCAACACCCACAGAGCCAACCCGTGGTTTATATTTCAAACACAAATGTGCCTGAGCAAGAGTCAGCAATAGGGATTGACTAGTCGTCCTAGTATTGCTGGTAATAGTTTTTTTCCTGAAAAACGTATTGCTGGTAATAGTTTTTTTTCCAAAAATATATTACTGGTAAAGTTTTTTTCTTCAAAAATTTATTGATGGAAATAATTTTTTACAAAGTATTTCTGGTATTAAAACCTATTTTTACACTTTCATAGTGTTTTTTTACCTCACATTCGGAGTTAACTATTTGCCCATATGTGAGACCCTAACAGGTGCTACCACCCCAGGTCAAGATGGACCTGGGAACACCAGCAATTAAGAGGTGGTTCCACACTCCTCAAAACCTCCTGATCAGAGACCTTGCTGTTGGACTTAGTTTATCGTCTTACTCAGGACACGGATGTAGTTTATCGTCATACCCAGGATGTATATTATTATTATTATTACTTTATTTATATATATGAGTCAAGTGATTATATTGAATCAATTCCTAGGCCTGCTGTTAGAAAAGTTGGTTCACTGTATCATACAGAATCCATCTTGCACATTTATAAATCTACCATTTATCTGTGTATTGAATTTGGCTGACATATCTGGTTTCTTACTCCTGAGATATCTCAAGATCCTTGACCAAATTTAAAGAAGGATCTGCAATTTTATTCATCCTGACCTGGCATGTTGGTTCAGTCACTTTTCTACTGCCATAACATGACTTCCCTCTGATTTTTCTATAAATATTTTCAGTGGAAATTGTTCCAACGAGCTTCCTTCTTGGTACTGTGACTGTATGAATTTTGGCATAATACGAGATTGGCAACTAGGTCTTATCGTTTTACAGTTAAACTATTCTAATAGTTTCTCTTCTCACCTACAGAACTTTCTTCCAGTTTCTTGCTTCCCTTATAACGGTGATCTTCAACAATTTAAATGCAATGTCAATTGCCATCTTCTGTTTTCCTGAATTCTTTCTCCTAACTAAAGTCTTCTTATTCTCTTTCACTCTCAGAAACCCATTGTGTCTTAGGGGCATTATTGCCTTACTTAGCATGAAATGATAAAATACAGTTTTAAATGATAGAAAAGTGCTCAATATCATGAACAGATATTTAAGTAAATGTAAGCAGTTGGAAGATAGGTATCAATACAACATATTTTACACTTAAATACAATCATCCGACTATATATATATATGTGTGTGTATGTACGTATGTGTGAGTGTTTAATCGATAAGGAATGGAGATAAAAGAAATTACAGGTTTACTGGCTGGATATGAAGAGAAAACAAACAAAAGATTGAAAAAGTAGAAAGACATAAAAATTGTTACATTAAATTTCTATCTGAAGAAAAAGTTGAGAATTTTTTTTTCTTTCTTTTTTGGCATTTGAAACTAATCCATTTTATGGATAACATTTACATAAACAAATAAAAGAATGGATAAAAAAAAAAAAGGAAACACAAAGGGAAAAGCTGAAGCAGAAAATAATGGATAATTTGAGTTGTCAATATCTATAGAATTTCCACAGGTACAGTTTGATAATTAAATTGATATTAATTGAAGTAAAAATAATTAAATTATGCTGAAGATTATATTTAATTGCTAATTTGTTGTATTGTCATTTGTTTACTGTTGATGAATGCTAAGTATGTCTTCTATAATATTAATTTGTGTAAAAAAAAACAATCTTAGTTAATTATATTTGTATTAGACAAAGTCTTGTCAACAAGGACTAATTATGACTAATTATTTTTTTTCATCTGAGTTATAATAATAATAAGCAACTAAAGCTTATGACCAAATTATATTGAAACACAGGTTCCCATATGATCTTCAAAGTTAAGCAACATTTTGAGCCTGGTCAGTACCTAGATGGATGATTACTTGGGAATGCCTGATGCTGTAAGCTTAGATGTATGGATGGGAAAATGGATAATAGCTTTGAATTGTTAATAGGAGAGCTGAGTTTGAATTCTTCTTGGATTCGTTATATTCACTTACATGCAAATACCCTTGTGAAAGTTATGAATCCACTCATTCTCCCCCAGCCATGGGTTAATTAGTAAGACATATACTGCTAGATCTATTATAATTTCCAAAAAATAAATAAATAAAATTGTCTACAAAATATTTAGATTCTTGCTTTAAATAACCTATAGAGGTTGATATGCTGCTAAACAAAAAACAACCACAAAAAAAGTCAAGATGAAAGAAAAATTATTAATAACTGACAAAGAAATTCTATTATTACATTAACTAGTATAATAAAAAAGTAAGCAAGATGAAATGGTAATTTGTAATATTAGCCATTTCCTTATAAGGAAACATTCAATGTTAACTGACCGAGCAGTACTATTTTCAGTTGAAATTTGTGAAATCTTTCTCTTAAAACAATATTTCAGGAAAATGGGTTTCTTGAGTCCAGTAACTGTTATTGCTCCTTCCAGTATTGATAGGGGTTTCCTTCCTAACCTTTTATCTGAAATAGTGTAGAATGTCAACAATGATTATGCTGTTATTTTCTCTTTCAGTTACATATGATATCCATTTTAGTTGTTGCTGCTGTTGAAAGTCCTCAAGTGATGTGGTTTCTATTATTTGGTACAATTTTTGTAATTCTGTAGCCCCAGTCCACAAAGTTTGAAGGAGAATGAATTTCTGCTAAGACCTGCAGGCTTTACTCAGACATTTTTAGTCCCTGATCTGAAAAAGCAGTTGTATCAAGTTAATGGTTTAGATATTTCTGAACAGGTTTGGTGCCATACATGACATCCATATGAAAGTCTTGATCTGACAAGAAAAAGACTCGAGTTTTCAATTTAATGTTTTGATTTCGTAGCATTTTCCAATGTTGTGTCATACTACTTCTAGCACAACCTATTCTGTGTTCTATTTCCTTACCTTCTATGCTAAATCTATTATAACTGATCCATACATTGAGGTATTTTAAGTATTTCCTAGAGCCACAGCCTGAATTTGTATGATAGATTTAGGCTATGTACCATCACTGCTCTTTTTTTGGAAAGGTTTGCAGTTACAGGAAATTATTAACATAATTTGTTACAAATGTTATATGACATTTTATAAAATAACAGATTTGAATTAATTTATTTTTACTGACAGAAAAAACAAACACATTTAATGGAGTTAATGGGTGAGTTATGGAAGAAAGGAATATCAACCATTTCCCCCCATTAATGGCATTATTACATACATGATATAATGATACTTTATTTCATGGACAGATCAGAATAGCTGAAAGGAAAAGCAATAACAAGCATGCTTTGTTCTCAGAGACAGTTTTATACTGCTAAGTAATACACAAAATTATATATACATATTTACATGTGTACCATGCAGAGAAGCTATAACACATATATACAACAACAATCAGCACGAAAAGAGAACAAAAAGATAGGGTCTTACTTATAATATTTCTCCAAAGGAAAACTGGAGCTGCTGGAGATTCTTCTGTATTTCTGGTAAAGCCAGATAGAGCCTGGTAAGAGCTAAAAAAAGAAAATGCTCAGTTTGATTCCTGGGAGTTGACTGACTAAGCATTGTTGTTACTCTATGAAGTGACATCATTAAGCAGATGTCATGTGACTTCATCTCAACCAAAGGGAGATAATCACAGAGTCATTAGTCTAGATCAGGATGTAAACAATGTCTAACCTGAAAATATACTGTTATTCTGAAATAATAATTATCTTTCATTTAAATGTTTGAACTACAGTTTCACTTAGTTAACTGTATACATGTATTTTTGCAAAATCTATGACAAATTGGAAAAAAAAAATTTATGTGACGTGTTTCATCCTTTAGGAACTCATCAAACTAAAGTGATGTTTACATTGATATGATTACACATGTGCATCAAGGAGAGGAAATGCTAAAATTATAATTGATATTTAATAATTTAAAAAAAATATTTTGAGTGTATAGTCTAGTCAATCACATTTAGTTTTTTTTTCCATTTTGTTTAAATTTTTATCATTTTTGTTATTTATATATCCCACATTGTGATAATATAAGACCTGCTAAGAAAGGTGAAATGTTGTAAGAACCTGTTTTCCAATAGGTGTGTGTGTGTGTGTATTATAATTATTTTTTTAAAAATATGATTCCTTCATTACATAAAACTTCTCATGTTGCAAAAACAAGAGCCAAAAACCTCAATATAATTATTAAAATTAAATTGAAGTATCAAGCCCTGTTTCATCCTCAAGCAAAAATTTAGGAATAACCAAACTTGAAATTTACACATCTTTATAAGCATGTTCATTTGTAAAATTAATTACAATGGAAACATCTGGAGCGACCATTTTGATGAGGAGCGTAAGAGTTAATTTTTATTTTAAAAAATAATTATAATTTAACCTCTACTTCTGTATGGAGCAGTGTTTTTTTAAAAATAAAAACAAAAATACTAAAGAACTCTGCATTATTTCCCTAATGTGTTCTTTCTTATTTTTCTACATATTTGCACACCTTTATATGTATATATATATATATATATATATATATATATATATATATATATATATATATTTCACATAATAATTCATTGAGTATAGAACAAGAATCCTCAACATAATGCAGAAAGCACTGGACAGCCATTTTGTTCTTTTTTGGGGATTCATCAGCAGTGCATATCACTACTGAGATATAGCGCTATATTGAGTCTAGTTAGTTTCCACTTCGTCACCGAAGCCCACTGACCCAGTGGTATGATGCTTGCATTGTATCGTAACAGTCTAGGTTCAATTCTTGGTAGTGGATGCGCACTGCTGATGAGTCCCAAAAGGTACAAAATGCCCATCCAGTGCTTTCTACATTCTGTTGAATATTCTTATTCTACAATCAATTATTTAGTGAAATTATTCAAATCTCCAAAATTTCTATTAGTTTATATATATATATACATATATATATACATATATGTAGTCAACAAGAAAATTATTCGTACACCCATCAATTTTGAATATTTTTATCCATTTCTTAGAATGTAAAGCCCATATGATGCAAGATTTTTTTTATATGTCATTAAGCACAAAAAAGGAAAATAAAACTCAATTTTCAGAACAATACGTTAAATACAACAAATTTGACAGGTGAATTATGCAAATTAGGAAAAGACAAAATTATTTCTACATTAGGAAATATACTTACACAAATCAACCAAATTAAAACAATAGTTTACATAATTATTTTATCAGTAGAGCCTTCTACAAGATTTGTGATAATTCCAGCAAAGAACATCACGTGGTGCATAGAGTGTCACCATTGTTATTCTTACATTAACAACACGATGGGGAAGACAAAGGAGCTTAGCATTAACTTGAGACAAAGAATTATTAACTTCCACAAGTCAGGAAATAGTTACAAGCATTTTTTTCACAGGGACATTCCAGGAATTAGATTGTCATGCCTTATATCTACCAATTTTTGAAGTGTTCCATATTAAAATATTTCAAACTAAAACTAAAACTACCAGTTTTCAAATTATTCATAAGAAGTCAGCAAAAATTCTTTTAACTCTAGATTCTTCCAACAGCAAAGAATGAAATATTAAATCTTAAAAAAAAAAGACATATTTTGAGGAGAAAATTCTACATGAGATTTGGTGTGACTCAAGGTTCAGGAATCACTAGCAAATAAATACATTAAAGAAAATTTAATTATTGATGGATTTCTATTGTTGAACTGCACTTCATCACCATAAGATGAAACAAACACAACAGGAATACACAGATTTTGCTTCTAGAAATGTACTTTTCAAGTGGCTCGAGAATGCTACTACTGACCAGGCAAGCATCCAAACACTTAATTTCTCAATCCCTCACACAGATAGTTAACTTCCCCATGCATTTTGCCCTCAGCCTGTTAGGTAAGGCCTCCCTTCTCGATCTGTGTTTTACCTCCATCCCCGAATCTTGTAGCGCCACGCAGCTCTGCACTCTTGGTAACTCTGATCATGCTGTAGTATCTGTTAACATTTCCTTCAACTCCACACCCCGCAAAGAACCTCCTATCACTAGAACCTCGTTCTACTATCAACGAGCGGATTGGGACTCGTTCCGTGACTTCCTCCGCGATGTCCCCTGGGATGCTGTCTTTACACTCCCTGTCCAAGAATGTGCTTCTGAGGTCTCATCCTCGGTTAAAGCTGGAATCGACGCTTTCATCCCTCAAGGAAATTTAAGGTCAAGTCACACACCTCCCTTTGGTTCTCCGCTGCTTGCTCAGCCGCCATCGCCCATAGGAACCACTTCTTTCACCTATTTCGTAGCGACATGTCGGACTGCAATAGACATCTCTTTGCTCTACCCGTAATGAGTGTAAGCGTATCTTCAATGAAGCTAGGTCAATATTTGCTGCTCGGATGAAGTAGTGTATTGCATCTCACAAATTTGGCTCCAAAGAGTATTGGCAGCTCTGCAAGAGCGTCCTGAACAATAGAAAACCCTCCATACCTCCTTTTTTCAACCAATTCGAGGTCCTGACCTCCTCTACCGACAAGGCTGAATGCTTTGCTCGGAAATCCTCATTTAATTCAATGCTCAACTCCTCTGGTATACCCATACCAGACTTCCCTCTAAGAACTGACGCCCTATTGATCGGGTTGCACATAACCCCGTCATTGGTATTGGGCATTATCTCCAATTTAGACCCCCACAAGGCTAGTGGTGGAGATGGCATACCAGCCATTGTCTTGAAGAAATGCACACCTGAGCTAGCACCTGCCCACTCTAAACTATATAATTACTGCCTCAAGGAATCCTGTTTTCCTGACTGCTGGAAGTCCTCATCCATTGTTCCTGTCTTTAAGAACTCTGGAGACCCCTCTGATCCCTCTAATTACCATCCTATTAGTCTCCTACCCCTCTTTGGCAAAGTCTTCGAAGCCCTAATCAACACCGAAGTGTTTAACCACCTTACCTCACACGACCTGCTCTCAGACAAGCAATATGGTTTTCGCTACGCCCAATCTACAGCTGATGTGCTTACGGCCATCACTGAAACTGTCTACCAAGCCCTTCAAAATAATGGTGAGGCTCCTGCCGTGGCCCTAGACATCTTCTAAGTGTTTCATAGGGTTTGGCATGCCAGCCTTCTTCACAAGCTCCAGGGTTATGGTATTACAGGTCGATTGTTTGATCTAATACAATCATTCCTGTCAAACCATGAATTGAAGGTCGTTCTCAACAGATTCTCTTCTAGTTCATATCCCACAAATTCAAATGTTCCCCAAGGCTCCATCCTTGGCCCCACTCTATTCCTTATTTTCATCAACGACCTTCCTGACGCCATAGATTCCCAAGTTGGCATCTATGCGGATAACACTACAATTTACTCCTGCCTCAAAAACAAATCTAGTGTCGGTGACAAAACTAACCTGGCCACTCATCTTGAAATGGACCTGCAATCGGTTGTTAACTGGGGCAAGAACTGGCTGGTCAACTTTAACGCATCAAAAACTAAACTACTCTCTATTAATCACCATAGGGATCCTTCCCTGCCCCCCTTTAGAATGTCTGATAGTCAATTTCTTGAGAGCAACTCTGCGTCTGCTCAGTCTCACGTTGACTGCTGACCTGAGATGGAACAAATACATTGAGTCAATTGCATCGTCCACTGTGAGGAAAGTTGCCTCTCTGTGCCGCACCTGAAAATTTTTCTCCCCGGAATCGATACTTCAAATATACAAATCAACCATTCGCCCTTGCATGGAGTATTGCTGCAATATATGGTCTGGGGCACCTTCTGTTTACCTTGGAGTTCTTGACAAGATCCAGAGACGGATATGTAATGTGATTGGCCCTGATCTGGCATCTCATCTACAGTTGCTCTCTCACAGGCATGTTGTCGCCTTTCTCTGTCTTTTCTACAAATACTTTCATGGTAATTACTCCGCTGAGCTGCTTTCACTGGTTCCCAGACTCCATAAATTCAAGCCCCCTACGAGGCTGGCATCCCGCTCTCACCCTTACACTGTAGAAACTTTTAAATGTAGCCGTCTCTTCCACTCCAATAGCTTCATACCTTGCACCTCTCGCCTGTGGAACACCGTTCCCAATTACTGTTTCCCTGAGAGCTATAATCTCCAACTATTCAAATGTAATGTCAATCGAATATCTCCAGTTACCTTGATCTATCCATTATCCCTCTCCTCATCCTTCCTTCTATCACTCCTATCTGCTCTCGCTCCAAATCTTCTGCAACCCACAGCATACTAGTGGCTTCACACCTTGCTCGGGGCCTAATGCTTAAAAAAAAAAATAAATAAATGTGTTAACACTTTTTTTTAATTCCTGAAAGTTTATAAAAATTTTCTTTTATAACTCTACTCAGAAAGTTTATTCCTTGCAAGTGATACTGAAATCTAAAAAAAATGATAAAAATAAAATAAATTTAATATTTAAATATTTCAGAAACAATTTCATGATTCAAAAAATTGGTCCTGTTGTGGCATCTCCTCTACAGTCGCTCTCTCACAGACACGCCATCGACTCTCTCTGTCTTTTTTACAAATACTTTCATGGTAATTGCTCTGAGGAGCTGCATTTGCTGGTTCCCAGGCTTCAAGTGCCCTACGAGGCTGGCATCCCGCTCTCACCCTTTCACTGTCGAAACTACTAAATGTAGCCATCTATTCTACTCCAATAGCTTCATGTCTCGCACCTCTCGCCTGTGGAACTCCCTTCCCTATTCCTGTTTACCTGAGAGCTAAAATCTCCAACTATTCAAATCTAATGTCAATCGACATCTCCAGTTGCCTTGATCTATCCACTATCCTTCTCCTCATCCTTTCCTCTATCACTCCTATCTGATCTTGCTCCAAATCTTCTGTAACCCCTTGCATCCTAGTGACTTCCCGCCTTGCTTGGGGTGAAAAGCTTTAAAAAAAAAAAAAAATGTACAAAAGGAAAATTCATACAAAATTACACTGAACAATATAAGTCTATACTATTTATAACCACCAGGTTAAAATATTTTTTTTTATTATTATTTTGGAACAGAAAATTTCCACATGATTATTTTAAATAGGGAAAGAAAGAAAATACTTTTTTTTTAACACTCAGAAAAAAAAAAAGCAATTAGACCAGATGCCTCTGATAACATTTAGATTCCTCAAGATAAATAGCCAAATTTCAAGCACCATATTAAAAACAGGTATGGATAAAAAACATTTGTAAGATGGTTGGTTGGTTCTTCAAACTTCTAAATATTAATTAAAATAAAAGATCAATATTTTTATGATGAGAAAAACCAAAAAAAAATAAGTACAAAAAAAACAAATTAATAAAAACAGACTTATTGAAAGAATGAAAAATGAAAAATTTCTTCCCTCAAATGGAGGTATAGGAATTTGAAAATTACCCATTGTTGAAAAAAAAAAAAAAAAAATATAAATAACAGTGACAAAAGAGTTGAAATATTAGCCATTTCCTTATAAGGAAACATTCAGCATTCATTGAACAAACAGCCAGTCATACTTTTTGTTGAAATTTACAAAATCTTTCTCTTAAAATAATTTTTCAGGAAAATAAGTTTCTCAAGTCCAGTAACTGTTATTGCTCTTTGCAATATTAATGGGGGTTTACTTCCTAACCTTTTGTTTCAAGTACTGTGGAATGTCAACATCTTGATTATATCATTATTTTCTCTTCCAGTTGCATATGTTATCCACTTTAGTTGTTGCCACTGTTGAAAGTCCTCAAGTGATGTGGTTTCTGTTATTTGGCACAGTTCTTTGTGATTCTGTAGCCACAGTCCACAAAGTTCAAAAGAGGATAGTTCTTACCAAGATCCACAGGTTTCATTCTCTCCAAGTTATTTTTATTTATTGATCTGAGAAAGCAGTTGTATACAGCTGGCTGTTTAGATATTTCTGAATAGTTTTGATGTCATTCATGACATCGATATGAAAGTCTTGATCTGTTGAAGCTATTAATCCAAACAAATTAGACTGAATATAGACATTAATGTAAAGACTAAATTGTACACATTCATCATCATTCTCTCAACTGATTCAATTATCAGTGGGGACCTAAGAGCCAAAGAAACAAATTTATGAGTGATGATGATATTTCATCATTCTAAAAATAAAGATCTGAAATTTCATCATTCTAAAAAACTACCTTTACACCGCAAGAGTAGCAGTAGAACAACACAGATGCATCTGTCTATATTTCCGAGATGAAGTATTATGTACACTATTTATTAGGTTTGTGCAAAAATAATGTCGTTTTCTCACATAGTAACATATGTGAGAAAACGACATTATTTTTGCACCAACCTAATACATTATTTGGACTACACAACCAGATGCTGAGCTTGGACATGGTGAGTTTGTTCACCAATGTACCCATGGAGGAGGCACTCTCAGTAGTCAGATTGGCCTTTGACTCATCCCTCGAAGAACGGACCAGTATTCCAATAGATAATCTGATGGTCATGTCGACTTTCTGCACACAATCAACACACTTCAGAATAGGATCACACATATATTGACAGGATGAGGGCTTAGCAATGGGCTCGCCATTATCACCAGCAAGGGCAAATACATACATGGAATACTTTGAGGAAATGGCATTAGAATCTATATCTCTAAAGCCAACTCTGTGGTTAAGGTTATGACACCAGGAACATGTTCAGGTTCTACTAGACCATGTGAACTCAGTAAGACCTTTGATACAGTTCATGATGGAGAAAGAGAGTAACAACACACTCCCATTCCTGGATGTTTTAATATCTCAAACAGAGAATTGGTTCAAGACATCCATATACCATAAACCAAAATTCACTGGACAGTACCTCAATTTTAACTCCCACCATCCATACAGCATAAAGAAAGGGATTGTCCACTGCTTATAATACCGAGCAAAAGTCATAAGTGGCAACCCACAGACATTACATAAAGAATTGGTCAGTATAAGTACAATGTAACAACAACCCTGGGTACATGTCAGCATCCCCCAAAAGCTGGGATAGATGGATACAAGAGGAGGACAACAACACTCAGAAAACAGTCTGCCTGCCTTATGTGAAGGTGTTATCAGAGAAAATACAAAGGATCTGCAGCCCATATAACATCACGACAACCTTCAAAAGCTGGACGACACTTCGCAGATATCTCTCCCGGGTAAGACCCCCATCCCCATAGAGGAGAACATGACTAAAGACTGTACGTACACTATCCCATGCAGCTGTGGAAAGAAATATAAAGGGGAGACAGGCCACCCCCTTAAGGTAAGGCTTCAAGAACATCAGAAAGCTGTAACATGATGGGAAGTGGAAAACTCAGGCGTGGCTGACTACATATGCAGAGAAAAGGGAGATCACTGCCCTCTGTGGGATCAGATTGAGATCATAGACAAAGAACACCATTGGAAAATTCATAAACTTAAGGAATCAGCACATATGCTAGGCCACAAAAATTCTCTGATCAGACCAAGCATAGAAATGAATACAATATGGAAACCAGTAATAAAGAGTGCCAGAGAAAAGCAATAATAGCAACAAAAATTGCAATATGAGCTCTGGTAAAAACATGTAATGATAACAGTAAAAAATTTCAATATGAGAACTGGTAAAAAATGATTTTTGATGATATTAGTTTTATAATACCCAGAAATTCATACACAGATGTCCTCAAGTATAAAGGCATTAGTTAGATCCAGTGACAGGACCCAAAGAGAGTGAGTTCAATACCCAGTTAAGGCAGTAGAGAACTTGGAGAGGGGAGTTAACAAGATATAACTGATAACTGATATCTATTAGACATAACATGCGGAACTAGAACAGTCTACCCAGTGAGTGAAATAAAGGGTTCAGATCGACATTCCAACTACCTGAAGAAGGCCAGAGCATACAACAGCCGAAACGTTGTAATAAATATGGCAACAGAGATGAGGACAATAGTCCGAATAATGTAAATAGTGAATACAGATGTATCTTCTTAGCTCTGTGAAAATACAGAGTTGTTGGTTTCAAAAGCTTCCCTTCACCACAAAATTGCCAGAACATTGATAAACAAGTAAACAAAAAAGAGATAATGACCCTGAGAAAATTTAACACACACAAAACCAATATTGTAAATAACAATCACGAAAAGAAAAAATACACATATGTGTTATTAATTTCAACATGTGTCTGAAAGTTTTATTGCTGCATGTTATTATTGAATGTTTTATTCATTTAATTTTCAGTGTAAAAAAAAAAAAGAAAAGGAATCTATCTACTAATACATATAACATGGGGTAACTTACATTAGCTCGACAACATCAACTCGATTACACAGGCACCCTCTTCCAGGATGATCTGTTTGTGGTGGCAGAATCTGTGCATATTACAAACATTAAAAAACTATTTTATCCATACTGTAATAAACGAGAGTTAAATTTAAGTAATTACAGAATTTCATTTGTTATCCTTTCTGCATTCTTACAATTAATTGCTTTGTTACATCAGAAAAAGAATCAGACATTTGAAATCATTAAAAGTAAACAATTATAAATTTGATATAAACAAACAAATTATATAAGTAAACAACTATACAATGAAAGCTAATACAAAATGAAAAATAATAAAAAAAAATTCTATACGCAACCTTCTAAAAATAATTTTTTCTTTTAAAAATCAGGTATTATATGCCATGTTCAGTCCATAAAAGGACACTTATACTTAACACCAGAAAGAGACAGTTAACCATAAGCACTCTAGATCATTAATATTACTTACATTTCCTCTGCATTCTTTTTCAAGGCCTTTTAATTGCTATACCCTTATTGTTAATTTCATTCAATGTTGTTTTCTGTTGCCATAGCAGGATATGACAACACAACGATGAAATTCAACACATAGCAGGCTAAACTTTTTGTACAAGAAATGAAGTTACATATGGAGTGATAAAGGTTAAAATTTCTAGGGCACATTGAAGATTAAGAAAATTTAACACCCATAGGACATAATGAAGGCAAGAGAGAGAAAAGAAAACTGGAAAGGGATATGGCCCATGAAAGAAAAAGATTATATGCCAATTAAAACATCCTCTTCACATAAACTCTTTCCCTGTTGTTCTCATCATCTTCTGCAGAAGCACATTTCTTTTGCTTCCCGTTTTCCCTTCATCTGCGAGGAGATTGTCCAGCATTTACTGCCATATAAGAGGATTGATTTTTTTTTTGTTCACGTTGTACCAGGCATGGAAGCTACTCAAGGTAGAGGGTTACATTAAGAGACAGTTTATATGGATAGGAGGGGATGATAATTGTTCACCCTAGCCTTGAACAGGTTAAGATTGTAGTGATTAGAGAAACAACATCCTCTTGGGTGTTGGCTCCACAGAGCAGTGGTTTGCAGGAAGAAGCTGTTCAAGTGGAACTTGCTTCTCACTGATGGAATGCAGAAGAAATGTGGGTGGTTTAGTACAATGTAAGTGGGATGGTAGATCCTAGCCATGAAGGTTACAGCTGATGGAACCAAGGAATGTAGTTCATCCAAGCACTTTCCATGAAAGTAGTGATAGAGCAGTGAGTGTCTTGCCACATCCCACCTGTGTGAGAGAGAGAGTTTGAAGGGTGGAAAATAATTTGTCACCCACAAGGACTCAGACACTTTTGAAATCTATTGAGATTCAAAAGTGACGACTGGGTAGCTCTTGCCCAAATATAACAGTTCTCCATTCTCAACCCGATCTGGCTCTTGTAAAGGTAGAGGATAGTATGAAGAGTCAGGTACTTACTGGAGCAGATTGATATAGTTTAGCACTCTTTTCTTTATTTTTAATGAAATTTTTCCTGTTTCTTAGTAATTTACTTAGTTTTTGGAAGACATCTTTTGCTATTCCAATGTAAATTTTGATGTCACATTTTCCATCCTATGTTCAAAAAAATACTTCCAAAACATTGAAACATCTGTATTTGTTTGATTTCTTCACATCTTCAACAAACATGGAAACAAAAAGGATATATTATAAATTTACTTATTTAAAAATATGGTTCCATTGCTACACAGGAATTACCATGTTTCAAAAACAGAAGCTAAAAACTTCAAATTCAGTTATATAATTAAAGTCCTTAGTTCTGTTTCATTTTCAAGCAAATTTTGGAATAACGTAGTTTGAAATTTACTTAGTTTTCTAGTTCAATACAACGTATTCATATACAAAGAACCCTATTAGAAAAAATCTTTATGTATACAATTACAAATTTAACAGTGAAACAAAAGTGCCAAAAAACTTTCTATCGTTGAAAAAGACCAAACAACATGTGTTGAGCAGATGTTATCATTCGTTTCATAAGGCACCCCTACCCTACCTTGACTTAACCTCTTTTCTAAAGTAACTAATATGTTGATACAATAGTTGTCAGTGAAAACGAATACCCTACTGCACCTTGTTAAAATGAATGGATTTCCCCATATCCATAGAAACTAATATTATGAATTTATATGCTTATAAAATTAAATAAATTTCAAAATAAGTTATTCCAAAATTCACTTGAAAATGAAACAGAACTAGGGACTTTAATTTAATTCTACAATTGAATTTGAAGTTTTAGCTTTGGTTTTTGAAACATGGTAATTCCTGTGTAGCGATGGAACCATATTTTTGAATAAGTAAATTTATAATATTTATGCTCTGAGCTCTGTTTTGTAAAAATAAAAATAATAATAACATCAGATTATATATCTTACTGTTATTTCTCTTTATTATTAGATATATATATATATATATACACTCAAAATTTGAAATTGACAGCTGAAATTTCTGGGATGCATAATGCAGAAGAAGAACTTGGAAAATTTGAACCACCCAGGATACTTCAAAGGCAAAATGGATATAGGAGGGGGGCAGTGAGCCTGATGAACTTATGTAAATAGATGGTGGGGAGTGGGAGGGAGTGTTAAAAAGACAAACATTACTAAGAGCTACAAATGATAGAAAATTGTGGAGAGCCATAATCACCCACATCCTGAAGGACATAGCATATAAAAGAAAATGATTATATGTAAACAAATACAGTGTGTTGAAAAAAATGATCCAGGTATCTATAAAAGCTAGTGTCCAATCTCATGAGGCTTAATAGATATCTATGATGCAGAGCTACAAGTTTTATTGGGTGAGGTTGCTTTTTAGTCACCAGTTTGAATTGTGAGGAGTTATGCTTGAACTGGAACACTTTCAAAATAAACAATTTCAATACTTTCAAAAACAAAATGAGAGTATGAAGGTGAATATAACATCAATCAGTTAAGTGACCAATTTTCTATTTGTATTAATCCTATATATTCTTACATAAAAAAATTAACAATTCAAGAAGGGGAAAATATACTTGTGTGTACATAGATAGCTGGAAAAGAATGAAAAACATTACAGAAAATTCGTGCAAGCAATGTTCATGTGGTTTGTTTGAAATGAAGTTTACCTGGTGCCTAAGAAGTCTCCTTAAACAGGAAGAGTTTCACTTTGGCACTAATACATCCGGAGAAAAAGGGATTTATTGTCCAGTCTTTTTATAATCCTGGACAGTGCCATATAGCAGATTGAGAACTTTCAAAGAAATTGAATTCAACATTTTGAAAAGGAATAAATTTTAACATGTGGTGGAGATTCACTTCTATATTTTTATATAAAGAATAACATTTCAAGAAGAGAGAAAATATACTTACATGCGTACACAGCTGAAAAAGAAAGGCTTTGAAATTAGTGTGTGTATGTGTGTGATGGACTTCATGGCTATTGGAAATTAAAATGACCTGCTGAGGGAAGTCCTGCTGTTTTTGCTATTACATTCTACAGTAAAAGAGAGAAGTGTTTCTACTCCTTGCTTTTATAGTCCTGAACACAATGACACTTAATAAGCATCCTTGCAGACAAGGTGAGTTAATCCCCAAAATGACTGATTTCTACTCAGTTGGGAAATTTAAGGCAAGATGAAATCAATGGTGATATATTTTATGTAATAAATATTAGCAACATAATAATGGGGAAACTAAGCATACTTACCAGTTTTGTGGTTCATTTAATTTTTTAACTAGAAAAATCACACCAATAGGAAATTTAATAATTGTTATCAGAAGAATAGGAGATGCACAACAGAAAGTGGAATTGGTGTGTCAAGTTAAAATTATAGTCAAAGTTGTTGTGTTCACTTTCACAGAAATACACTTAGAAAGGTATTGTAACAGATGTTAAACCATTTTACCAGATGTGCATGTGTGTAAAACCCTATCAGTAGAAGTATCCCATTTTCAGCCTTTGGGCATGCATAAAAAGAAAAAACTCAGAGCATTCATGTTGTGGATTGGAAGAGGATAGTTCTCTTTCATCTCAGGCCAAGGACACTAAAGTCAGCACTCCATGCAATAGATGCACATGCCATAGACAGTACACCTCACTCACTCACTAATTCACCAGCAGAGTGAGTCCAACTTTTCCTTCATTATTTACAAAGACTCTTAAGAACTGAACTTTTCTCTAGATGTTCCAATAGAATAAATATTTCTATCTTTTGTTTTATTTGTTTATATTTTCTCAACATTTTTGTTTTTGTTCAACGCATGACACCTGACCTAATATAAACAGCTTGGTGACCACGAGGTATATATATGATCATAATATATATATATATATATATATGATCATAATTCAACTCTTACTTTTCCATTTAAAGGCATTCATGTTGATCACACAACTGGTCACAGTCATTATGAGTCAATTAAATCTGTCACATTAAAACATTAAAATTTGACCACAAATTACTACAAAACCAAAAATTAACCTAAGAACTAGAGTCATGTTTTTACATCACTAAGTTAGATTGAGACTTTCATATGAATGTTATGTATGGCACCAAACACATTCAGAAAGAACCACTTTCTAAGATCAATGGTTAAAATGTCTTCAAGCAAATGTAAAGCTTAGTGAAGACCATTCTTCTTTGAATTTTGTGGACTGTCACTAGAGAATCACAAAGAACTATACTAAATAACAGAAACCACACCACTGGAGAGCTTTCAACAGCTAAAATGGATAGCACCTGTAACTCAAAGAGAAAATAATAGCATAATCAATATGTTGATATTCTACACTACTTCAAGCAAAGGATCAGAAAGAAAACCTCCATCAGTAATGGAAAGAGCAATAACAGCTACAGGACTTGAGAAAGCTATTTCCTGTAAAATGGTTAAAAATAGATTTCAGTGAATGAAGACTGAAACTCTTAGTGAGGACCAACCTTCTTCGAACATTATGGACTGGCACCATAGAATCAGAAATAAAGAACTGTACAAAATAACAGAAACCACTTCACGTGAAGGCTTTCAACAGCAGCAACAATCAAAATGGATATCACATGGAATTTGCAAAGAAAATAATGACATAATCAAGAATTTGACATTCCACACTAGTTCAAACAAAAGTTTATAAAGGAAACCCCCATCAGTAATGTGTGATTACAGTTAGAGGACTTCAGAAACCTATTTTCCTGAAAAATTATTTTAAGAGAAAGATTTTTAAATTTTAACTAAAAGTAACACTGGCTGCTTAGTCGGTGAATGCTGAATGTTTGTTTTTTGTTTTTTTTTAAACCAAATTCACCCTAAGCAAGGCAATAAAGACACTAAGACACAAAGGGTTACTGGGTGGGAAAGAATTAGAAAACAGAACATTATTAAGGAGCAAGTAAAATAGAAGAGGGATCAGGAAGACAGTAGATAGTGATTGACATTGCATTTAAATTTTTGAAGATCAATATTGGATGGAAAGCACAGAACTGGAAGAGAGTTCCACAAGTGAGAAGTGTGAGAAAAGTAGCTGCTAGCATAGAACATACAATTACATCTAGCCAATTCAACTGTAAACTGATGAGGCCTCCAGCTACCATAGTGAACATCTCATCCAAACAATTACCATGAAAGTATTTATAGAAA
This sequence comes from Acanthosepion lycidas, assembly GCA_963932145.1. Taxonomy (NCBI): domain Eukaryota; kingdom Metazoa; phylum Mollusca; class Cephalopoda; order Sepiida; family Sepiidae; genus Acanthosepion; species Acanthosepion lycidas. The sequence continues at coordinate 30,739,022 of OZ010590.1, forward strand.
AGGCACAGGGAAGCAACTTTATGGTGGTGAGAAAGTGACTGAAACCAAGACACCAGCTCAGGACTAATAATATTACTGATTATTCTTTGGATTTTATCAAGAATTATCGCCAGAACATATGTAGCACACATTAATATTCAAAGCAAGGACGAATGGTAGATTTATAGATATGTAAAATATATTTTGAAGATAAAAAATGTCTAGCACAATACAGTGAACAAACTTTCTTAGCAGCAGACTTAGCAATGAATTCAATATATTCTTTCCACTTCATGTTAGCTCAAGAAAATACAATGGCTCACTCTCTTGGAGGTTAGCATTAGCCATGCTAATAGAAGGCAGTAAGAGGTCTCTCAGGTGATTAAAAAACAGCTGTTTTGCTTTGTAGGTGTTAAAATTAACAAGCCATTCTTTGCCCCAGTTAACAACAGACTGTAGGTCATTTTTGAGATCAGCCACCAATTTGACCTTATCAAACTGATCAGATAAGAAAAAAATTAATATTACCACTATTCTAATATAAACACTGAAAAGTCAACCGAGCTAATGGTGTCTTATTTAGTTTTTGTTTTTTCCATTTAAAATTTTAAGGAAAGTATTAATCAAATTAAAAAGAAACACTATATAAGTAAAAACATTTCCAATGCTTTATTTTCAAATATATAAAATAAACATGCTGATAAAAGAAAAAAAAAGAAAAAGCATTTAAAAAAAAGGATGAAGGCACATTTGTTTTCTTTATTTTAATGTTTCATTGAGTTTGCTTAGGAGATGATCCTTTTCTTCCAACTTCTGAAGAAAAAGGTCAATGAGTGGAATTACAAAATTATCTCGAGAGTTCATTGTATGTTCACACAATGACAGCCATTTTTTGTCTTTTTCTCGCTCTTTTGTAATATCCTGTTCCTGAAATAAAAACAAAAATTTCCTGATAAGCTGAAACCAAGAAAATAACATCCCAATCTTAAAACAAACAACTTTAAATCACAAATCCATATTTTCTTAGAAACCAACTTTAGTCTTGCATAATTCAAAGCTATCATAAATGTTACATGTAAGAAACTGGAAATTCAGCTTGACTGAAAAACATCGTCTTTAGATAGTCCAGAAGAAAGATCTTCTAAAACAGGTTTTGCTTTTATTTTCATGTATAGTAACATCTGAAAAGAATACTAAATTTTTATTGCATAAAATAACTGCTCATTTCAACACACTATCAAATTAACAATTATTTAGGTCCTGATTTGGCATCTCATCTACAGTCACTTTCTCACAGACATGCTGTGGCTTCCTTCTGTCTTTTCTACAAATATTTTCATGTCAACTGCTCTGACAAGCTACTTTCACTAGTACCCAAACTGCATGAATTTAAGTGTGCGACTAGGTTAGCATCTCGGTCCCACCCTTTCACTATTGAAATAGTTAAGCCATCTCTTCTACTCTAACAGCTTCTTATCTCACACTTCGCGACAATGGAACTCCGTTCCTCTTAGTTGCTTCCCTGATAGCTGTAATCTTCAAATATTCAAATGTAAAGTCAATCGACATCTTCTGATACCTTGATCTTGATCCCTGTCCTCTTTATCCTTTCTTCAAACAGCCTTCTTGCTCTTGCTCTCACTTTCTATAATCCCTTGTATGCTACTGGCACTCCCACCTTGCTTAGGGTTATATTAAGGATATATGGTTTTGGAATTTCTTTGAATGTTCAATCTTCTTCTTGCAATAATCTGATGAATTCTATTTCTCTTCATAGAGTGGGCATGCAGTGGTTGCTGAAAAGGCCAGCATCTGTGTTAGACTAACAGACCTTACTACTTAGTAGTAGCATAGTAGCAGTAGTAATAATGTCAACATTATGATAATAATTTTTAATGTTCCATAAAAATAGACATCATAGATATGTAGATACCTCCAAATTTTCACTAAAAACTAAGCACCTTTATGTGTCATATTCTCTCAGGACACAGGCAATCATACCTCTCCGCAATTTCTTTTTCTTCATAGCTCTTAATAAATTTTGTCCTTTTTTTTACCCTGTTCTGCCATCCATTTACTCCACCTCAATAAGTATGTCATGTATTGTTTTCCTCTGTCCCACTTGCCTTCAAAATGTCCTGTGAGTATCAGATTTTCCAAGCCCTCTTCCTTCATTATGTGCCCTAGAAATTTCAACTATCTCTTCCTGATATTAAGTATAAGTATCCTTTTTGTTTACATTTTCTCTAAAACTTCATTGTTGCTCATATATCTGGTCCATAGTATCCTCAGCAGCCTCCTGTAGAATCATATTTCCATTGCTTCCAGTCTCTTCTTCATCTTGTCCAGTATTCACTGTAATATAAGAGTACAGATATCATGGATTTTAGTGTCCTTTCCAGATATTTAAATTTTTGTACTTATTTTAGTATCTCCAATGTTATTTGCATTCTGTGTTCATCCAGTTGCTAACAACCATGCATTCTGTCTTCTTGCAGTTGATGTTTAATCCTTTCTTTTCACTTTCCTTCACTACCATTCTGCAAGAGTTTTTGTAGCTTTCTTTCCATGTCTGCTGAACTCAACTTCTATCTGTATGCAGGCTGTTTGCTGCCAGTATAGGTTCTTGATTATTCTAATGGCCTTACCAAATATGTCAAGGTTGCTAAGCAGTTCCAGCAGGTCTTTGTGGCGTACTTTATCGAATAAAGATTTTGACAATAAAACTTGGCTTTTATTAAGTCTGGACCAGTCTTTTGCATTATGTATGCTTATTTTTTTATCAAAAATGTTTGTTTGATAAAAGCTTGAATCTTTTCTCAATATATTTCTCTTCTTCATTTTGGTATTCTGGTCTACATATCCTAATGGCTCTGAGGTAGAATTCTATGATTAGTCCAGATTTTATTCTTTCATAGTGGTTGGAATAGAAGTTGATAAGATCATTTTTGTTAGTGGTTTACGATAAACTTCAAAATCTAATTTCTTATTGATGTATATTAATAAGATGTCAAAGAAAGTAGAGAATTGTTTATTTCAAATTTGAGTGAAAATTCAATGGTAGGTTCAACCTTATTAACTTTCATTATTATGTCTAATAAATTTGTATTTTGCAGATACAATAAGAGATTTATCAGTTTGTATCAATGGTGTTTTTGTTTTTTTCAAAACAATCATCCCAATGTAAGAGGGATAATCAGAAATTGTAGAAATCAAAGTAGCATTAAATGTCAGTCAAATGCATTTAAAAACGTTGCTGCTACATTCATAATAAATTTTGTTTAGTGTTGGTTGTTTGCTTTTGATATAGATGACCTCAAGAATTTCAAGTTTTTGTTTATTATTTTCATGGTCTAGTATATTTGTGTTGTCAACAAGTATTTTCCTGTATTGTGAAAGTGGACAGGTACGTGTCTTTATATGTTAGGCAATAGAATTTGTATCTGACAAATGAAGTGGAACATGTCTTGGTAATGTTGTAGTCATCAAACAAACATATGTACTTACTTTTTTGTCAGATATACAATCTCCCAAAGGACCTTTAAACTGATATACAAAGTTGGTCTTTTTAATGATACTAATCAACAGAGAAGTGTTGTTGCATATGACTGTTGGTTGTGTTAAATTTAGTATAATATGTAATTAGTTTTACTTTAAATTTTCAGAATGACTGTAGCAAGTCAGCCAAACATTTGTATCCAAACACATCCAGACACGTTCTAAATTCTACTTTCTTGAAACATAGACCAGATGAGTGATTTGTTGCCTAGCAGAAGAGGCAGTTGTATGTGCTCCTGTTGTACTGTTGATGTAAAAAGAGTGAAAGGTAATCAGAGTACTGGATTGACATCAAGTTTTGTGTGAAGATTGATAAAAGTGCTTAATGGTGAACATTCTACAAAGAAATCAGGTGTTTTTTTTAATTGCACACTGGTTCAAGGAAGAGCAAGTAGATGTGCATGATGATGCAAGAAGTGTGCAACTAGAAAGGATAAAGAAAGGTAAACCTTAGTGCACTCAGATTGAAGATTAATTATGCAACAGAAGAACTGAATATGAATAGAGAAATATTGAAGCAGATTGTAACAGAAGGTTTAAGAATTTTTTTTTTTTAATCAATTCACCCAAGTAAGATGCAAAGAGATACTGGCAGTGAAAGAGAATGAGACAAGTTTAGAAGGAACTAGAAACCTAATCCTAAACAGGAAACAAGGGATAAACCTCTACTCCCTTTCAATACAACAAAGATTATTTAATATTTCTTACCTTTGTTCTTCTCTAACCCTTACCCTGTATCTTCTCATTCTTTCCGATATCCCTTCTAATACAACCATTATCCAATATCTCATGGCTCTGCTCTTATCTCACCCTTTGCCAATATCTTCTCATTTTCTCCTTTATCCCTTCCAATACAAAAAAGATTATCCGTGATATCATGCCACTGGTCTTCTCTGGCCATTGGCCTGTATCTTCTCATTCTCTCCCTTATCCCTTCTAATACGACCATTATCCAACATTTCATGCCTCTTTGATCCTATGCCTGTATCTTCTCATCTCCTCCCTTATCTCTTCTAATACAAACATTATCCAATATCTCGTGCCTTTGTGCTTATTTTACCCTATACATGTAACTTCTCATTCTTACTTTAATCGCAACCAATTTTCATTGCTAACATTTTAATTTAAATATTATACAAACATGGATTAGTTTCACAAGTGAATAAGGAATACACAAATATTTCATGATTCATCCCTTCTTTTACTGGAGAGGAGTGTGAACTGGATGATAGAAAGATTTCCTTAAAGATGGTGTCTTGAATCAGATGAGACAAAAAAAACATTGCTGCATAGTTTATCTGATTTTTGGAATAATGTAAAGTCATTTCTGCTGAAAGATGATGTTTTCAATAGAATCTAGCAACAAAATTCCAGAACATGCAATGGAAAACACAGAAAAAAGTATACATGCCTTGCTTGCCACAATATTTGTTTTTATGCTACTAATTTGTTTTTATGCTACTAGTATTAAGAGCAATGGTCTTATCATTATTTTAATTCTTTAATTGATTAAACTGTCTAATATTATTGCTAAGTTTTTATTAATTTTTTCATCTTAATTTTTAGCTACTTCTTATTGTAACTTTACTCTAGATATCAGTCTGCAACAACACAGGATCGGAAATGAAATATAAATTCTCAAAAACTATGTCCATTTTGCATCAGGAAAGTCTGCTAAAACACATCAACTTTAATCTACAATTGACAGTAATGCAAAGATCCAGTCTAACCTTTAAACACACTGTTCATTCCACAATCTCTCCTGGTGTCATATTTGTTTTAAAGCAGTAGTATTATCTTTATTTTAATCCTTTCACTGTCAAATTTGATTAATTTTTATAATGTTTTCATCTTAATGTTTAGCCACTGTATACTGCAACTTTACTCAAGTTGTAAGTCTACAGCAATGAGTAGACAGAACAGGATCAGAAATGAAGGATAAACTCATATTGAAACCCAAAATCTTGTCCCTTTTGCCTCAGGGAAACATACCAATTGATCTAACCAACTGAGCTACTAAAACTGGATGACTATGTTGGAGATCAAATCTAACCTTTAGATCCACCCTTCATGCTACATTCTCTTAGCCTGAGTAAAGTTGCAATAAAAAGCAACTATAAAAATCACAATGAAAACAAATCTAAACCAAAATAATATTAAAGGCTAACAATACTTCATCTAATAAATTCAAATATTGAAAGTTCAATCTGTACACCATGAGATTTATAATAAGTGCAGTAAGCAAAAGTACAAAGTATTTCTTTTATCAGCCAATTAATATTCTATTCAACAAATAATTTCAGGTGACAAAAGATGTTTTTTTTCGAATATAGACTAATTTTCATACAATTGGAAAAATACATACCAATTTGGCACTGGCAGAGTCAGCTTTCATGATGTCTTCCATTTCTGCATCACTTATGTTCAAGATGTCTTTGGCTAGCGTCTTGGCCTTTTGCAAGCTAAGAGGAGAGGGCATTTCCTGTCGAAGCTTTTTTATTTCAGTCCTCTTCACCATGGCTCTTGTCTGGTCAGTTCGCAACACTAACTCATGGCTCAAAGTCTGTTATGAAATGATCAGCAAAATTAGTTATAATAACAAAATCAGTATCTCACAAGACTAAAAAATCATGGCTCAAAATCAATCACAAAAGGATTGGCAGATGCAGTTATTATAACACAATCAAGATCATCACATGACTAAAAATCATGGCTCAAAATCAATCATAATAAAAATACTTTATTTGATTTTTTTTTTCTTTTGCATTACATCTTTTTAGTTTAATGAAACTATGTTTTATAAAAATTGATTATTGTTAATTTCATATCATATTACCTTAATGAATCGATGGAACTGTTCCATCTTGTTATGGGCTTCAATAAGTTTTTCCTGACTCACAGAAATTGCAGCTTCACTCTCTGAAGCCAGACTGAAGATATGATCTTGAGCAGTTCTCTCCATTTCTGTTACAGCCAATTTCAACCGATGTTGTTTACTGAGGCTTTCCTCATATTGTCTGCACTGTGATAATGTAAAATAACAAAAGCAAATACAGATTAAAAATTTTCAGAACCAAAAAGATCAAGAGAAAAATAAAAACAAAATGGTTGGTTCCTTGACTTGATCTCCATAAAATACTAACTCCTCTTGCCATGCTCTATCTTTACGAGAGTAAGATCAGTCTAAAACTTTGGTAATTACTCACTTTTCTGGGCTTGAACTACCCAATGTGCACTTTCCAGCCAGTGTTTATGCAACCTTGTGGGTGATGCATTATTTTCCACCCTACAACCCCTTTCCCACAGATAAAATGTTGCTGACCTCTTGTTACTCAATCATTATTTTCATGGCAAGTGTTCAGACGAGCTTTCTTAGTTCCACCAGATTAGACCTTCACAGCTCAGATGTGTCATGCCACATACACAGGATCAACTCACTCATATACATTTTGTATTCCATTAGTAAAAAAGAAGTTCCACTCAGAGAGCATCACTAGAACTGTTAGTTTGTGGAACAGACTTCCAAAAGAATGCTTGTTTGATCACTATTATCTTAACCATTTTTACATATCCTCATAAAATAGCCTTTATTCCTTATACCCTTACAACAACCTCATTCAGCAACCTACACTGAGTGGCTCTTGAGCCTTGTACTGAGTGAACAACAATATAAAAAATGTATGGAGGAGTATTTTACTTACATTTCTATGAGGTTCAAGCAAAAGTATCCAACATATTTTTTGACAAAGTCTTTTTAATAAAAATTCATAGGATCATTGTTGTCATCAATTATTTTTCCTTGGCTTTAGTTTTGAGATTATGCATTCTTAATGCTAAACTACATATTTAATCTATCATACATAGCTGATGCAAAGATTTCAGCAAAGTAAAATAAATTAACAGCATCATTTTTCAGTGGCAGAACCTTGAGAATTCTACAAGTGTTAATAAGGTTATCAAGGATCTATGCCTCTGCTCTTCTCTGGTCCTATGCCTGTATCTTCTCATCCTTTCCCTTATCCCTTCCAACACAACCAAGATTATCCATTATCTCTTGACTCTTTTCTTCTCTCACCCTTTATCTGTATCTTCTCAGTCTCTTATCCCTATCAATTCAACAAAAACTATCCTTTATCTTACACCTCTTTTCTCTCTCTTTGCATCATGTATCTTCTCATTGTCTCCCTTATCCCTTCCAATAAACTAAGATTACCCATTATCTCTTATCCTATACATGTACTTTCTCTTTCTTTCGTTCATCCTATCCAATTTTCATTGCTAACATTTTCATTTAAATGTCATACAAAGATGGATTAGCTTCATATGTGACAAGGTAACAAAGAATGCACAAATATTTTATGCTGTATCTCCTCTTTTACCTTTCTTTTGCTCTATCTCTCCATGAAGAATGTTATCACTATTTTTGACATTCCTTTCAATTTTCTTCTCATTGTTTATTAATAATCAGCCAGCAAGTCTGTCTCTCAATGATTTTTTTTCATCCATTCCTCCAATATTAAATATATATTTTTTCCTTTCACCTGGTTTCTTTTCATTTTTTCTCTAGCTTTCATACCTACTCCCTTTCCTCTTTCACACTCCCTTTTTTTCCCTTCGCCATCTCCCTTGCCTTTCCAAATTCTTCCTCTCTTAATCTTATCATATAAGGTTGCTCAGTCTGAAAGCATAACTGATTCCAACACAGAAGGGCTGGAAAGTGGGCAGATACTACATTTTGATCTGACATAGAAAAGCAAACAGACATACAAACAAGGAGATAAATAATATCTCTATCTATAAAAGGCAGGATGTGTGTGTGTGTGTAACGAATGCACAGCCACAATTTTTGACAGATTTGCACCAAAATTTACATGCACATGCTCCAAGTTAGTGGAAAGGCCAAGACCAACTTTGCATTTCCCAACTTCCATCAATAGTGGAAATAATCGATTTTTTTCATGCTTCTACGGCAGTTTTCATGTAGTTTTTGGCCATTTCCTAATGGCCAGAGTGAGAGCCAATAACTGGCTGCCACGAATAGGCAGGAAGATTCTATTGGCCAGCATGAGAGCCAACAGCTGACTGACACGAATGTTAACTAACATGCTAGCATGCAAAAAAAATTGATAGCTACATTCGTCGCAAGTGGGAAAAATTTAAATCTGCATGGCACTTTACTCAAATTGGCTCATTTGCTTGCTTAAACTCAACGTTGATTTTGATTCCGCAGAACTGGGTTGGGTATGCAAAAGTATTTGTTGTTTTTTTTTCATTCGGTTTTTCCAGTTACGACTCCTTTTTTTAAAGCTGATCGTTTTGTGTTCATTTTGTTTAGTTCTTTTTTCGTAACAGATTTAATGTTTAGTATAGAGCTTAGAAAAAATTTGCAGTGTGAAATAGGTAAGAAGTAAGGCATGTAGCAACATCAGCACGGCAAATGGCACTCCTTTAAAGGCAAGGAAGGGCAAAAATATTTGAAGTCAAGTGATAGCGATTGCTGTATGAGTCGTATGATTTTTGAATCAAGCATGGGGAAAGTGATCCAAAAATGTGCTGAGAATTAGACAGATAATACACTCTGATCCAATATAGAAAAGGATAATGGTTGTACATAGAAGAAAGTAGAATAATATGTGTTTTTGAAATAAATTAAACAAAGAATTCAATAATAAAAATCCATTTTGCAAATAAGAAAAAATATGTGTCCAAATTTCTAACCTTTTTTTCCAAACCTTGAGAAAGTTGCTTGCATTTCCATTCATAATTTTCCTTTTCTCGTGCAGAAGCTGACAGTTGTTGTTTCAAAGAATCCACCTGTCATGACAAAACAAAAATTAGGATGGATACGATTAAAAATTTAATCTAACAGGTTTACCTACCTAAATTTCTGGAATGAGGAGTTATCATTATTTACATTATTTTTATTCAGACTATTGTCCTCATCTTTGCTGTTGTTGCAGCAGCAATCAAAACATGACATACAGCAGCAGTTACAACACTAATCAGCAGGTAGGTTAGGTTTAAAGATCCAAGTTCACTAAAGCAAATTGGCCTAATGGATTAAAGTGTTGGTTCATAAATTTGGTGACAGTTATTGTGAGTTCAATCAATGGCTCAGGCAGTGTGCACTTGGACTCAGTAGAAAAAAATAAAAATAAGTCTAGAAAGTATTTCTAGATATGAGCATTGGAATGAAAAAAAGTCTACCTCCATAATTAAATAGTTTAGTTCAGATTTTCCCAAAGTTTACCCAGATCAATATACACCTAATGAAGTAATATAAATAAGGTTTACCTACATTTAATTAAAAACAGATTTGTGCTGGTAGAGTAATAGTAATCAGCAGAGAAAGAAGAATAAGCAAAACTAAGTTCAAATTCTGTCTGAGGTTGTTATGTTCACTCCACACTAATGTCCTTGGGAAAGGCATGATGCCATCACTTTCCCTCCCAGCAATGTTAAATAGTTGGATAAATTGGATTCTATAACTTTGGATGACAGACAGTTTAGGAGACGGATGCTCAAAATGTTAGATAAGCCAACAGGAAACCACTCCATTATCTTTCCCAAAAATTCATGGTAATTTATAAATAAAGAAATGGAAACAAAAGCATTTCATTATTGAATATATATCCTGAAGAGAATGAAAACAATGTAATTACAGATTATTAAAACCATTTTCTATAAACATTTTGTTAAGACAGAAATTGGCATTATAAGGTTGCTATGTATCCAGTGAATGTGTGATGTGGTGTAATGAATATCAGAGAGCTGAGTTCGAATTCCAGTCAAGTTCGTAACATTTGCTTATGCACAAATACCCTTGGGAAAGGTATGAATCCATCAGTTCTCACCACAACTGATTTGAATAGTAGAACAGACTGGATTCTATAGCTTTGGTTAGCACCCAGTTTACCACAAAAATAAATGGCAACCTACTACAGGAAAAACTTCTGCCTCGTCAATCATGAATCAAAAGAGACATGATTGCCCAAGCATGTATCACATATGGCACTTAACTGACTGATGTATCCAGTTCATATTTTTAATTTTTATTGCAGTGAAATTTTTCCCATTAATACATTGCATGATATGGATTAAAAGGTCCACATTGTCCCTCTCTCTACATATTATATATATATATATATATAGATAGATAGATAGATAGATAGATATAATGAAATGAATTAAGTCCAACAGTTGTTTAATATATTTTCTGTTTATATGTTATTTTTATAAATATAATTTATTTAAATAAATGCTGTTTTTTTAATTAAACAGCATTATTAGGTTGGTGCAAAAATAATGACGTAATAAAGTCGTTTTTTGACGTAACGTCAAAAAACGACATTATTACGTCATTATTTTTGCACCAACCTAATAATTACATTTACTGGCCTGAATGTTCAAGAAATTTCGTAGAAAATATGCATTCTTCGACAGGAATTGAACCTGTATTCCTATACGAAATCTGTCATTTGATCTGACATGCTATACCATTTAGCTACAGAGATTAAAAATTGTGTATTTAAAAACACTAATCTGGACTTTGCTAAACAGATGCTCCTCTGTAGCTAAATGCTATAGCACATCAGATCAAATGACAGTTTTCATATCAAAATAAATATAAATAATATAAATACTTTCTTTTCTTTTTCCCAGCTCATATGAACTCAAAAGGAACTTGTTAGTATGTATGCAACAGGTAACAATTTCCAATCTCTCATGCAAAAGGCTCTCTTGGTGGGGAAATGTTATTATAGCCAACTTTTCTTGTTGACAAATGTTGCAAATATTACTTTGATTGTTGTAAGGTGTAGCTTTTAAAAAAAATTTCCAGTTTACAATTGGATCTTTTTTTTTCATTTAATTTCAACACATGGTTGGCTAGTCTAGTAGAATTCCTATGACTTTCTAGCTTAAAAGATGACTTGTGATTATATAGCCCTTGCATGCATACTAAAAAGTTTGAGTTCATATGAGCCAGAATGAAAAGAAAGTATGTATATTTCATTTACCCACCCACCAATACATTTCCAATACTCTTGCTTTTCTCTTACTCCACCACTCCTTCTACCACCCCTTGCATCATGCACTTATTTATTTATTTTTAAATAATATAGCATTCATTCAATTTAAAAATAAAACAAAAAAAAACAATGTTGACTGAAATTACCTGAAGATACAAAAAGGTTGAAACCAAGGGAGCAAAATTGGCACATCTCTTAATTTTATATATATATATATATATATATATATATATATATATATATATATATATATATATGGGAGAATATGAAATATAAATTTGCATATATATCAGAAATTATATTTGTTCTATTTTTTCATTCAATTATGTATATAAATTGAAATTCAAACATAACTTTATGAAAAGGCAAATTGAGATAGCAGAAGACAACATAAAAATTATCAATGAATAGAAAAAAGAAAACATTGTGAATTTGAAATGGATATGGAATGATAAAAAAAAAACACAGTAAAATGAACAGTGAAAATGTTTTGAGTTTACAGAAATATGTATACACATACACAGACAGTTTAATCCCCTGAAGATGGTCTTAGATGAGGCTTAAAATACTTAGGAAAATAAAAATAATTTGAAAGAAAATTTTGGTATTTTTCTTAATCAATTTTCTATGGCTACCAAGATATTGATTCATGGACTCAAAAGGATTAAAACAAGAATAAACAGATGTAGTATATCTAAATTATTCAACCAAACCTGTTTGAATACACACATTATATATATATATATATATATATATATATATATATATATATATAAATTGAAATAGACTAATTCCAGCATTTATTTTAGTATATTTATTATTTATACATTATTTTTATATATACAAATATTTACGTAAATGATCTATAAATAATGAACAGTATTAACAACATTTACCGGCCTGAATGTCTGAGGAATTTCATAGAAAATATGTGTCCTCTGACAGGAATCGAACACGGAACATGACGTGCTATACCATTTAGCTAGAGAAGAAGCATCTGGTTAGCAAGGTCGAATTACTGCTTTTACTATAAATTTCCCATTATTTCCCTCAAATGCTCATATCTGCTTAAAGCATGTCTTAACGTAAACAAATGATGTCATATATAAGAAATAGACTAAGTCCGACGATTATTTTAATATATTTATTGTTTATGCATGATTTGTTTGTGTTAAGATACGTTTTGTTGAGATATGGTCATTTGGGAGAAATCATGGGAAATTTGTAGTTTAAAAGTAGTAATTCGACCTTGCTAACCAGACGCTTCTTCTGTAGCTAAATAGCATAGCATGTCAGGCTCTATGATGGTTCCATGTAGGATACGGGTTCAATTCCTGTCAGAGGACATATTTTCTATGAAATTTCTCTGACATTCAGGCCAGTAAATGTTGTTAATACTGTTTATTATAATAAACAGAGCATTTACTTAAATATTTGTATCTAGAAAAATAACGTATAAACAATATATTGAAATATATGTGTGTGTATGTATGTATGTATGTGTGTGTGTGTGTATTTTGAAAGAAATGACGCATGACAAATTGAAAAAAGATTTTGTAACATGTCTCATCCATTAGGATTGCATTGCATGAAACGTGTCACAAAAACTTTTTCCAATTTGTCATACATATCTTGTTTCAAAACTATTTATTATATATGTCTTTATAAACATACAAATATAAGATGATTCTGCAAACTAGAATTTTGTGGAATGTAACCATAAAAGATATTGTTTACCTTAACACCTAGTTTCCACTGTATCCATAGAAGTCATGTTATTTGACTTGTTTAGATACCAAAACTTTTGACATACACATATACATGTAAGATATATGGGAGAAAATCTCTAAAGAATCACTTGCACATCAGCTTATCTGACTAGTATTCTCTCTGAGGACAATAAGAACATTTACTCAGTTTGAACACAGAGAATTAAAGAATATTTCATCTTTGAAAAGAAGAGAGTGCACTGAACTGACCTGTACTCTGCGCTTCTCGTGACTATCTGTTCCTTGCTTCAAGGCTTGACTTAGGCTTTCCTGAAGAACAAAAGTTTCAAAATTCCTCAGACATTTATTTCTTGTATTAAATGATTTTAAAAAAAAAAAAAAAAAAAAAAAAAAAAAAGAAAGAAAGAAGTTTCTTTTTCTGTTCAAATTTTTTTCCTTTTTTTTTTTTCCAAAGAAGGAAATTTTCTGAAGGGACTACTAAAATTAAAATGTTACCCTCAAAGAAATTAATAAGTAATAGAACCTGGATGACACGCATACCCAGGCCATGAAGAAAAAAAAAGAATTCTCCATATTTAAGGCCTAAATTGAGAGCACAACTTGCTACAGACAGACAATCCATCATTGAAAGGCTGAAACTTGAGTTTCCCTGGTTTTATTCTTCACTTTATTTATTTTACACTTTATCGGTTCTATCTTATATTGAGCACTTTTAATTGCCAACTTAACTGGAGTTTATCAACTACGATTATGTGTCATTATTTTGGGTGTGTATTTTATATATATATATATATATATATATATATATATATATATATATATATATGTATGTATGTATATTTAAATAAGTTTTTTGTGGTACAGAATTTAATAATAGATAGGAAAAGACAAAATTTATAAGGCATTTTTAAAAGAAAAAGCTAAAAACAAAAATACAACTGGTTTTGTCCCAGAACTTATCAAGTTTATTTTTCTGGGAATAGAAATTTAAAAAGTGTGTAAATTAATTTAAATTAACAAATGGAATGGAAGAGAGAAAAAAAAAATTCCATTCTATTCCATTCATTAATTTAAATTAATTTACACACTTTTTAAATTTCTATTCCCAGAAAAATAAACTTGATAAGTCCTGGGACAAAACCGTTTTTTTGCAGGGCGGGGACTGGAAATTTAAGGCACTGGACAATTATTTTTGCCCTGTTCAGACGTTTCTATTTCTTTCTCTTTTTTTTTTCAATTTTTTTCCCAGATACCAATTTGTTTTGATATATTTATATTTGTTAATTGTGTTATCCAGGTTTTTTCACCAATCAAGTATAGTTACTAGTATAATATATGTGTGTATATATATATATATATATATATATATATATATATATATATATTGACACACTCTAAAAACACAGGCTGGTATATGACAATTACAAACTAAGCATATCTTTGGAAAATAATTATTGTAGATGCCACAGTCTGTTTAGAAAATAAATCAAGTAGATCTGTTTGATTCTCGCTCATATACATGACCTTATGCCAGTCCAAGATAAGCTGAGGAAATAACTTTGGTATTTCACCATAAGGTAATGGTTAATAAGTCCCAAATTTATACATTGTGTATAATTCAAAGGTATATTTTTATGGGATAAATTAGTTTAAAACGTCCGCATATTATGACATGAAATATGACTATAGTAATTATATTTATTTATAAAAATGCTGAAGACAAGTTGAAATTAAATCAGCCTTAAGTAAATATTTGCTTTTAACCAAAAAGATGAATGAAAATAAGTTGAAAAGGAGAGAAAAACTCACAACTGTGTCAGTGATGGACTTGGCATTATCTTCCATGTGTTTTATCTTTGTTTTCTGTTCTTCAATCAAATGCCGCTTTTGGCTGATATCTCGTTCAAGCCAGCTAACCCTTTTTAGGTAAATAAATATGAAAATGAGAATGAAAGTGAGGAAAAAAAAAAACATTTTGAATTCAGTTATTTTCTTCATTGTTTTTTTTTTTAATTTTATATTCTATTTTATTTTTTTAGAGGAAATATTCTGACCAGTGTATGACTTGATCAAAATGCAATGAAAACAAAACCTAAGAAAATACAATATGTCATACACCAGATTTTATACAAGTTAACATTTTGTTGTAAACTAGAAAGGGTTACTGAATGAGGAATAACCAAAATGAAGGTTGGAAATGAAATAGTAATCTTTATAACATCAACAAAATACAATACTCGCCAGCAGTGTGAAGTAGATAAACCACTGCTAGTGGTGGACTACTTAGACAACATATTATCCCCACTTGCAATAGTGTCCAATGTATTTATGAGGATTGGGACATACCCATTAGTCTTCATAGGTATGGTATATAACACTTTCTTTCAACGCTCATTCATTTTCACCAATTTTTCTTTTTTATCCTTCCTTCTTTTATTCATTCATTCATATTTCGTTTTTCATTCTTTCAAAACGCTTTCTTTTTGCCAATTTTTTCTTCTTTTCTTTCTGTAAGAAAGATTACGGCATGAGGAATAACCAAAACAGAAGTTGGAAATGAAATGGTAATAACATCAGCAAAATACAACATTTATGAGGCTTGCGACATACCCATTAGTATTCATAGGTACAGTATATAACATGTTTTTATAATAAAATTATTATAAACCAATTCAATATTGGTAAAGGTGTCAAAAAATACAGTATGTAATGTTGCATTTTATAATACAAGTCAATGTTTTCACAACTACTATATACTATAAACCAACCCAATTTTGGTAAAGTTTTCAAGATTACATTTATATGAGAAACATTAAGAAATTCATCTTATAATATTTATTCTAATAAACACCTTGTTTTACAGTTGTCACATTATTTTATATTCTATTTTACAAAAAAAAAAAATGACTATTTTGAAAACATCCTATGGGCCACACTGGATAGCTTGCAGGCTGTATTTTGTGCAGGCTTAATAAACAGAATAGGAATAGCAAAAGGTGATCTCAATTTAGGCAAAGCACAATTAAAAAAATTAGTTTTTAAATAGTAAAATGATTTTTTTTTATAAACAAATCCCAAAGATTTACAACATAGAAACACATTTTGGCAAACATGGACCCTTGTGCCCACAAAAAAATTGTGTTTCAAAAAGATAGTTTTTCCATTGACTCCACTAGTATTTCTTTATAAAAATGGTATGTAACAAATCTTTATAAAAGGTAAATAATTTTTTTTATAATCTTGTAAATAAGCATTACTGAGGGAGTAAATGAAGTTAAAATAATAGCAGTGTCAATGGAAAAACTGTCCTTTTCAAACACCATTTTTTGGGCAGGCATAAAGGTCCATGTTTGCCCATATTTTAATTAGAACACTATTCTATATACCCAAATAAATTATTATTTTATTACTATTACTTTATTAGCATTATCATTTTATTACTTTACATATTAATATAGGTATCTTTACAATATTTTAGAGGTAGATTTATATTCTAACCAGTGAATTGCCTGACCCAAATGCACTAAAAACACAACTTAAGAAATACAATATATCAGGCTTTATTATGCAAATCAATGTTTTCAGAATAAAATTGGTACAAATCCACACAGGGTTGATAAGATTTTCAAAATGGACTTAAAATTATATGAGCAATATTAAAAGTTTCAATTGAAAATATGGATAATAATTTGTTCTCCAAGTATCAGATTTTATTATACAAGCAAAATACAACATTGGTTGTAGATTTATGCCATAGGAACATATATTTGATTAACACCCAGATAATACCCAAATAAATTATTTTATTATTTTACATAATTATACAGGCTCCTTGACACTAAATTTTTAAGGAGTGGTTTCTACTTTGACCAGTGAATGGCACAATGAAAACAAATAAAGAAATTGATTAACAAATCATTTCACTTTCAAATGCACAATATTGTTCATGTAATATGCAGACTATTATCCTCATCTTTATTGTTTCAGTCAAAATTAAAATAGATAGTACCTCTGTCTGAATTTCTGGGATGAGAAGCTATCATTATTTACACTATTTATATTCAGACTAATGTCCTCACAAACACTAGTCAGAATATAAATAGTGTAAATGATAAAGATAGTAGTGAGAATAGTTAAAAGATACCAGGGATGAAAGCTCATTAGAACAGATCCAGGGCATTCACACTCCTTGAAAGAACCCCTCCCTGATTGACCATGTCTTAAAGGGTGTAGCCGTACTCACAATGATTATCCAATTGTGGATTGGTGAGGCTATTTATCCCATAGAGTTTTTGAATTCAGAATTGTCCTTCTTCTAGACTGGTTGCCAAAAAATATTTGATTTAAAATAATGGATTCCATTTCTTCTGCCCCAAGCTATGGGTTAAATAGCAGGACAGACTGGTTCGTTCCTATAGACTTGGAGTGGAGGCATGGAGGAGTAATGGATAGTGGCTCAGATTGAGGAATTGGAGAGTCAAGTTTGTTAAATTCACTTACATGCAGATACTGCTTTGAAAGGTATGATTAATAGTGGGCCTAATTAATTAAAACAATGTAAAGAGTGACATTAATTGCAGTTAATTAGTAAAGAGAAAATTATTGAGTATGATTGAGAAAGAAACAGATATAAATAGAGAGTGAAATAGAAAAAGATATAGAGAGAGGGAGATTCAAACAGGTATGTAGAGAGAGGAGGAGATAGAAACAGATATATATATATATATATATATATATATATACAAAGAGAGAGAGAGAGAGAAGGTAATAGAAACATATATATTGAAAGAGGGAGATCAAAACACACACACACACACACACACATATATATATATATATATATATATATATATATAGAGAGAGAGAGAGAGAGAGAGAGAGAAATAGAAACAGATACAAAAAGAAGGAAGTTGAGAAAAATATTTTTTTCTTTTCCTAAGGAGAATCAAAAAAATTAATTATATACAAAGACAGTGAAATAATGACTAAATAAAGTCATTCTTGCACAAAACTGAATTTTTCATATGCATTCATTTGCCAAAATTTAAAAAGCCAAACCTCAGTGATAGATAGAAAAGAATGAGCAATGAGGCAAAGCAAATCAATTTCCCTACAAATACCTTATCACTTCAAAGAAAATGGTCTGTTACACCCATTGTCAGCCTTGACAGAGATTAATTAAGAATTTAAGCTAATATCTTTTTCTCTATTTACATTTAGACTAATGTCCTCATCCTTGTTGTTATTATCAGAGCATTTTGGCCATTGTGTGCTCTGAACTTCTTCAGGTGCTTGTGGGTCAAGGTAACCTTCAGAAAATTTTGAACTGAACCTTTTATTTAATCTAGGTTTTCACAAATAACATGAAAGGGCCACATGGATCATAGAAAATTAGCAAGAATAATTTTTTAGTGTAAATTACTAAGGATGAATGAGAGAGAAATAGATATATGGAGAGTATGAGTGAGATAGAAACATATATATAGAGAGGGATGGCAAGAAAATTCTTTCTTTTTCTATTGAGAGTTAAAAGGATTAAGTAAATATAAAGACAGGGAAATAACGGCTGAATAAATCATGCTTCCGCAAAACAATGACTGAATTTATCATGATGAATGCAAAAACAAAAGCTGATTATTTTGAAAACCCCTTGTGAGACATATTGGGGATTATCATAGGGAGCATTTTGTGTAGGCCTAATTAACAGAATAGGGATCACAAGAGGTGATCCAACTGGTCTGACCCACATTTCGATTTCAACAAAACCCAATTAAAAAATTAGCTTTTAAATAGCAAGGTACAGGAATTTTATAAGCAAAACCCAAATTATAAATTAGAGAATAAACTTCAAAGCAGACATTTATGATTTTGTTTTTTGTTTTTTTTTTTTATCTAAGTAAGATGTCTTCAATGTTATTCTTTAGAAATATGATTAGGCAAACATGGATAAACATGCCCACAATAAGAAAGAACTTCAAAATGATGGTTTTTCCCATGATATTGCTTTTTTTAACTACTTTATCATTTCAAAAATGGACTCTTCAGTAGGGACCTTATAATAAGTAAATATATAGAACGACTACTTCATAAATGCAAACTTATATAATTATATGAACAAATCCAGCAAGGCTTCATTGAATTTATAGTGATTGACTAAACATAGCTCAGTTATGGCACAAGGGAAAAAGTATAAGGCACCCAGTTAGGATCAAACTCACTACACACACATGTTCTAGACACAGCACAGGGACTTTTAAACATGGTGTTCGCATGCATGCATAGGACCAGGGTATAAAAATAGTACTGTTTTATTTTCAGAAGTTAACATATTTTCAATTATATATATTTTAAGGGATGAAACACTACATAGAATTTTTTCAATTTGTCATTCAATTATGCAACATTTTTCAGATTTATAAAACTTTATATCATATATTTAATCATATCATCCCAAGCAAGGCAATAAAGCCACTAAGACACAAGAAGTTACTGAGTGTGAAAGAAAAAGAAAAACATTAAGGAGAGAGAATAATAAAAGAAGAGGAATCAAGAAAATGGTAGATAACAATTGACATGGCATCTAAATTTTTGAAAATCAAGATTGGCTAGAAAGCCAGAAAAGAGTTCCACAAGCAATGTAATGCCCCTCATTGAACCTGGTCAATGGTAACCAATAATGTCACCCCCACAAGTCGATCCTTGTCAACAGCCACGCATAATGTAAACCTGTGTTGATCTTCAAGTTCCTGAAGACCACCATGGTTACCATTTAGCTGACTCTTCAATCATTAACACATGACTCATTGTCATTGGTATCATAATGGTAGACATGACTCCACTTGACTTAGGTGGCATTTGTTTGTCCATGACCATTCACTCTTCTGCTACATTGTGTTTTTTGATCTCAGAGTGTAAGAAGATCGCTGATAAAGCAAACTGAAGCTGAGTGATATGCATATAACCCTTTCCATGGCTTCTGCTATCATCTCTAACCTAGATCCACACAGAGCATGTGGACCCGATGGTATCCTTGTAATAGTCATTAAAAGATGTTCTCCCAAACTAGCTCCTGTTCTCCCCATAACTGTATAATAAATGTCTCACTGCTTCCTGTTTTCCTGCCTGATGTAAATCATCATCTGTTGTTGAACTCTGGTGAACCATTCAACCCATCCAGCTATTGGCTTATTAGAATTCTACCTCTTTTTGGAAAACTCCTAGAGGCCATAATCAAGGCTGAATTGATTCATCATCTTTCATAACAGAGCCTTTTCTATGAGAAGTAATATGGCTTTCGTTTCTCCAGGTCAACTTCTGATAATTGCAGAAAGAGTCTACCATGCTCTAGATAAAAAAACAGTGAAACTCAGACTGTAGCATTTGACATCTCAAAGGCCTTTGACAGGGTTTTGCATTCAAACTGAAAAGTTACAGTATCTCAGGACTCATTTTTGAGGTGATCCAGTCATTCCTATCTAATCATGAAATGAAAATTGTCCTGAACAGCCACTGATCTATATCATTTTGTATTAATACAGGTGTCCCCCAGACCTCCATCTTTGGTCCTGTACTGTTTTTAATCTTCATTAATGACCTTCCAAATGACATCAGCTCTCAGTTTGTGACAACACTACCATTTACTCCTGCCTCAATAATAAGGTAGATCAGTCTGACATGGTCAAAATGGCAGTCGATGTCTAAAACTACCTCAGAACCATTATTAGCTAAGGAAAAAGATGCCTTGTCACTTTCAACACCTCAGAAAATAAACTTCTTTTCATTAATCATCAGAGAAACCCCTCTCTGTCTTCCATTAGCATGGCTGATGTATTCCTCCAGTAAAATGACTCCTTTTGTCTTCTCAGGCTAATGTTCTCAGTTGACATGAAGTGGAAAGACTATATTGAATCTATTGCTAGGTCAGTTACTAAGAAAGTCAGTTCACTGTGTCATGTGAGATGATTTTTCTCTCTGGAATCTATCTTGCATATCTATAAGTCTACCATTCATCCATGCTTAGAATACCGTTGCCATATATGGTCAGGTGCCCCTGCTATTTACCTGGAGCTCCTTGATAAAATTAAAAAATAATCAGCAGTATTATTGATCCTGATCTGGGAACTCAGCTTCAGTCACTTACCCACCACCATAAGGTTACCTCTCTATGCCTTTTTTAAAAATACTTTCATGGTAATTGTTCGGATGAGCTCTTTGCTATAGTACCAAGACTGTATGAATTTAAGCACAATACTAGACTGGCATTGAGATCTCATCTATTTACAATCGATTTGGCTAGATGTAAGCTGACAGTTTCTTTTCTCGCTCTTCTTGTTTCCTGCCCCATGCTTTCCAGCCAACTTTAATCTGCAAAAATTTAAATGCTATGTCAATCACTATCTACTGCCTACCCAACTGCTCTTTTCTCTTTACCAAAGTTTCTGTTCCAAATTCCTCCACACCCTTGCATGTTATTGGCTGTACTGCCTTGCTTGGGGGTGATAACAATTAAAATTATATATATATATATAATAAAAATTGGATGAGGTTGTTTGCCTATTTTCCACTGGTGTCCTTGCTCAGTGTTCAAGACAAGTTAAGATACTTAATGTTAATTTTCAAGTTAGATAGGTCTTCCCACTTGAAAGTTTGATGCAACATAATATTCCTACACTCACCATTTTTCTGCATTTGACCTTCTGCCAGATGAAACTAAACTTAGTGCATATCACTGACAAATGCAGGCAATAGACAACTTCCTGACAATATATTGTGCCAAAAATATATATGTATAATCTTTAAGACACATGTCCAAGTCCATTAATAGTTAAACTCATGC
>OZ010590.1:30766154-30796154 GCA_963932145.1 Acanthosepion lycidas
GAGTGTACAACAGCCGAAACGTAATAAATATGGCGACAAAGATAAGGAAAATAGTCCAAATAATGTAAATAGTGTATTTATTGAGTTATATTTATCAAGTTTAATATTTATTTCTATTGTCAAGAGTAACCTGTGGAAAAAAATATTATTTAAACTATTTGAAATGTGACTTGTTCAAGTATGAATTTAATATGATTACAAAAATAAAATAAAGGCTTAATTTTCAAAACATTCACAATACACAATATTCTTGAGGAAAAATATTGTTTTATTTTCATGATACTCTTCTCAGTTTATCTTTACAATTCTTTGATTGTATAAAGAGTTGTTTGTGGCTAAATGCTGGTTTTATTAATTGAAGTCTACACTCCTACAATGTTTAATATTTAGCCTGATTAACCATCTCTATGTGCAGTAAAGTAATAGTAACTGTTATATTTGGTTTTAAGTAATTTAGTGAAAAAAAGTAGTAAAAGGAATCTAGGAAAAAAGGACTGACCGTCAACTGCAAGAAGACAGAAAGTATGGTCACCAGCAAAAGAAAAAGCCCAAGATGCAAGTTACGAATTGAAGAAGTTAAGATCAAGCAAGTACAGCAGTTTAAATATCTGGGAAGTGTTTTAACAGAGAATGGAAAATGTAACACTGAAATCTGAACAAGAATTGGATGAGTGAAAAATGCCTTCCAAAAGGCAAGACTGAGAAATAGAAAATATTTTAATAAGAAACAAAGAAAAAAGTACTGGATTGCTGTATGGCATCTATCCTCTGATATGGCAGTGAATTCTGGACAATCTTCCGACAGGTGGGAAGAAAACTGAAGGCAAAAGAAATTTGGTTCTACAGAAGGATACTGAGAATTCCATGGGCAGAACAATTAACCACCATGGAAGTCTTAAAGAGAATGGCAACAAAAAGGACAAGAGGGTTTGCTAAACTTAACCCTCACTAGACATACTGGTGGCAAGACAAATAGGGAAAGGAAGCAAACCATCTACCTGATGAACTGGTATGAATGGATGGTGGAACAGAAGACGAGAGCAGAGAAAGGGAGAAAAACTGTTAATGGCCACAAAAGATAGCAAGTTTTGGAAAGTTATGTTCTCCCATATCCTGAAGGGACATATCCCATAAAAGAAATACTAGTGAAAAATTTACATTTCAAGTTTTAACTATGAAGAAAACTGTTGTAATAAAATACTAAAAATATTAAACCACTTGTAGACCATGTGTTATACAGACCACTTGTTAAGTATTATTAATATTACAATTAAGTATTATTTTAAATATATATATATATATATATATATATATATATATATATATATATTCTAGCCAAATTACTTGCACCTTGTTGCATGTCACATTTCTTTTTGTAAGAAAATGATGATTGATTTTAAATCATTGTTATAATTTGTAGACAAAAATGATGCATTTCAATATTTTTCAATGATCTTGCCAATGTGACCTCCATCTTCTGGCTTTCTCTTTCTATATTTTGGATAGGAGTCATTCCCTTGTTCAAATTTAAATTAAATGAAATGAAAAAGAATTTTCAGTGGGAGGTTTGTGCACACTGGGGACCCTTTTGATCAAAATGAAACATACTTATCCAAGTACCCTGGGTGAATTGATTAAAAAAAAAAAAGAAGATATGAAATTCATTGTAATACCATCCTGAATATGATGATAAACTACATCTGGCAGCTAGGCTTCTAATCAAGGGTTTTTGAGGAGTGTGGAAGCACCTCTTAATTGCTGTTGTTCTGGGGTTATAGCACCTGTTAGGGTCCCAGCTATATGCAAATAGTGAAACCCCCAAACTATGATCAAAACATTATGAAAGTATAAAACTACCAGCAATAGATTTTAATGGCCAAAATTATCAATGCTCCCAAGAAAATTAAATTTTGTCATTAAATGATCCATAAAGAGTTTATGACCTTTAACCTTTACCACGTTGCAGGCAAAAATAGTCGCTGTAGAATTCTCTCCCTTTTCTGCTTCAGGCACATTCTGTCGCCTTGAGATGGTTGCAGAAAATAAACACCTGTCAACTGTTGTTTTCAGCATTTTAAGCTGGAAATCGCTGACTACAGCTTTGGAACATGGTTAAACTTCCATTTTCCAATGCCAGTTTAAATTTTCTAGATTCTACATGAGGTGTAAATACACTGATTAAACCCACATTAATTTTTTCACAATGTTTCGTAAACAAAAATCGTCACATTAATATCCAACAAAGCTTTTATTCAGCAGTTTTTTTTGGTTAGGACTCCAATGATAATTTTGAAGGCTTTTCTTGAGTGTATAATGATAGTGAAGTGGCTGAAGATCATAACCACACTAAGTGTTCATGTTTTTGCACCCTCAAAAAAGAAAAAAAAAATGCAGTGGCAAGGGGAACAATTCTAGAACGAAATTAGCATGGCAAATGTTAAACAAACAACCCAACCAATTATTGTAATAATCTAACCATAATTTTAACTTAAAGAATTCAGTTTTAATTAAAGAAGTTAAATTATTAACATAAAAATATGCATAAAATGTACTGAGTTTCTGAGTCTTCCACAGAAAATTTTGTTCAGTTTTATACAGCATCTCACCTTTCTTAAACTTAAACAAAACCAGTGATATTAGAATATGAGATATTTAAAAACAACAGTAATAAAAACGAAACTAAAGCAGCAGGAAGCTGAATGAGGCCATATAGACACACCTGATGCCCAGAATTTACAATTTGAAGATGAGTATCCCTGTATCTTCAGCATCTTTTTTAATTTATAATTATAACAGTCATTTGTTATTTTGCTTCCTCTAACTACATAATGGGGATTCCATCACTAAAAATCATTTTTTTTTTTACTCTGTAAAATTACTTTTGAAGGACAAAATGCTTAACTGCGGACTTTTTCCATTTGTCATTCAATTACACACCATTAGTCAGATATATAGTTTTCATAACATATTCATCCATATCATTCAACAGAAAAGATATTTAAGTTACCTTGAATTAATTATTACTATAAAAGGTTACATAATAAAAGGTAGGACTACACTTGCTACCTTGTACCAGTCAAGACTTATTTGATATATAACATCTTTTTACATAAAAGATTATTTGATACATTCGATCAATATATACATTATTTACATATTGATTATTTTCCTCATCTTTGTTGTTGCTGTCACTGGTTAGGCAAGATGCATACTTCCAACAGACATTGGGTCAAGTACACTTTAAAAAAGGTAGATAATCATGGTTAGGACCACTTTTCTTTTTTTTTTTTTTTTTTTACTTAAATAGATGGTAAATAAGATTTCACAAAAACATAATCACAGATGAAGCAACATATTATTAAATAAGAAAATATACCTGTTTGTTAGGGTTTTCACCTGAGCCAAGAAATTTTCATTGTCAGTTCGAAGAGATTTGTTTGCAGTGACCTGTCTACTCACTTCACTTGACGAGGCCTGATGGAGGGGAGAAAAATATCAGAAACATAAGGTTCATTTATTGTTTCATGTGGCTGAGAAAAATAATGACAATGAGGAATGCTCATAAATATTAATCAGGTTAGCTGAAAAGTTAGACAAACTATGGAGGACATAAAAGGACACAATTCAATGTCTAATAAATGAAAGTTAGTAAGTGATGTTCTTGAATCTTTTTTTATGTAAATTGGTATTTAAATTATTTTAGTTTGAGATTAATCTATGCGTTGTATATTTTGAATAGCATGAGATTATGGATTTAACTGTTCTCTTAATTTTTTAACATTTTTGTAGTCATGTATGTTGGCTTGGAAAGAGAGTAATTCTTTCAGGAATGGAGATATTGGAAAAATCCAGGACACAGAATTATATTTCAATAAGATTCACTCCTGAGAGTTTCCCTTTTTCCAGTTCCTTTCTCTTTTAATAATTGTGGAATTCTTTAGATGAAAACACAACTTTGAAACTAAAACATTTAAAAAAAAAAATCAAGAAAATCACTGCTACAGGATAACATATATAAAATATTCCATCAACTTGTAGAAGAAAAACTTAAAAAATTTCCATAAATTAAAATTTAGATAGATTCAAATCATAGTGGACACATTATTAGAACGTGTTCAATCAGTTTCAGGCAAAATAAAAACCACTTTTTATTGAAAATTATTAATTTGATATGAAACCCTACTGAGTGGATGCCAACTTAAAATTTAATTAAGTTATAAATCACAGAAAAAAATTATTAAAAATTACAACACTTAAAGCATACATCAAATAATTAATCTGACAAGTTTCAGCTTTTAAGCATGTATAGTTTGAAAATTTATACTCTTGAAGTAACACACTTTCAAGCAGAGCTGAGCTATTTTTTTATTATAAAATTTGGGATTAACACTTTTGTTTTATCCTGTTCTTGTTCTTTGTGGATCAATCATATATTTGTTTGGTTTTTTGGGGTTTTTTTTTCAAGGCCAAATTTTCACCTCTTCACTTCAGAAAATAATGTATATTATTTTGCAATTTCTTTGAGTTGATCCACATTA
The DNA here is from genome assembly GCA_963932145.1 of Acanthosepion lycidas. Lineage (NCBI taxonomy): Eukaryota > Metazoa > Mollusca > Cephalopoda > Sepiida > Sepiidae > Acanthosepion > Acanthosepion lycidas. Next base: position 30,770,693 of record OZ010590.1, read on the forward strand.
TTTTTCCAAGTTCCTTGAACTAATGTAGATTATTTTTTAAGTTGAAGATATTGCAGAGTAATTTTTTTTTTTTTTTTTTTTGCAAGAGAAATGCAAAAGAAAAAAGAAAAAGATATTGAGTTTGGAAAGAAACAAAATATTTTACCCTCAGTGGAGGTTTCTGCAACAATGCTCTTTTGAACAGGAAGGAGTAGAGGTTTATCTCTTGTTTTCTGTTCAGGATTAGGTTTCCAGTTCCATCTAAAGTCACTCTATGCTTCTAACAGCTCTGTTTGAACTCTGAAATGCTATTCATTAATTAAATCTTGACCTCTTCAAATCTAGAATTAGCCTTTCCTACATAGCCCCAAGAATTTCACTTCTTGCCTTTTCTTACACTCATACAACACCATGGAGTAACTCTCTACCTTGAGTGGCTCTTCGGCCTTGTATAGGGTGAACATTAGTAAAAAAACAAATTAAAAAAAACAAAAACAAATGGGGAAACTGAAATTTTTTACTTCATGCTATAAAGTAGTAAAAACAAATGACAGAAATTTGGTGTGTTTCTGTTCAAATACTGGCTCATGATATGTTTTCCAAAAGCAACATTAGCCATAAGGCAAGGGAATTAATTTGTAACATTCTGCCTAACCACCATGTTGAATGAGATACAACAGTAGAATAAACAGTGTTACTAATTTGTGCCAAATGTGGGAAAGTTTCAAATTTACTAGTGCATAGTAATTATGGATTAACAATAAATAATAAGAACATTTATAGATGAAGAAATCTAAAGATTCTTTACTAAAGAACAAGGCCTGCATTTAATCAAGAAACAAAAGTCTGTTAATATATGAGAGTAAATCAATAAGTCCACAGTCTGAGAATTATTAGCTAGAATTCTATCTGAAAATATTCAATAAATGTTCAAGCTAAGTCATCAATAAATTAAATTTATTTTTTTTTAGAGTAAGGTTTACCTTGTACAAGGCTCAAGAGCCACTCAAGGTAGAAGGTAAGGGGTAGTTTATATGGATATGAGAGGAAGATAATGGTTAACTCTAGGCATAAACAGATTAAGATTGTAGTGATTGGGTATACGCCCTCTTGAGCAATGGTTCATCGGAAGAAGCTGTTTCAGTGAAACCTACTTCTTAACAATGGAATACAGAGGGAATGTGGATAGTTTGTATTATGGGGTCCACCCTTTTCTTATATAAATGGACTCATCCTGCTGCCATAAAAAAGCCACAGTCAGTCATGTAGTCTGAAGGTAGAGGAACAGGGTGAAGAAAAAGAGTGGAAAGTACATAGACATTGTGATTGAGTTGACGTTAGAAGTTAGTTACAAGGACGCCCGACTCTAAGGAAGTTTACTTCGAGAGTGTATATAGCGATCTTTGATTAATACTAACCTGCATTCCTGGATTTTACTAACAGCATTACCTTTTGTATTTTGTGTAAATACATTTAATTTCTTAGCTTAAATACTTGTGTTTGTCATTTATTGGAGACCGATTTTTCACACGGAATCCACAAGAGTTTGCTAATATGTAAGTGGCATGGCAGGTCCTAGCCATAAAGGTTAGACTCAGTGGAACCAAGGAATGTAGTTCGTCTGAGCATTTTCTATGGAAGTAGCAATAGAGCAGTGCGATGCTCGCCACATGCCCCCTGTGAGAGAGAGATTGGAAGGTGGAAAATAATTTGTCACCCACTAGAACTTGGAGGTGCTTTTGAACTCTATCAAGACTGGAAAGTGAGGACTGGGCAGCTCTTGCCTAAATACAACAACAGTACTCCATTTTTGGCCTGATTTGATGAAGAAAAGAGAGTATGTAGAAAAATATATATTTCTTGTATAAAATAAATACATTTTGTCATTAGGTTGTAGGCATAATGATGTACACTACAGTTGAAAAAGTTTGAAGCCACTCCAAGAATTAGCATGAGATGAACTTGACAGAAGAGTGAAAAAAAATGAAAAAGAGCTCTTAGAGTCATTAAAAAACGAATGGAATCAATTATTGAACTTATACTTTGAGAAACTTTTGCAACAAAAGCCAAAGATTGGTGCTGCAGTAATCAAGAGTGATGGAGGATATTTTGACAAGAACAAAATTTAATCACAAAATGCTTTTTTTTCTTTTTGCCATCATAAAATTTCTAATAAAAATCATATCTCACTTTTTGTAAACATGTATAATAATTTTCTCTTATTTAAAGTACAAAACAACTATTTTGGGGGATAATGTAAATGATTAGCAGAGGTTGTATCAAACTTTTGAACTGTAGTGTACCTACATATTTATGAAAAATCCTTTTAATGTTTGTAAGAAATACAAAAAGTAATTCTTCATGTTTTGAGCTTAGTGTAAAAATTAAAAAAAATGACAGTGTGTACAATTAAAAACAGGAGTAATTGCTTGAAATTTAGATTATAAGAAATGATGAACAGTTAGTCATTTTTCAAGTTAGAATACCATTTTTCCCTACCTTCAGTCGCGCTTCCAAATCTTTTTTATTCTGTTGTAATTCTGATATTTGTTTTTGCAGTTCTGATGTCATGTTTTTTTCTTCTGCTTTCAGAATTTCCATTTCCTTTTTCTCAGAAAATGCTGACTTTTCTTCTTGCAGTTTGTTAAAGTCCTCCTGAAGCTTCTGCAAATTTTGAAACAAATAAGAAGATTTAGTCTGGATGAAAAAAAGATCATAAGATCTTTTTTTCATCCAGACTAAAGTGATTTTCGTGAATTTTAACCAAAGATCAAAAGAAGAAGCGACTGCCATATTGCAATATAATTCAGTGGACAATTTGAATTTATCACAAACAAAGAACTGTACCAAATAATCACTTGATTGATTTGTTTTCTACAGCTTAACAACCTTTCACAGGTTATTTAAAAATCAAACAGTAAAGTAGCTGTGGATAGTTTGGATGACCATTATTTCTACCAAGTACTTTGGTTCTATAATACATTTGGTCTTTGGATGCCTCAGCATGAAGATTATGGGAGTAAGGAAGAAAGGTGATGATTGATCCTTGACTTGAAGAGGTCAAGGAATTAACCATAGAGTTTGCTTGACAAAGTAGCAATTCTTGAAACAGACCTTTATTTTTACTAGTAAAAATACTAGTAAAAATACTAATAAAAACTGATAATTAAAAAAGTATTAAAGGAAGTATTACAACAATTTTACTAGTGTATGTAAAAACAATAACATCAAATATGGCACTATGTGATCAGAGAAAAATAACGAGTGAGCTTCTAATCTCTTGCAATTGTTAGTTCAACAAAAATTAAAGCAAGTTTAGGTGCCATAATTTGGAGTAATGATTAATGAGGTAGCTTGGTTGTTATTTCAACTGAGGATTTTGATTCTATAACAGACAAATCTTTGTACACTTCAGCATGAGATATATAGACAGGTTTCCCAAAGATAAAAGAGATAAATCTCGTGAAGTCATTGATTGTTATTTTTGGTCTTTACATTTTACTGATGGTTGAAGAAAAATTATCTGAGTAGACACTTTGAAAAACAACTAAAACAATGCTTGGCAATGCTTCTAAATAAATAAATGCAAATGTCAGTGTGTCACACTTTTTCATGGAAGCAATAGCCCAATCAGGCAGACTCAATGAGCAATTCAAAAACATTCCAGGCTGGATCAGGACCTGTAATCCTGAAATTCTGGATTCCCAAGTTTTCATTATTGCAATTGTTTTTGGCAATTTGTTTCACATGATTTTTTGTGACAAATCTTTTTGTATGATAACAAATTTTATAACTTGGAAATAAATTTGGGCATCATTGAAATTAAGTGTGAAGTCCAGTGAAAGTCACCCATGAAATAAAATGGTTGTTTGTATGTAAAGTAAGGACCTACATACATCAAATTGTCTTTAAATAAGGTGACAGCAGAAATATTATTGTTGAACTTTTCAAAGGTAAGCTTAATATTAATTCAATACTTAAATGCGGCAATCAATTTTGAGATCTATTTTAGTTTATTGTTGCCTATCGCTTACAGCATTAGTATGAATTGCAAAAAGAAATCTCTGCCAACAGATGACCAGATTGCAATCAAAAGTGTGAAGGCTGTAGCAAGTAAAAGAAAGTCCCGTCCAAATGAAAACCCTGATTAAACAGCAGCTAGGACAGCTTCCACTGCTGAGAATATGCATAGACTTAGGGACTCTCAAACTCCTGAACAAGCTGAAGGGCCAATTAAGAGCCCTCCACAGGAGCTACCTTAAATACTGCCTGATAGAACAGCTTTTAAGCTAGCATCTAATCAAAATTCAAGATAATTTTACTAATAGCCATAAACTGACAGTTTGTATAGTTGTAATGAAAAGAAATTAAGATGAAAGAAGTACTAATCAAAAATTAATAATGGCTGATAATTACAAGATATATTACTAATGACTAAAAACTGCGAGTTTAAATAGTTATGATGAAAAATTGTGATTAAAATTAAGATGAAAGAAATTCTAGTTAAAAATTTACAATGAGAGACATGAGGTGTTTCATTGTTCTTTTTTTTTTTTACCTGGGAATGTTGTCTGACAGACTTCAGTTTTTGATTGGCCAGTGTTAAATCTGCTTGTAATTGCTGCACAGTCTCTTTAAGTTCACCGATTGATTTAAATGCTGAAGAACGGCAGCTCCTCAAAATGACGATCTGCAAATATATGAAAATTACAACTTTATCAAACAAAACAAATGCACATATTGTACACAGAAATTCTGAGTTGAAAATTAAAATATCCACAAACAAATAACATTGGATTCTTTTCTTGCTTTCTTGGGTGCCATGTTTGATACACCCTTGGGTAGTCATGTCTATTTTTGATACATGATTGACCTGAAAGAAGAATTCTTACCACATTACATTCTGTGGTACACTGGTTGCTAACCAGGACTATAGGACCCAGTCTGTACTGCTATTTAACCCATAGATTGATGTAGAAAAGATGGATTCATAACATCAAGAGGATTTGTGTGTAAGTGAATGAAATGAACTAGACTGAATTCAAATATGGTTCCCTAATTTCTCAGTGAGAACATTGGATTAAACAAAGAAGTTTTTTTCTGAACCCAAAATATCTAAAGATTAAAAAAATATTTGGCTGCTTTTGTACAGTTATAGAAAATACCTTAGTGATTTTGGGGCAGACCAATTTATTAAAACTTTATATAAAATAGTTTAATGCTTTATGGGCAGATCAATTTTTTTAAACTTTATTACATAAAATATCTTAATGATTTCTGGGCAGACCAATTTTTTAAACTTTATATAAAATTAATGATTTCTGTGCAGACCAATCTGTTAAACTTTATATAAAATAATTTAATGATTTCTGGGGAGAGCAAATTTATTATATAAAATAGTTTAATGGTTTCTGGGGAGAGCAAATTTATTATATAAAATAGTTTAATGGGAGAGCAACTTTATTATATAAAATAGTTTAATACATTTAGGAGAGGGAAGTTATTTTAACTTTATTATATAAAATACCTTAATGATTTCTGAGCAGATAAATTTTTTAAACTTTATATAAAATACTTTAATGGTTTCTGGGGAGAGCAACTTTATTATATAAAATAGTTTAATACATTTAGGAGAGGGAAATTATTTTAACTTTATTATATAAAATACCTTAATGATTTCTGGGCAGATAAATTTTTTAAACTTTATATAAAATACTTTAATGCTTTCTGGGGAGAGCAACTTTATTATATAAAATAGTTTAATACATTTAGGAGAGGGAAATTATTTTAACTTTATTATATAAAATACCTTAATGATTTCTGAGCAGACCAATTTTTTAAACTTTATATAAAATACTTTAATGGTTTCTGGGGAGAGCAACTTTATTATATAAAATAGTTTAATACATTTAGGAGAGGGAAATTATTTTAACTTTATTATATAAAATACCTTAATGATTTCTGAGCAGACCAATTTTTTAAACTTTATATAAAATACTTTAATGGTTTCTGGGGAGAGCAACTTTATTATATAAAATAGTTTAATACATTTAGGAGAGGGAAATTATTTTAACTTTATTATATAAAATACCTTAATAATTTCTGGGCAGATAAATTTTTTAAACTTTATATAAAATACTTTAATGGTTTCTGGGGAGAGCAACTTTATTATATAAAATAGTTTAATACATTTAGGAGAGGGAAATTATTTTAACTTTATTATATAAAATACCTTAATGATTTCTGAGCAGACCAATTTTTTAAACTTTATATAAAATACTTTAATGGTTTCTGGGGAGAGCAACTTTATTATATAAAATAGTTTAATACATTTAGGAGAGGGAAATTATTTTAACTTTATTATATAAAATACCTTAATGATTTCTGAGCAGACCAATTTTTTAAACTTTATATAAAATACTTTAATGGTTTCTGGGGAGAGCAACTTTATTATATAAAATAGTTTAATACATTTAGGAGAGGGAAATTATTTTAACTTTATTATATAAAATACCTTAATAATTTCTGGGCAGATAAATTTTTTAAACTTTATATAAAATACTTTAATGGTTTCTGGGGAGAGCAACTTTATTATATAAAATAGTTTAATACATTTAGGAGAGGGAAATTATTTTAACTTTATTATATAAAATACCTTAATGATTTCTGAGCAGACCAATTTTTTAAACTTTATATAAAATACTTTAATGGTTTCTGGGGAGAGCAACTTTATTATATAAAATAGTTTAATACATTTAGGAGAGGGAAATTATTTTAACTTTATTATATAAAATACCTTAATGATTTCTGAGCAGATAAATTTTTTAAACTTTATATAAAATACTTTAATGGTTTCTGGGGAGAGCAACTTTATTATATAAAATAGTTTAATACATTTAGGAGAGGGAAATTATTTTAACTTTATTATATAAAATACCTTAATGATTTCTGAGCAGATAAATTTTTTAAACTTTATATAAAATACTTTAATGGTTTATGGGGAGAGCAACTTTATTATATAAAATAGTTTAATACATTTAGGAGAGGGAAATTATTTTAACTTTATTATATAAAATACCTTAATGATTTCTGGGCAGATAAATTTTTTAAACTTTATATAAAATACTTTAATGCTTTCTGGGGAGAGCAACTTTATTATATAAAATAGTTTAATACATTTAGGAGAGGGAAATTATTTTAACTTTATTATATAAAATACATTAATGATTTCTGGGCAGACCAATTTTTTAAACTTTATATAAAATACTTTAATGGTTTCTGGGGAGAGCAACTTTATTATATAAAATAGTTTAATACATTTAGGAGAGGGAAATTATTTTAACTTTATTATATAAAATACCTTAATGATTTCTGAGCAGACCAATTTTTTAAACTTTATATAAAATACTTTAATGCTTTCTGGGGAGAGCAACTTTATTATATAAAATAGTTTAATACATTTAGGAGAGGGAAATTATTTTAACTTAATTATATAAAATACCTTAATAATTTCTGGTAGATAAATTTTTTAAACTTTATATAAAATACTTTAATGGTTTCTGGGGAGAGCAACTTTATTATATAAAATAGTTTAATACATTTAGGAGAGGGAAATTATTTTAACTTTATTATATAAAATACCTTAATGATTTCTGAGCAGACCAATTTTTTAAACTTTATATAAAATACTTTAATGGTTTCTGGGGAGAGCAACTTTATTATATAAAATAGTTTAATACATTTAGGAGAGGGAAATTATTTTAACTTTATTATATAAAATACCTTAATGATTTCTGAGCAGAGAAAATTTTTTAAACTTTATATAAAATACTTTAATGGTTTCTGGGGAGAGCAACTTTATTATATAAAATAGTTTAATACATTTAAGAGAGGGAAATTATTTTAACTTTATTATATAAAATACCTTAATAATTTCTGGGCAGATAAATTTTTTAAACTTTATATAAAATACTTTAATGGTTTCTGGGGAGAGCAACTTTATTATATAAAATAGTTTAATACATTTAGGAGAGGGAAATTATTTTAACTTTATTATATAAAATACCTTAATGATTTCTGAGCAGACCAATTTTTTAAACTTTATATAAAATACTTTAATGGTTTCTGGGGAGAGCAACTTTATTATATAAAATAGTTTAATACATTTAGGAGAGGGAAATTATTTTAACTTTATTATATAAAATACCTTAACGATTTCTGGGCAGATAAATTTTTTAAACTTTATATAAAATACTTTAATGGTTTCTGGGGAGAGCAACTTTATTATATAAAATAGTTTAATACATTTAGGAGAGGGAAATTATTTTAACTTTATTATATAAAATACCATAATGATTTCTGAGCAGATAAATTTTTTAAACTTTATATAAAATACTTTAATGGTTTCTGGGGAGAGCAACTTTATTATATAAAATAGTTTAATACATTTAGGAGAGGGAAATTATTTTAACTTTATTATATAAAATACCTTAATGATTTCTGGGCAGATAAATTTTTTAAACTTTATATAAAATACTTTAATGGTTTCTGGGGAGAGCAACTTTATTATATAAAATAGTTTAATACATTTAGGAGAGGGAAATTATTTTAACTTTATTATATAAAATACCTTAATGATTTCTGGGCAGACCAATTTTTTAAACTTTATATAAAATACTTTAATGGTTTCTGGGGAGAGCAACTTTATTATATAAAATAGTTTAATACATTTAGGAGAGGGAAATTATTTTAACTTTATTATATAAAATACCTTAATGATTTCTGGGCAGATAAATTTTTTAAACTTTATATAAAATACTTTAATGGTTTCTGGGGAGAGCAACTTTATTATATAAAATAGTTTAATACATTTAAGAGAGGGAAATTATTTTAACTTTATTATATAAAATACCTTAATGATTTCTGAGCAGACCAATTTTTTAAACTTTATATAAAATACTTTAATGCTTTCTGGGGAGAGCAACTTTATTATATAAAATAGTTTAATACATTTAGGAGAGGGAAATTATTTTAACTTTATTATATAAAATACCTTAATGATTTCTGGGCAGATAAATTTTTTAAACTTTATATAAAATACTTTAATGCTTTCTGGGGAGAGCAACTTTATTATATAAAATAGTTTAATACATTTAGGAGAGGGAAATTATTTTAACTTTATTATATAAAATACCTTAATGATTTCTGAGCAGACCAATTTTTTAAACTTTATATAAAATACTTTAATGGTTTCTGGGGAGAGCAACTTTATTATATAAAATAGTTTAATACATTTAGGAGAGGGAGATTATTTTAACTTTATTATATAAAATACCTTAATGATTTCTGGGCAGACCAATTTTTTAAACTTTATATAAAATACTTTAATGGTTTCTGGGGAGAGCAACTTTATTATATAAAATAGTTTAATACATTTAGGAGAGGGAAATTATTTTAACTTTATTATATAAAATACCTTAATGATTTCTGAGCAGACCAATTTTTTAAACTTTATATAAAATACTTTAATGGTTTCTGGAGAGAGCAACTTTATTATATAAAATAGTTTAATACATTTAGGAGAGGGAAATTATTTTAACTTTATTATATAAAATACCTTAATGATTTCTGGGCAGATAAATTTTTTAAACTTTATATAAAATACTTTAATGGTTTCTGGAGAGAGCAACTTTATTATATAAAATAGTTTAATACATTTAGGAGAGGGAAATTATTTTAACTTTATTATATAAAATACTTTAATGCTTTCTGGGTAGATATCACCAAATTTGTTTAGTCCAGCTGATTTATTAAGTGAAAACTGCTTCTGCTTCAACACTTGCTACCTCACTATTTTTACTTAGGAGATAAAATGTTAAAAGCATCAGAATGAGGTATAGGCCAATAACCCCCAAACAAATTCTTCTCTGCTAACTTATCACATTTACTATAGCGCTTCCATTTTGGGGCCACCGCAACTGGAAGATAAAATAAAGGGGGAGCAGTTAACATAGGCAAAACAAAAATTGAATTTTAAAATAGTGAAGACATGTTTGAGTTCATTTTAAAAAAGGTATGAATCTATTTTCTTCTCACCACCTCCTCATTAAGAGTGAAATATAATAGAGCAGACTGGGCTCCCAAGCCTTGGTTGGCAACTAGTCTATGAGAAAGACAACTCTGAATTCAAACCAAAAGAGGATCCTCTTAAGATGGTTAGATATACAGTCTGTCTGAAATTATGCAAATCACATAAACTACAGTAACTTGAATTTGCTTTGAAAAATAATTTTTAAATTATAAACAATTAATGTAGACACCAAAACAAAGTTTGTATTATATTTTCCAGTAGTTTTAACATGTTTTATTAATGTTATTTGATTTATTATTAAAAAAAATGCATTCTGAAGTTATGCAAGACCAGAAAATCAGTTTTTACCTCAATAAAAAGGTAATAAAGAAATTCAAGACATGGAAAAAAAAAAAAAAAAAAAAATAGTTTAATGCTTTTTAATATTAGTTTAATCTGCATAATAACTTTGGTCAGTTCAGTTTTACAAATTCCAAATATCGCAAAATAAAATTAATAAAAGTGGCTAAAAATTTCGTTAGGATTTTACCAAGGGTATAAATGGACTAGTTTAAATTTGACAAATATTGTTCCTGGACTTTTTGAATTATTAAAGTTTAGGTGATTTACATAACTTGAGCTGTAAACTTTGATTTTCTTTTCTTAGCTCCTTAGCTGATGTATAGGTTTCTAAAAGGTATAGGTCTGATGAAGTTTTCGTGAGCCAGGCAAGCTGGAAGTAAATTTTAAAAAAAGAACTGCTGAAGAACAGAGAAGAAACTCCTCCTCACAAATTGCCTCACCATGGTACAAATGAAAAAAAGGGGTGGGCAATATAAAAAAGGACTGAGAAAATAAATTTTAAGAAGTAAAAACACACAAAATAATAACAACAAAATATGTCAGATAATTTGATTTCCAGAGATATTTCCACTGAGTTTTTTCTTTTATGATTTTATTCAATCTCTTCACTGCAGGAGTAAAGAAGTAGCTTAAGATGGGATTGAAATTGACTTCCCATACCACATGAGCGTGCTACAGAAAGCTGTAATCCCTATATTATTTGAGCTATTAAAATAATCTTTCTACTACTGTTTTTGATCCAGCATTATTCCATGTCGTATTGTTAACTACAGAGTATCAGTTTATGTTGGGTTGGGTTAGGTTGATTAATTTTAGAAAGATGCCAACACCTAGTGGGTTATTTAATGTTCAAATCAGATTTTTTTGAATTATGGAGCATTGCAAGACAGGAGGATTTCTTTAGCAACAAAGAAAAAGATACTAAGCTGTTACATGACATCTGTCCTACTTTATGGCAGTGAACACTGGACGATTTCCTCAAGGATAAAGAAGAGACTCAAGGTGATGGAGATATGGTTCTACAGAAGGATGCTGAGGATTTCATGGGCCGAGCATGTGAGCAATGATGAGGTCTTAGAGAGGATGCAGACAAAGAGGAGGCTCATGCTTAACATCAGGAAGAAGCAGCAGAAGTTTCTGGGACACACAATGATCAAGGTGGGCTTTGAGAATCTGTTTCTCATGGGTCAAATAGAAGGAAAGAGTGACAAGGGAAATCAGTGTGTGATATTCCTGATGGGCTTGAGCAGGTGGGTGTCAGAATGTGGTCTGGGGGAGATAGCAGAATGAAGAAACTTATTGAGAGCTGCAAGGTATAGAGCGAGGTGGAGAGCCATGATTACCTAGGTCCTGAAAGGACATGACGCATAAAAAGAAAGATTTGTGTGTATAAGTCTAGGCTTTTAATATTGCTGCCAAATATGGTTTGGTGATCCTGCTATACATTTAGAGATTCTTCATAAAATCCAAAGAAGAATCTGCAATGTTATTGGTCCTGACCTGGCATTTCAGCTTCATTCACTTTCCCAACACTGTAATGTAGCTTCCCTGTGCCTTTTATATAAACACTTTCATGGTAATTGTTCTCATGAACTTTCCTCTATGTTACATAGACTTTATAAATTTAAGCACAGTATAAGATTTTGCGACATCATTTTACAGTTAAATTCGTTAGATGTAAACAAATTTTATAATAGTTTCTTCTATTGCACTTCTCACTTGTGGACACCTCTTCTGACTTCTTGCTTCCCAGTCAACTTTTCTCTTCAAAAATGTAAATGTAATGTCAATTGCTATCTTATGTCTTCTTAATTCTAGTTGTTTTAGTGTCCTGTCTCCTTAATAGTATTTTTATCTAACACTCAGCAATCCGTTGCATTTTAGTGGCTTTACTGCCTTGCTTGAGGTAATTTACTTAGTTTCAGGATAGGTAAATGCTGGTCATTCATATTTGAGTCCATAATCATTTAGTTAGTTAATATCTAAGTATTTGTCATTTATATTGCTGCTAAAGGAAAACATTAACAAGGAAAACTCAAGCCATGTTTTTAAATAGCCTTGTCAGGTTAAAAAATTTCTTATGGGTATAATGAAAGGCACCAAATTCATTCAGAAATATCTAAATTATCAGCTGTATACAACCACTTTCTAACATCAATGCTTAAAATGGCTTTGAGCAAGTGAAGCTTGTGGATATTGGCAAAGACCATTGTCCTTGTGAACTGACACTATAGAATCACAAATCAAGAACTGTACCAAATAACCACTTGATTAATTTCCTTTTTACAGCTTATTATTTTTTCCAGGTTATTTAAAACCAGTAAATACTTGTAGATTTAAAGAATTTTTTGGAGATAATTATTTATTGATACAAGTTTAACCCGTTAACCTTTAGCTGTAAACAAGCACTTTCTCAGATTGATGGTTAAAAATGGTTTTGAGTGAGTGATGTGTGTAGGTCTCAATGAAGATCCATCTTTGAACATTTTGGCTAGCATTAAAGAATCCCAAACAAAGAATTTTACAAAAAAACAGAAGCCACATCACTTCAGGACTTTCAACAGCAGCAACAGTTAAAATGGATAGCACATGTAATATAAAAAAAAATAATGACACTCAAGATGTTGACATTCCACACTACTTCAACAAAGAAATTAGGAAGGAAACCCTCATCAATACTGGAAAGAGCAATAACAGCTAATGAACTTGAGAAACCGGTTTTTATCAAAAGTTGTTTTAAGAGAAAGATTTTAAAAAATGTCAACCAACAGTAGTACAAGCTGCTGAGTCAATGAATGTTGAACGTTTCCTTATAAGAAAACAACTAATATTACTATTATCATATTTGAGACTATAAGCATTTACTTAATGTGCTGATAGATAAATATTAGTCATTTATATCTGAGTCTTAAGCATTTATTTGGTAGGCGGCATTTTTCAAGGAAGGGGATCTTACTCTTCTGTAGGGAGCATGCAATTCGTGTATTCTTTGCTCAGCTGAAAGGGCAGAGTTTTGGTTGTCTGGGATTCTGAAGTATTATTATTTGAAAAATAAAAATACTTCATCTCAGGATTCAAATCCAATTCTTAAGCATATATCACAAAAAACCCACATTAACCCACTTCTGTCAAATTTTCAACCCTAAGTAACATCATTCTGACAGGTAAATACAAACAACAAAAAATCTCTGTCCTATGAAAGCAAACATATGTAGTTAATGAACCAGGGGGAGAACTTTTTAGGGGAAGTGCAAAAAAAAAAAAAAAAAAAAAACAAAATTGGTTGCACCCAATATGTGTGGAGGAGGGGGAGAAAGACTGCTGTTTTATCTATTAAGAGACTTGGGAAATTCAAAGTTGTTGATAGCACATTCAACAATCTATATATCTACTAGCAGCATGGCCCGGCATTGCCCATGCTTGATTAAAAAATTGTACGACTCATAGAGCAATCGCTATCACTTGACTTAAAATATTTTTGCCCTTCCTTGCCTTTAAAGGAGTGCCCTTTGCAGTGCTGATATTACTACGATTAAAGCAATAGTGTTGACAAAGTCGAATATGTCATTTATGGCTCAAAGTCAGAACTGGTAGCAGGGATAAAAAAGCCGGATTTCAATGGCCCTGCACCCATTCCAGAATTTGAGGTCAAATGTTTTCTTCCACTCCACTGCACACACTGACCTGTTTCTTCCCTCGGATTGCATCACCTTAAATTAATCTGCATTTAGGAAATACCCAACTGGAAAAAACATTTTTAAGGGTTGACCGATTGTCGATTTGCACTCTGTTTGGGGGGTGCTCAGAGTTGAAACTTCACATGGTGACTCCCAATGGCCTCCTCATAAATCCGGTCGGTTTTCGCTAAAAACCGACATGCGGTTCAGGCGCAATCTGAGCAAATCGGTTTTTGGGTTATATCAATTTTCAGCAGTGTTTAGCGGTCAGTGGCCATGAAACTTCTGGATAACATTTCTAATGATAGACTCTAAGAGGGTGTCAAATTTGGTTGAAATGCGATCATTCCTTCTGTAAGCAGATTTTTTCGATTATCGATTTTTTCGGAACCTGAGTCCGAACTCAAAAATTGGCCTCTGTCATGTCCTTATGGCAGCCATTTGCAAGCTTGTGGTGAAAAACGCATCGAAATTGGGTGAGAAATGCAGCCTAGGCGAGGTAAAAACGCCCACAACAGACAACATGAGAAATATAGATTATCGATTTTTTCGGAAACTGAGTCCGAACTCAAAAATCGGTCTCCGTCATGTCCTTACGGCAGCCATTTGAAAACTTGTTGAGAATTGTGAGATTATCACACTCTCAATGTATTTTCTTCTAAATGACTCCTTTTCTCTTCTGATCAGAATGGCATTTTATTAAGTAAAAAATGTGATCAGATGTATTATCATGAACCACTTTAATGTGTTGTTATGCAGCATATCTCCACAATGTTGATATAGTTTTTCTAAAGGTTTCTGGATGCTTTGCCAATGTACATCATGCACATTTTGTACAATTTATTCTGTATATTCTTGCCTCTCTCCTGATTTGACAAGGCTATTTAGGAACATTGAGTTCTTAGGTTAATGTCTGGGTTTTGTAAGAAAAGTTACAAATATTTTGTTTAAAACATTGCCTATCTTTCAGTTATTATTAATTTCCCTTACCTATCAAAAATTGGGAACCCAGAAAATGAAAAAAAGAGATAATAAAATTTCAAATACAAATTTACAAAAATATGGTACACTGATGTACCAAAAGTCAATAGATAGCAGTAACTGAAGGTAATGGTAGGTGGTACCATCATAGCTTCTTCTGGTGTACCAAAAGTCAATAGATAGCAGTAACTGAAGGTAATGGTAGGTGGTACCATCATAGCTTCTTCTGATGTACCAAAAGTCAATAGATAGCAGTAACTGAAGGTAATGGTAGGTGGTACCATCATAGCTTCTTCTGATGTTTCAGTTATCTCTTTTTAACTCCACTTTCCAAGTTTTTGTTCACCACTGCACTAGCCAGTTATTGAACTCACAACTCTTTGGGTCAAGTCACAAGTATGAAGTGTAAGAGAAGAAACAATTTTAATCATTTCACCCTAGGCAAGGCAATAAAGCCACTAAGATGCAAGGGGTTACTGAGTGTTAGAGAATATGAGAAAACAAGCACTATTAAGGAGAGAGGACAATAAAAGAACAAGAATTAGGAAAACAGAAGATAATGATTGACATTGCATTGAAAATTTTTGAAGATCAATGTCAACTGGAACGCAATAAGCTGAAAGAGAGTTCCACAAGCAAGAAGTGTGATAGAAGAAACTGTTAGCAGGGAATTTTTGGTCACATCTAGCTGTTTAAACTGTAAAAAGTGATTAGATACTGCTGTCAATCTAGTACTGCACTTAAATTCATAGTCTCAGTACCATAACTTCATCAGAAAAATTCTGCTGAAAGTATTTATAAAAAAGGCACAGGGATGCTATATTACAGTGATGGGAAAGTGACTGAAGCTGGGATGCCAGGCCAGGACCAATAACATTGCAGATTCTTCTTTGGATTTTAACAAGAATCTCTAAATATATAGCAGCAGCACAAGTCCAGATGTAGCAGAAAAGGATAAATGGTAGACTTATAAATATGTAAGATAGATTCTGTTGAGAAAAAATTATCTAGCATAACACAGGGAACTAACTTTCCTAATAGTGAACCTAGCAATTGCTTCAATATAATCTTTCCAGTACATATCAGAGGAAAACATTAATCGGAGAAGGTACAATGAGTCACTCTACTAAAGGTTAGCATCAGCCATGCTGACGGAAAGTGAAAAGTGTTTTCTCAGATTAAAAGAGAGCAGTTGCATTTTGGAGGCATTAAAATTAGGAAGCCATTTTGTGGCCCAATTAACAACAGAATATAGATTATTTTTTTAGATCAGCTACCAATTGTCATTATCAAACCACTCAGACTTTTTATTAAGACAGGAATAAATGATTGTATCATCAGCGAAATGAGAACTGATGTCACCAGGAAGGTCATTGATGAAAATTAGGAACACTGTAGGTCCAAGGATAGATACCTGGGGGGGGCATCTGGATTAATGCAAAAACATCTAGAAGAATGACATCTTTCATTTCCTGATTCGATAAAAACTGAATCGGTTCAAAAATTTGTCCAGAAGGACCATAACCTTTCAACTTCTGAAGAAGATGAATATGCCAAACACTGTCAAATGCCTTCAAGATATGCAAAGCAACAGTCCAAATTTCAGCATTCTTCTCTAAAACTTAGATTCTTTCAGCAATAATCATTAACAGATCAGGAATTATACAATCTCATTATACAATATTAATTGTGAATGCTACATTGCTTATCTGAAAGAAGACTCTGCGAGATGAGATGCTTAGCCAATTCAAAGTTGATTAAAACCTTTAGAGGTAGAAGGCTAATAGCCTGATAGAAGGATCAGATGGTTCACCTGAGTCCTTAAAGAGAGAATCAGATGGTTCACCTGAGTTCTTAAATGAGAATTTCCAACAAGCAGGAAAGCAAGAAGTAGCAACTTATTGTGCAGTTTAGAGAGAACAGGAGTCAGTCTGGGAGCACATTTCTTAAGGACTATTGCAGGGATACTATCAAATCCACATACTTTGTGGGGATCCAGTTTAGAGATGACAGAAGTAAACATGAGAGGAGTTACATGCATAACACTGATCAAGGACTCAGTTTTAAGGGGAAAATCAGGCAATAATACACCAGATGAGTCAAGAATAAAATTTGAGAAAAATTTTGGAGAAAAACATTGTGCTTTATCAATAGAAGAAGTTAATACATCAAACTGAGTGAAGAGAGGAGGGATAGAAGACTTACTCTTGTTACAAAGCCACTAGTTAGAAGCTATGAGGTGTCTTATTCTATCTGCAAATGAAAACTTACTCTCTTTGAGGGTGTTATGATGTTGATTTGGGGTTAGTAGAGACAAACGCCAAATAACATGTAACAATAAAAGGGGTTTTCATAGGCTGGTAAAAAGGTACAGAAATCGCCTGAGTAGTCAATAACTAGCTCAGCTAAGAACTTCTTTGTCTCTCGGTCTCTCTCATGTCAACTGACATGCCACTATTTAAAGTCTTTGTTCACAGACGCAGACAAGTTCATCTTCAAGAGGGGTGGTAGGTTTCCGACACAACAGAGGGCATGTTTACAATTGTTACAAGAAGATACAAATTGGTTTCTTTTATGATCAGAACTATTAGAAATAGAACACTTGGAAGAAGTAATTCCTGTGGGCTATAGTAGCAGAACAGATTGTGGTTTCACCTGGTATTTCCAAGAAGGAATAAAAGTATTGATGTCAGCTTTGACTCAAGAATAAATGTCAGTGGCACAATTCTTTTTCTTACCTGTCTGTCATGGTCTGCCATATTTTAACTAATTTTTCCATGAGAGTCATATCACTCCTCTTCAAATTTTGGTAGATGCTGATATATTACACTTTACTACCAATGAAAAGATAAAAATATTAAAGTAACTACCAATATAGAACCCGCAGACACTTCCAGAAAAATGCTTCCCAGGTAGCAAAACCTAATTCATTTACAGAACACAGATAAAATGAAAAAGTCTACTTGTAGAGGTGAGGTAAGGTAAGATGAGCAATTCTCATAATTCAGCCAATAGAAAATTTCACATTAAAAGCAACTACAATGTAGATCATAGCCTGAAAATTATACACAACACTGAAACTGATTATTTGTTTAATATTCTTTGTCAAGACATGACCTCTGAAATATGTCAACAGACATATAACAGAAACACATTTAGCAATTTACCTGTCTTTGTAAATCCTGGAATTTTTGCTTTGACATTTTCCCCACACGTCGACCACCTGTAACAGGTTTGGATACTTTGCTCCCATTATTGATCCTTTTTTGAGTAGAAATGCTAAGAGGTGAGGTACTTGCATCTTTCAGTTGGGCTGAATGGAGAAAGAAAAAATTCAAAGACATGAGAAAAATGTTCACTGTTGAATAATATAAGTGATCATGACCCTCCACAGTTTCTTCTTCTTTATTATCTGAGAATTGCCATGCTTTCTAGAGAAAGATCATGTAGCCTTCTTCACTGTTTGTAATTCAGAGCTTTCCATCTCTTATACAGGTTGTCTCCCAAGGCTAGAAAATTTCTCTTTCTGCTCCATGAGCACATTCATTCAAAATTCAAGCAAATACAAAAAGCCAAGCCTACTCTGCTATTTAAGACAAAGGTGGAGGAAGAATAGATTGATTCATACTTTCCCCAAAGAGCATGTGTGCAAAAGTGAATGCAGCAGACTAAGCTGAAATTTGAACTTGGTTCAGCAATTTTCTTTTCTGCACCAATATGTTATAACATGAGCACATATGGTAAATACAAAAAGGGAAAAATTTTGAGTTAAGAAGGTTCAGTTCATTACAGGATATTGTTTACAAAGTACACAATGCTGATATTAAGAAAATCACAAATTTTGTTAAATATTCATTTTTCTGATAAGATTTGAAGAAAAATGATTTAAGAAAAATAAAAATACTACTGCAGTGTGTTTTTAATATGTATCATTTGAACATGTGATTTAATTTCACACTTGATTGAAATTTATGACATATGTACATATGCTGAAAGATCACATTTCAACATGACTTTCTATAAGATTCATGGGTGGATTGTGAATTTTAAATGGTTTTACACTAAAAGTGAGAACAGAAAAAATGAGATGTATTTTCTTTATTTGTTGCTCTTTATATACCAAAATGGGAAACTCTATAAAAACAGCAAAATTGATAGGTGCTGTTTATAGATATGGTGTCATAGCTGAAAATACTATTCACATGTTCAGAGGAGGACATTTTGATCAAGATGACCAAGAACATTTTGTTCCAAAGGTTGTCATGGCCAGTAGGATAATGGAGATAATCTCCTACTGTCTATAAAATGCTTCTATGGCATGTGTTTCAAATATCCTGACAACTATGACCAGCTCAAAGGCAGAGAATGGGTCAGGGGGGAAAATTGGCACCTCATAACTGGCTGCTTTTGGTAGCTGAAACTCAACAGCCCAGGGAGGCAGTCCATCTAGAGGAAGAAAAACCCTGATTTTAAACCTCCACTGTCTTGCAGTCATATCCAAATACAGAAAAGGCTATGGAAGTAAACAGAGACAGAAAACCTAGAATGGTGCCCTGAAGGCAGTTGGCTGTCAACAGTGACAAATTTCCAGCAACTCCTGCAGCCAAGCCGACCCCAAATGTAATGCCCTGTATTTCTCTAGATCTTGTTCATACAGTCCGGTGCATGTAATCTTGGCAGTATATACACCATGGAGAGGTCCACAGGACTGAATTTTGACTAAACATGGTGCTACCTTTATCTTGTGAAATAAATGGATGCTGACTATATAATTTAACAGTAATTTATATTTATAAATTCAGCAATTTTCTATAATGAATATAAATTTCTATAAATTCTATCAATCATGTGATATAAAAAATTACTATGTTAATGAAATTTTGTAAACTTTATAAAAAAATAATTTTTTAATTTTTAATAATATTATTATTGTGTATGAAAATAGCATCATCATAAAAATATCAAAAACTATTTTAAAGAAAAGATTTTCAAGAAATTATTGTAAGTATTTAATATATTTGACTACAAATTAAATAAAATTGCAAAAAAGAGCATAATACCATCTCCTACCCCTACAAAAAAAAAAGTTACTTTGATTTTTTTTCAATAAAACTGTGGTGAATTCTTGGGATTGAATTCAGGTTTGTCATTCCCTGACCAAAATTTTGCCACTTATCTGAATATTATTCATGAAAAAAAAAAAAAAATTAAGAGAACTGAATGCTTTAATTTTCCATTTGGTTTATTCTCAATTTATTTCTTTTTATAAGTTTTACTAAAAGATTCCAAAAATTCTTTATTTTAATCCAGATATTTGGGAAATTTTAGAATTTATCTATTTGCAATGACGATCTGGATCAAAAAATAGTTGCAATTTGAGATGAAAACTGCTTCAGGCACTTCAGATTTCTTCACAGAAATATTAACGGAATATTTCCAATATTTATTGCAGAATTAAAATTTATATCAGAACTGAAGAAAAGAAAATAAGATGTGTTTGTATTTCGTAGAGGATAATTTGAAAGTGTTTAAGATAAAAAATAGAAATTGTATATATGAAAAAAATAATTGTGTTTTTATTTTCTTTATGTTCTTAATATTTTATTTCTTTCTATATTAAATATATTTTAGAATCTGAAGATAAAATTCCAATGAAAGAGTAGAATGTACAGCAAAGAGGGAGAGTGAGGAGAATTATATCTCCCCAATAGAATTGGAGAAAAATCATAATAGAGAATAGAAATAAAAGAGAGATAGAAAGACCAAGAGAAAAGAAGTAGAGAGAAATTATAATCAAAACTTTTAATGAGGGAGATAGAGAGAAATAATTATACCAATGAGAAATAGAAGAATATGATACCAGAAAATGTCAATGAAAGAGAGAGAGAGTGAAGTATGTCTAGCCAAGAGAATAAAGACAGAGTGAAAAGGAAGAGAAATTTAAATCCAAACATTTTAACGTCAAAAAACGACATTATTACGTCATTATTTTTGCACCAACCTAATATATCAAAGGAGAGGGAAATGATGCTAGAAAATCACAATATGAGAGAGAAATATGTCTATTCAATAGAATTGGACAGAAGTCATAAGAGAAAATGAAAATAAAGGAGAGACTGAAAGAAAAGGGGAGAAATTACAATTCAAACTTTATATGAGGGAGAGATAGAGAAATTGGGATATCAAAGAGAAGGAGAGGGAAATGATACTAGAAAATCACAATGAGAGAGAGAGAGAGGGAGGGAGCAAAGTATGTCTAGCAAAGAGAATAAGAGAGAAGTCATAACAAAAAATGAAAATAAACAATAGATAGAGAGTGAAAAGGAGAGAAATTTCAGTTCAAACATTTAATGAGGGAGAGATAAAATAGATATACAAAAGGAGAAGGATATTCTACTAGAAAATCTGAGTGAGAGAGAATTATGTCTATCCAAGAGAATGAGAGAGAAATCATAATAGAAAATAAAAATAAAAGAGAGATAGATAGATTCAAACCTTTTAATGAAGGAGAGGGAAAAATAGGTATTCCAAAGAGAAGGAGAGGGAAATGATAGTAGAAAATCAAAATGAGAGAGAGAGAGGGCGAGAGTAATGTATATATTCAAGGGAATGAGGGAGAAATTAATGTAAATAAGAGAAACTTATCAATGTCTATACAAAGGGAGAGAACTTATAAAAATGTAAATTCAATAAAAGAGTAAATGAGAGTTTATACATAAAACAAACACAAATAAGTTCCTCTTCTGTGTGTCATGTTCTACCAGGACGTGTTTGATCATAGCTCTCCACAACTTCCTATCATTTGTTTTTTTTTTTCTCTCCTGTTCTGCTAAGCATTTACACAAGTTTGTTAAGTAGTTTAATCACTGCTAGAGAGAGACTGAGAGACTATGTATATAAAAAGACAAAGATTCAAAGAAAATGCATCTGTACTTAAAACAGAGAAGATTATGGCTTGAAAGAGAAAAAGAAAGCATGAGAATCTGAGAGAGACCATGCATATTTAAGAGAGTGTGGATTAGCATACTTAAGTATGCTAATCCACCCTCTCTTAAATATATAATAAATATATAATAAAGAAGAAGAGAGGTCATACATAATAAATATATAATAAAGAAGAAGAGAGGTCACACATAATAAATATATAATAAAGAAGAAGAGAGGTCATACATAATAAATATATAATAAAGAAGAAGAGATGTCATACATAATAAATAGAAAAACAGGGTGTGCATAAAGATTTATATAAAAGAAAGGTAGGAATGTCTACATGAGAGAGAGAAAATATCCTTGGTACGATAGAGATAGTATTTGGATATTCATAAAAGACAGACAGACCAGAAAAAGGGAAGGAAAGAAAGAAAAAAAGATCTGATAACCTTAGAGGAATCATGTTCAGAAAGAAAGTGGGGTGCCTAGCCAAGAGGAAGAGAGAGCATATAACAGAGGGAAGAACAGTAATAGAAAGTAGATGAGATAGAGAAAAATTATTGATCTATTACAAAGAGATAGAAATAATATCTGAGCAATAACAAGGGGAGAGAACTGAAGGGAGAGGATGAAAAGTGAGATTTTATAACACAATAACAAAAGCAGAAAGGAAAAAAATGTAAGAAACACAAAGGATAAAAACTATGTTGATTTTATTAGCTGTAAGATAAGCAAGACTTAATTCTTCATCACCCACCTTCTTACAGCATCACAGATTAAGACATGTAATTAAAAACATCATCACTGTGTTGCAAAATTAATTAAAAATTTTTTTGAACTTCCCAAATTACCCCTTGAACCAAATAAGTGAATTTAAACTATGTTCAAAGAATATTTAAGTTCTAAAATTTCAAAAACCAAAATATGGAAGATAGGAGAGAAAAATATAGAAGCAAATAAAAAGTTACAATTAAAATGTTTTCTTTCTCTTTTGAAAATTGAGAAATAAATAAAAAGCAAGACAAAACACTGTATGAGACAAAAGATGCTGTCAAGTCATATCACTTCCCTGCTATTACACATGCGTGAACCCTTAGCCCAGTAACAAGAATCTACAACATTCTACCCACTCCATCCCTACTTGGTAATTGTAAAAGTCCCAAAGGAAAGAACACCATGATTGGAATGCTCTCTATGAGGAGCAGAGGTGCCACACACCAGACCTATAAAGCAAGCCACAATGATTCAGCAAATGTCGACCAATATTGGATCAGTGTGTTATAGAATCCCTTTTACCTGTAACTAGACTTTTCCTCTGAAGAATTTCCTCCTTCTCTCTTGAAGGAATAGTGCTTTTGACCTGCTTAGCAGACCTGTCCTCATGTTCTTGGACCTGTTGTTGCTGTGAGCAATGAATTGGATGTGGACGAGATTTTGACATCTTCCCACGTGGAACCTGGTGCTTCTTGGAGCTTCGAACTGAAACCTGTCATTGAAAGGAAAATAAAGAGCATGTCAGGAAAGTAACAGAAAGTAGATTTGGTGAAAAGATTGCATACGAAACCAAAATACATTACACCAAGCAGTCAATAGAAATAGTATGAACCTTGTAAAACATCAGATACTTATTTTTTTTGATCAAGCTAAAATTAAGGGAGAAATTAATTAACTTTTGACATCTGAGTTTGTATCCTTATCAAAATTCCCTATTCAAAACTAGACACCTATAAAAAGTTCTATAAAATGAACAAGAGTTCTATAAATTGACAAATTGTTCTATAGAATCAACCAGAGACATTCTTATTTTAATGAGTGTGATATGTAGAAACAAAGAATAAGATATCCATCATCCAGGTATCTCACTTTCAACAGCTGGCTTGGAGAAATTAACACTCACAAGGCACACTGAAAGCCAAAGAAGCAGGGGAAAATAGCAAGTAACCTGACTGATGAGTTTGAATAGCTGTATAGTAGAACAAATATTACAAAGAGGAGTCAAAAAATTAAGTAACAGAAAGTTGTGAAGAGCCATAATCATTCACATCCTGAAAGTATATAGCACATAGAGAGAGAGATTGTTATTACAAGTCAGCTTATTCTGAATCAAGAGTACAGAATCCTTATGGCAATTAATGACTATAATGATCTGGTTTCTATATATTTATGACTGTAACAATAAAAATGGGAAATTGTAGTAAGATTTTTGCTAGCACAATACTCCTAAAAACAATTTCCAGTTCAATCAGGTTTCCATATTTTAATTTTTAAAAAAGATTTTTGAAGTTTAAATCGATACCACAGAAATATCAGATATAGATAAATCCAGAACTAGTAACATTAATTTCTGCATATTAATTTCTCTTGAACATTCTGCAATATTCTCTATCAGCCAGAATGGCATACTTATGATGATTTTTTAAAAATAATTAGGTTTAACGATGACTCATTCTGATGTGTCTCTTTTTTCTTCAATCAACTCACTCATTGAATTTTATTCTTTTTTTTTTTTAAATTTGTCATTCACTTCCCAACCTTTCTTATTTTTTTATTTCTCACTCAAACATTCTTGTTATGATCTTTATTAATTTCCACTTACTCTTCCTCTTCTCCATACATCCCTTACTCTTCCTCTTTTCCATGCACCCTTCCTCTTTATTCTGTTCCATGCATCTCATACCCTTTCTCTCTCTTCCATATATCCCTTACCCTTTCATTTTTCCATATATTACTTACCCTTTCTTTTTTGCATGCACCTGTTACTGTTCCTCTTCTTTAAACATTTTTCTTTTCAGTTTTTATGCTTACTTCTATTTTTAATTTTACCCAATCTGTCAAATTTTCTCTCCTCCTTTATTACCTTACTTTTCAGATCCTTTCTTTCTTTTCACTTTCCCATATTATTCTCTCAATATTTGATATATTTCATTTCCCTTTCAGATTCTTTGACATTCCCAATTTTTTCTATGACAAAATCTTTTCAATCATTATTCTCTTTTTGCTATAATTTAATCAGTTACTTTCTTTTCTTTCTTTCTCATTCTCTGTTTCTGTCTCAGCATTCTCCTTTCTTTCTCTCACAAACACTTTATCTCAATTATTCTCCTCCTATTCATCAAATTTATTCATATCCTTCTTTAAAAAAAAAAAAAAATTTCTTTTCAAAAGTCAACTTTCTAAAACATTTTTTTTTTTTTATTGCCCCTGATCCATTTAGACTCCACTAAAAATGCAAATTGGGAAAGGACATTATTGATTTATTTATCAATTTCAACACACTGGCACATTTTTCCAGAGAAAATAAAATTATCCCGGTTTGTCAGCATTCACATCACATGAATACAATATACATGACTATTAGAAAAAATAAAAGAGTCAAAGCTATTTATTTTGTCATTATAAAATCTATTCATAACATCTGAAATAAGTGCTGGATTAAGAAGACTTAGAAGCACATTTCAACACT
>OZ010590.1:30803654-30823654 GCA_963932145.1 Acanthosepion lycidas
CTATATACTATTTCATATATACATATATATATATATATATATATAGTTAAATTCCCAGATCAATTCTGTGGACAAGACAGATTGGTATAAATAAAATGACAATTGGAAAAAAGATCTTAGATTTAGATCTTACTATAAAGGTAATTTACATTAACCAGAAAAAAAGCCTTAGACAGAAGCGTCTATCTTTTTAAATTTGGATTTTTTTTTTAATGTAACTACAACAACAAGAACATTTCGATTTCATTTTTGCCTTGAAAAAGTCGGAAGACGAAACGCGTCAGCAAAATCTAAGATCTTTAATTGTCATTTTATTTATACCATATATATATATATATATATATATATATATATATATATATATATATATATATATAGAGAGAGAGAGAGAGAGAGATAGATGTACATGTAAGTTTATAGAAAATCAATTACCCAAGTTTATCATATATAAAAACATTTATGTCAATTAATTATACATATTTTTATTAACACACACTAAACCTAAACCCTTTTAGACATGGTTCAGGACCTTAGCAAAATATCTTCTTTTTTTTTTAGCTGGGCCTGAGACATGAAAGACAAGTGACTGATGGAGAGGTATGATGAGATAAAAAGAGGTAAATTTGGGGTGGATACACAAGTTGCTGCATGGGTAAGAGCCATGATTTGTGGGGGTGGAGGAATTGACTGTTGGCAGCCATATTGGCTCCATGGTGGCAATTATTTTCTCTAAAATCTGACCTTTTTGATGTGACTTCCTGATGAGGAGATTCTTGAACTGAAGCTGCTGCTGGCTGCATCATTATCTGTTTGTGCTTGGAACCGTGACAACAATGCTGCCACCAATGATGGTGCACCTGGCACTGGAGCTGGGAACTGTGGGTTGGGCTGTGGTGATGAGAACAATGGCAGTGGGTTTTGAGTCTCAGCATTTTTGCCACTGGTTCCAACAGCATCACTAGAATGGAAGAAGAAAGTGTTACATGGTTACATATACGAAAGGGGTGCTGGAAACTTTTCAGCTTCCAACCAAGAAAGGACCAAAAAGAATCTTATATTCAGCCATAGTTTGGGAAATGGAACAGGTTGAGAACATTTCTATATATCAACATAAAAATGAACTTTTTGAAAAGACCTCTTGGATATACAAGAAGAGTGCTGAAAAATTTTCAGTCCAGTCCAATTTCCCAAATCTGACCAAAAGGCCAAACATTGTAATTCACTGAATTTTCCTTCTTAATTGATCTGGAAGCCTTTCCACACACTGTGTGTGTGTGTGTGTGTGTTTATTGCTATTTCTTTAGAGAAACTTTTGATGGCATTTCTTATTTAATTTAAATAATTTTTTATTAAATATTTTAATAATGAAAATCAAAAAAGTATTTTTCCTTTACTTTTTTATATCAATGTGCAGGCATGGTTAATTACTAAGATAAGTCTAGGAGAGGATCAGTGAAGCACCCAATGAGGATTGAACTCCAAAGATTACACTATTAGTTTGCAAAGGGACCTTGGCTAATGGCCATGAGGTGGTGCTATATAAAGCAGTATATGAAGAAATGTGCACATTGTCTGTTTCCCATCTTCCCCTTTAGACACAGGATGCTGTAGGGACAAGACATGTTATATTTTCCCTTCTTAATCACCAGTGAACCATGTGTCACATTGTAAAGAAAATACTACACAAATGTACTAAACTGAAAAGTCTACTTTGTCAATGTAAATCTACCAACATATTCAATGGGACACAATGTATGCATAAATAAGGATATCTAAATATACACACTTCCCTTTTTTGTCTTTTTGTATCCTTCCTATTTAGTTTTGCTAGGGCAACAAAATGCCATTCTTATATACACAATATTGTTTGTAATTTCATTCTCCTGTTCAACAAAACATTTAATGCAGCTACAATACTATCACTACCTCTCTGACATTCTCTCAACTAATATGACTAAATCTCTACACAACAACTAAGTAATCCTGCAACATAAGTACTAGATTATTAAATATTGCTTTTCAGTACATAAATATATACACATGTCATATGTTTATGCAAATAAACTAAATATATGTATGAAGTGATATTTTTTCACTTACCTAAGGACTCAGAAATAGAAATATTTGATGTGGTTGTGAGTAAAAATATGTTAGGATGTTTAGAAAATTGCATCACATTTTTGGAGAGAGAATAAAACTCTGTTTTATTCATTTTAGTTTTATGTCAGGGCCAAGAATTGTTTTTATGTTCTTGAATAATAAATTTAACAGATTTTTTATTCTATTTTCCAAAATTTGACAATACTTTCACTAGCATCCAAGGATACCATCTACCAGAGTCACTAGCAAATCCCTGTGAAGATACCTTGTCAGGCATATTTGTCTTTTTTCAACACTCACATAGTCCACTTTACTTACACTTACTGGGAGAGAGCAAATTATCTAGCATGGTCAACAGTCTGAACAAGGTTAGCACACTCAAACCATCGGTTACGATGACTTGTGACTTCATGCTAGCACAACCACTGACAGGTCCCCAAAGAGTTCTGTATACCTAATATTACTTGCAAGGCTTGGTTCAACCTGTGGTATGGTTTACAGGCACTTTACAAAGGTGCCACATGCTGGGATCACCTCCCCCAAACTAATAACAGCAAGAAGTCATCTACCTGACAAATCGACCATGGTGAGAATTGAACTCGGATCTCATGGTCAGAAAGTGAGTGTTCTAACCACTAGACCATACACACATATATATATAATTGGAAGCATGGTGAAGTAATGGATAGCAGCTTGGATTGAGAAATCAGAGAGCCAAGTTTGAATTCCACTAGATTTCATTACATTCACTTGCATGCTAATAACCATCTCTTCTCGCTGCAGCTGTGGGTAAATAGCAGGACAGACTGAGTCCTATAGCCTTCGGTAGTGAATGGTCTATGAGAAGGACAACTCTGAATACAAAACCTGTGGATGATTGTTTGGGTATCTTGTGGCTTTCCGTGCAACAGTTCTCTGTATTTGGCTCTTCAAAAAAGTGTGGCTGGTTTTGCACAAGCCTTCACCACTATAATCAAAATGATATGTGGCAATAGTTAGTCTGTTGGTTCTAAGAACTGAGATGCTTGACCCTCATACATAAAAAATGACAGAAGAGTCCAGTATATGTATTATAATAGTATTATTAATACAATAATATCAAAATCCATTACTCAGGCTTTCATGTGATAACACAACCATCAGCCCTCCTATTTTATATTTTAAGCTTTAACTTATATTTTTACTACTTGTGTGCGCATGTGTGTGTATATATATATATATATATATATATATACATATATATATATATATATATATATATACGGACTTTGGCATTTTAAATAAATATTTATTTGAGTTATCTTGATGTTTTTTAATAAAACATCATTTTCCGGATCAAATTGTCAGCACAAAGATTTTGGTGGTATACCAGTACTGTTTCTAGATAGATAAGTTTATGGTTTGAATATGGCATTGAGACATGAAACTGACAGTCACTATGCCATGCTGATCCCTATGTCTACACTGTATGCAAATGTTAAATGTTTGAACACTTCATTGAGATATGACACTGACAGTCACTATGAAGTGTCGATTTCTATATCCACACTGTCTAGATCTATAAATGCTCTTTACATAAATACTCCCCTTATAAATATAGCAAATCTCTCTCTCTCTCTCTCTATATATATATATATATATATATATATATATAGTGTGATGTTGTGTAATGAATAATGGCTCAGCATGAAAAATTGGACTCCCTATTTCGAACCCCAGTTGGGTTAGTTACATTCGCGTATATGCAAATACCTTTGGGAAAGCTATGAATCCATATCTTCTTTATCAGCTATGAGCTGAATAGCAGGACAGACTATAGCCTTGGTTGGCAACCAGTCTAACCAAAAAGGAACAGCAGCCTACTACATAAGAGTCTTCTGCATAGTCAGTCATGAATCAAAATGATTGCTCATGTGTATATCACACATGGCACTTATCTGACTTGTGTGTGTGTGTGTGTTTTTATATATATATATATATAGAGAGAGAGAGAAAATGATAGATACCGATCTTAATCTGTCAAACCAAATTTTGAGAATTATAAGATATAAAAATTACTTACTTGGAAGTAGTTTCTGAAACTTCTTGCCAATCTTCAGCTTTGAAGTCTGAGAATAATTCCTGCATATTGTCGATACTCTTGTTCAGCAACTTCTGATACTGAAATATTAAATCGCAATCTTTAGAAAAAACTTTTCTAGAGGAAAGAAAAATTAAATAATCAGTAAATGAAAACTTGGCTTTTCACTTTTGGAATTCAGCTTCATTTCAGATATGTCTCAGACTTTTATTTTGCTGTTAAAATGGTAATGACAAAATTGGGACAACTCCTTTATTTATACAGAACCACTTTATGAATTCTTTATTTTTCAAACTTGGTTTAGCAAATTAATCTTTCTGATATCCTGTAATACTTGTGTCACTTCTTAAATGATTTGATAAGTCCCATTATGTTATGGAGTGATTTCACAGTGGAGGCTTGTATTTGTACTGTCGGTCCTAAAATAGGTTCGACGTACAAAACGTTAGGAACTTCATATAATAGGTATGATGCAAAGTAATCTAGTTGTGGTCGCTGATACTTTAGTATCTGACTAACGGTCGTCCGGCATCGACTGACTGACCGACCCATTGAGCGACTGACTTGTTACTCTTACTACTCCTACTTATTATAGGTGGGAGAGTTTATTAACTATAGAATAGGTGTGTTCCACTATAACATCCCCCACTAAAACTTTACTCCGTAGGAATAAACAGTTTTATTTATTTTTTTACAAATATATGAAAAAAAAAAAAAACAAACAACTTCATTTTTTTTTAGCAACATCGTAGAGTATCTCCTACGTTTTGGATCCACTTTTAAATGATCAGTTGCCTTTCTTTTTCTCCTGGATCGGCGTACCTCAGGTAAAATCATTGCAGGCACCTGCATTGGCGTTTCTTCCGCGGGACCACTGTCAATCACATCTGAAGCATGCCGTCTGATCTGGTTAATGTGCCTTCTGCACGTGAATTTTTCACCTTTCACCAAGTACATCACATTGCCAACTCGCTTTTCTATTTTTCCAATCTCCCAGAATGATTTATTCTGCTTATAGACCTTAAAATATATTTTTTCACCAGGATTGTATTTTTTTACTTGACTAAATTTTTCTCTACCTGGCTTTGTCTTTTTCGGTAATAATTTGTCGAAGACAGATCTTACCCGATGTGCGAACATCATCTCGGCTGGCGACTGTGAGGCTGGTGTTCCGTTATTTGGGGGTAATTCTGTATACCTGTAGAAACTTCTGTAGGGCTTCATCTGCAGGTATGTCCCTAGCTTTCTTTAGAGCTCTTTTCAGAGTCTCCACAAATTTTTCAGCTAACCCATTTGATCTTGGGTGATATGGAACTGTGGTAACATGTTCAACGTTGTATTCCTTACAGAAATCTTTAAATTGTTTTGATGTAAACTGACTTCCGTTGTCCGTCACAATTGTGTCTACTACACCAAACCTTGCGAACAATTCCAGCGGAAAGTTTTTAGTACTTTGCGTCGTCGGATTTCCTATCCTTTGTATCTCAGGCCATTTCGAGAAACTATCCACTACTATGATGTAATGGTATCCATTCAGTGGACCTGAAAAATCCACATGTAACCTAGACCATCGTAAGTCTGTTTTTGACCAGGGGTTAAATTTTATTTGGGGTGCCTTTGCAGCTAAAGCACAGCCTTTACATTTTGGCACTGCATCCCTGTCCATATTCAGCCAATATACAAAACTTCGCATTAGGCTCTTCATCTTAGTGCTGCCCGGGTGACCAGTATGAAAATCCTTTAGTATTTGCTTCTGCAGTATGTATGGAATCACAACACGTTATCTGTATAACAATACTGTATCACAAAGCAAAAAAACATTTGTTGTGTCCTGGTCCGTCTCTGCTATTTTTTCTTTTATTTTCAAAATATACTTGTCCCTGGTGGCTTCTTTTATTTTTTCTAGAGTTACCGGAAGTTCCTGAAATGCATTACACACAGTAAATTTCAGCTCTTCTTCTGGCTTCAGTGAGGCAATTACTGAGTCTTCTAATGGTTCACTCATTTTTGGAATTAACCTGGACAGCCCATCAGCGTAGCCAAATTTATTCGATGGTATGTACTCCATGCTGAAGTTATAATTTAGCAATATTGTACCCCATCTCTGTAGTGTTGGCTGTATGCACCGGCAAACCCTTTTTCAATCCAAAAATCAAAATTAGAGGCTCATGGCCGGTTTGTAGCTTAAAATTTTGACCGTGGAGAAAACGGTGAAATTTCGCTACTGCAAATATTATTCCTAGTGCCTCTTTTTCTATCTGAGAGTAATTCTTCTCAGCCGGAAGTAGTGCTCTAGAAGCATGCACAATTGGTTTTACTTGACCATTTGTCATTTTGTGTAAGATACATGCTCCTACCCTATACACACCTGCATCGCAAGCTACTATGATCTCTAACTCCTGGTTGTAATGGATTAAAAATAATTCCGAGGTTAACACTTCCTTTATCTTTTCAAATGCTTTCTGGCATTCATTAGTCCATTTCCAGGGTTTTCCTTTCTTCAGTAGTTCATTTAATGGTGCCCGCAGATCATACATTTTAGGGATGTATATTTGGTAATAATTGGCTAATCCCAAAAAACTTTGTTATGTGGTAATATCATTGGGAGCCGGCATATCTTTTATAGCTGCTGCTCACTCTGGGTCTGGCCTTTTATCATTCTTATTGATGATCTGCCCCAGATATTTTATTTTCTCCATAAAAAACTCACATTTGTTTTCCTTGAGTTTAAATCTAAAATCCTGTATTCTTGAAACTACTGCATTTACATGTTCCACATGTTCTGCTATACTTTTACTTCTCATGAGGATGTCGTCCAGATACACTACTGCAAAATCTAGACCACCCAGCATCGAATCCATTACTTGTTGGAAAATGGCAGGCACTACCTTAACCCCAAAAGGTAGTCTGTTAAATTTATACAGACCCCGACGTGTGTTTATGCACAAAAGTCTTGACGTTTCTTTTTCTACCGGTATTTGCAAATATGTATTGCTGAGGTCTATCTTCGAAAATATTGTGCCTCCATTAAGCTTTGCAAATACTTCTTCCGTTGTCGGTAGAGGATAATTATAGTCTTTGAGTGCTGTATTTAAACCCATGGAGAAATCAGCACAAACACAAATTTCTTTAGACTTTTTTTTCACATATACCGTCGGTGTAGCCAATTCACTATACTCAACTTTTTCAAGTACACCGGTTTTCTCTAATCTGTCCAATTCTTTATATATCTGTTCAATTGAAGCAAACGGCACATTCCTTTTCTTTTTGAATACTGCCTGAGCATTTTCTTTTGGCTGGAATTTTGCACGTTCCCAAACCTGGAGAAAAAACGTTAGGAAATGTTTCCTTACTAATTTTTGGGCTTCTGACTTTCAACCTTGTAATGGAAAGAATTTATCAGTAGATCCCATAATTGAAATTCTGTTATCCAATTCGTACCAAGTAAGTTTGTGGTATTTTCTATGACAAATGGTTTAGCTTTTCATGTTTTTTTATTTAACGTGACATTTGTAACAAATTCTCCAATAAATTGTATTTTTTCTCCCGTCACTGACATTGCGATTTTATTTGTCTTCATTAAAGTTGGTTTCCCCAACTTCTTCCACGTATGCAAATTTATGATCGATAGGTCAGAACCAGTGTCAAGTTGCATTTTTATTTTTTTTATTACTTATTTCGACGGTAACAAATTTTCTAGTTATTTCATCGTTCACCTCGTCAGACTTTAATTTTCTTATTTTACTGTCTTTATTTTTTGACCTGCAGTGCGAGCTTTCATGCCCCACTCTTTCACAGTTGAAACATTTTTTATTCCTAAAATCGCAATATCTGTACCAGTGAAGTTCACAGCAAGCAAAACACGGCTTCGGGAGTTTTTGTTTATTTTTCTCTGGTATTTCACTTTTTGTTTGATAATCCAATATTTTAGAATTCTTTTTGGTAGACTGACTTTCTTTTTTGTAGCGTATTTTCCTTACATGTGAAATGCCAGACTGTTCTATCTTTTTTGAATCTTTCCTTATGCTAACATATCTTGTGCAGTCTTCTGCCAACTTCTGTATTGTAATCCTTGGTTCGTTTTCTAATTTTGTCAGTACTAATTTTCTCAATTCTGCGTCTCTTTCCAATACCAGCCCCTGAACAAACACTAAGCACTTAAAATTGTCAGCTCTTAACTCTGCCAGCTTGAATTCTTCACAATGCTTATTCACATTGGCTGCGTATGCTATATAGTCTTGTTCGTCATCTTTCATCAGATTCAAACATTTCCACCACTTGTGAAACAAAGATGACTTTTTACTAAATAATTCACTTAATATATTTACCGCCTCGGTAAATGTCAACTCGCTAGTTTTTTTCGGTAAAATGTAGTTTACCAATTTGTTATGCTCAGCAGTTCCTAACTTGCTTAAAAGAAACCTAACCTTTTTTCCTTCAGGCCACAAGTGGCAGTCCTCGCTATACACGTCTGTATATTTTTTTATAATACTCTTCAAAAGTTATCTCTTCATCTGGACTGTACATGAACATTTCAACTGAATTCCATATTGTATTCTCTGGGAAAGAATCATTTTGTAGATTTTTCTTTCTTCTTCTCAGTTATTTCCAGAATTTTGTTTTGAAACTCCCTATGCATCTGTTCCATTTTTTGTTGAAATTGCATCTGTCTATTAAAAGTTTCCTCCTGTAGCTGCATCTGGAATGTCTTCTGTTGCTCTAATATTGTCATCTGTTGTTTCGATGGGAACTTAAAAAAATTCCTAGAATATATTTTTTCATTCCTTCATCTTCGCAAAAATTTACACAATGCCTAAATACTGTAGAGGGGGGGTCCAACGAATTTGCAATTTGTGACCTATTAGAGCAAACTGTATTATCGAGAAAAAAAAAATTTTTCTCAGTTGAGAATACGACAAATTTTTTCGGTCATTAAGTTGATGTCTTGTCTTTTGAAAAACTTTGCCAAGTCTTTATTTTTTTTTTTTTAAGTGTGAATCCGAGATTTTGTCACTGAAATTATTGTGACGCGCAAGTTTTTTCTTTTTCCTCCATATGAGTACAAATTTCGGCACCAAAATAATGTTGTGGCGAATTTATTTTTTTTTTTTTCCTCTTCCACCGTATGAATTCGAATCCCTTGTGGACAAATTTGTTATGGAGTGATTTCACAGTGGAGGCTTGTATTTGTACTAAGTCAGTCCTAAAATAGGTTCGATGTACAAAACATTAGGAACTTCATATAATAGGTATGACGCAGAGTAATCTAGTTGTGGTCGCTGATACTTTTGTGTCCAACTAACAGACGTCTGGCATCAACTGACTGACCGACCCACTGACTTGTTACTCTTACTACTCCTACTTATTATAGGTGGGAGAGTCTATTAACTATAGAATAGGTGTGTTCCACTATAACACATCATCATCTTCAAATGACTATATATATATATATATATATATATATATACATACATACATACACATACATATATACATACATAGTTGCATTGATGTGAGTTTGTGACCCTGGGTTTCATGCACTTCGCAATTGTCAGACAAACTTATGTTAGCTCTATCACTGATATTGAGCACTTTCCAATAAGTACTGTGCATATATAATATAATATATATGTCTTATTTCTGAAGATGAAAAAGTCTCAAGACTGGAGATCTGGGGAATATGGTGGTTGTTGGACCCCGTTAGTTCTGGTACTGGCCAAAAACTGCTGCACAAGCCATGGTCATTGATGGAAACTCTGTGGTGTGATGTGGTGACCACACTCTACACACTTTCCTTCCAAGCACTGCTATAAATAATGAAAGTGAACGAGAACATTATAATAGTGTGTATGCATGACGAAGTTGAAGCTCAATCTGTGCTAAGCAGCTTCATTCTGCGTACTTTAGCTCCATTACCATAGCAATAGCCTGGATACTTTTGGATTAAACCTCATATATATATATAATAATGTATATATATATATATATAATTTAAAAACAGTTTTATGCTATATTTATGGGTCAAGGTGGTTACTATCAGAGATAGAGCATATGTAAATATAAAAGTGGAAATTGAGGTCAACACTCAGTGATGACAATCTGTTTCATGCTTAAATGCATAGCTTAAAGATGGCCCAAAGATTGTGTCTAAGAATGAAACAGACTGTCAGAGCCAGGTGTTTACCTCAGTGCCCACTTTTCTAAAAATATATTTTGTCAATGTTAAAAAAATAATTAATAAATACAAGGTACCTTAGATTCAACCCCCCTCCACTCACACACACACACACACACACATACATACATATATATATATATATATATATATATATCAAAACTCAATATTCATAAATATTTTAGATTGTTCATTGCAAGTAAAACACTTTGGAACTTTGATATCCGAATGTCTTGAGATCTTATCATTTCAGAGAAATGAAGATCTTTCAGATAATTGATATTGCTGTTTTAATGGACTACAGAGAGCAATTAAAAGCAACTGGAAAAAATTGTAGGATATAAATGTGACAGCTATATTCATGATTGAAGCACGTGGATCAATCTTGTAGAAAAAGAAGAGTTGAAAAATATGGAATACAAGTAATATATATAAATGGTAATGGTGAGATTAGCCATTTCCATACAGGAAACCTTACGCACTTACTGATTGAATGGTTAGCATTATTGTTGGTTGAAAATTATAAAATCTTCCTCAGTTTATCAGGAAAATAGTCTAATGTTGGATTTGAATTTTTCTGGACATTTGTAGATCACAATTCCAATCTGATAGCAATTTTTTTTTTTTTCCCCCCTTATCTTTTTTTTTGGGAGGGGGGGTTATATTTTACATTTTTACAAGGATAAAAAGCCAAATCATGGACTCAACATGTGAGCAATGACAAGGTTTTAGAGAAAATGGAAACAAATAAAAATATACATAACATCAAGAAGAGCCAGTTGAAATTTCTGGGACACATAATGGAGGGCTTGGAAAATCTGATATTCACAGGATGGACCAAAGGAAGTATAGATAGAGGAAAGCAGCATGTTAACATAATTGATGGGCTTGAATAAATAGAACAGGGTTTGGGAGAAGCTACAAGGGACAGGAAGATGTTTATTTTAGTAATACTCTATATGCATTACTAAAATCAACAAGAATACTGATATGAGTGCTGGTAGATTGAGAAGACATACTGTCACTTGATCTCCATTCAAAGTTACAAGACACTATTTATATCTAAACTCAATGAGGATAAACAATGTTTTGCTAAGAAATAAAATTGCAAATTCTTTTTTTGTTATTTTTTTTTTTTTTAACAGATTAAGTGAAATTTGGAAATTCAATTAAATCATTTTAAATTCTTTTTTTCAAAATGTTTTGTCTTTTTATTTAAAAAAAAGGTGGGAACTGAAAAAAACAAAAAAAACAAACAAAAAAAAAAAAAACTTTGTGTTGTACATCCCAAATTAAAATAATTATGATTAAAAGCTGAAAAAGAATTGTTTCACTCATAAACATTCCAGAAGGCAAAAAAGAAGAAAAAGAAAAATTTTTGAAGATGAAACATTTTAAAAATTCATTTTGTATCATTCTGGTCAACAAGAACAAAAGACAAAATTCAATTTTCACATAATTTTTTTTTAGTTTTTTGCTTTTATTCTTTGTTTAAAACTGAATAGTGAAGGTGTATTGTTATTAATGTCATTTCCTGTGTTTTTTTAAATATTTTTCCTAAGGAAGTTTTGGCAACTTTTGGGTTAATGTTAATTTAATACTGGTCAATGATTTGAACACCAATAAAAGAGGCAGGGGAAAGGATGGAAAATATTAAAAACAAAAAAAAAACAAAAAAATTAAAAAGGAGAAGAAAACAAAATGGAGAGAAGGTATGCAGAGACTTTTCCAGAAGCCTCAAGCTACTATCAAAATGAATCTAGTAACATTTTTTCCCCTGCTAACTAATTTTCCATTCCCTCTGTGTCTTTGCCAAAAGTAACTGTTTTTATAGTTTTGTCTTTTTTTTTTTTTTTTTGTCTCAGGGTCCATGTAAAACAGGGGGAAAAATAGTAAAAGAGAGGAGAATGAGACATGTACACAAAAAAACAAAAACACATCTAAATTTCTTTACAATAAAAGTCCTCATTCCAGAAGTAAAATAGAAGAAATGGAAAATATTATGCTTTTTTTTTAATCCGGAAATTTCCAAAAGGATTATCATCTTTTTAGGATAACATGAAATGATAGAATAAATAACTAAGACAAAAAACAAAACAAAAAAAAAAATGTTTGCAAAATACATGCACACAAAATGGAAATAAAGAATATAACTAAAGAGAGAAAAATATTTATATAAAAATGGTGATTCTATTATTACTTAGAGCAAACTGGTTCGTTTGTCTACAAGTTTGGTAAAAAGGAAGTAATCAGACCTTGAAAGGTCAAAATGGCAATTACCCTATCACTGAAGATGACTCAACATTAAGAAGCAACCCCAACAAAAACAAACTGAAAAAGAAAAATAGATCAATGTGGTCTTTGCAACAAAACTGAACAAGATAAATGACAACATTTCAAAAGATCTTCAATATTCCTTACACACATATTTACACCTATATATTCACATACATTTTAGGCCGTTCAGTTAGAAAGCAACATTACATTTTTGAAAATAGGATAAAAATCTTTCACAAATATAAGAAATTTAACGAGATATTTGGAGTGAAAAGAGAATGAAAAGACATTAGAAGGAACCAGAAACACAATCTGAAACAGGAAACAAGGGATAGTCTTCTACTCCTGTTCAAAAGAATGGGGAGGAGTGTAAACTGGACAATAGGTGAACCTATCTATTTCTATTGAGGAAAAAATAAATAGATAATAAATAAAATTTCAGAGTTAAGGTGTATACGTCAGAAATATAGAGATGAAGTAGATTTTAGAAGGAACTGGAAACCCAATTTTATACAGCAAACAATGAATAAACATCTACTTCTGCTAAAACAGCCAGAGAGGAGTGTGAACTGGATGATTCTAAGCTCAAGTGTTCTTTTCATTCCCGTTTTCCTTGAAACTTCCTTGTTGCTCACATGTTTCATCCATGGTAATCTCAGCAACCTTTTGTCGAACTATGTTACTTTCCGTTTCCTCTTCACTTCATGTGAGGAAACTGTCCAGCAGTCACTACCAGAAAAGAATTTAACATTATTTTCTAATTCCAAAATGTGCTTATCAGTAGATAGGTACCAAGATATCACTTACCTAGTAATGGTTAAATCCTATGCCCAAAATTAGAACAAGCATAAAAAACATCATTAAACATAAAAAAGCATTGGAACAGAAGA
Organism: Acanthosepion lycidas; assembly: GCA_963932145.1. Classification (NCBI taxonomy): domain Eukaryota; kingdom Metazoa; phylum Mollusca; class Cephalopoda; order Sepiida; family Sepiidae; genus Acanthosepion; species Acanthosepion lycidas. Next base: position 30,817,177 of record OZ010590.1, read on the forward strand.
TTGAATTGGTCGAAAGAACATCTAACATGCTGGAAAGTGGCAAAAATTAATTAATGCCAAATATATTTACATTCTAACATGAGAGAATATGTAGGAGCACCAGTGCTAGAAAAAAAAAAAGATACACCACAAATATGCTAATGAAAACAAAATGATGTGGAGCTGTATCAAATGCAATGGTAGAAGAAAATTCTTAAAAGTTGAAGCAGAAATTATATTAGTTTACTCAGGTCTAATCTTCTGCAAGGCTACAAAGCTGGAGAAATATTTTAGCATGATGGTACTCCTTGTCAAAGGTCATGTGCAACAAAAAGGTTTCTTGTGGATGAAGATGTTGAACTTTTGAAGACTGGCCAGCAAAAAGTCCTGATAACAGAGACCTTGTCACCAGACTAGCACTGCGATTAAATTCAAAGAGTCTAAGCATCATAGCAAAGAGCTCATCTGAACAATTACCATGAAACATTTGTAGAAAAGGCAAAGGTAGGCAACCTTATGGCAGTGGGAAAGTGACTGTAGCTGAGATGCCAGATTAATAAAAAAAAAGAAAAAAAGTAAAGAGCTGAAAGATAAAAGTTTTGTTGGTCGCCCAGTATTTTTTGCATGGCCTTTTTTCTACATTCAGATGCTCTATCGTCCACTATACAGCATTAATGAAAATGTAACTTGTTTTCTGGCCCTCAAACATCATAAAATGTACTCAAAAAAGCATACTTCTAATCACTCTTGATTTTGGAGTAAAATTAACACAATAATTAATTTACCAAGGTGGGCAAAAAGTTTTGCATACTGGTATACAATAAAACTAGCATGATGGATACAATAGGTTTGTACCAATTTGCTATTATATAACTCTTGTAACCTAGAAAGGGTTACTGAATGAGGAATAATCAAAACAGAGGTTGGAAATGAAATGGTAATCTTTATAGCATCAACAAAATACAATACTCGCCAGTGGCATGAAGTAGGTAAACCACTGCTAGTGATGGACTACTTAAGCAACATATTACCCTCACTTACAATAGTGTCCAATATATTTATGAGGATTCAGACATACCCATTAGTGTTCATAGGTATGGTATATAACAAACTTTTGAAAATTATTGCTTGAAAAATATGCTTCCTAGGGTAGATTTGATATAGTTTCATTTCGATGGCATTCTTTACATCTAGAGAGAAAATTCAGAGATATAATGTTTGTGTGTGTGTGTGTGTGTGTGGTGTTTAATGTTCATTAATTCAGGTTCAGTTCAAATTGCAGCCTAGTCTATTCTGCTTGTTTTCATACAGCCACCTATTAGGTTGGTGCAAAAATAATGTCGTTTTCTCACATACGTTACTATGTGAGAAAACGACATTATTTTTGCACCAACATAATAACAAAGCAAGTATATTAATACAAAAGTTAAATGTAGCTTCCTTCCACCTCACATATCTGAAAAAGAACCAACAACATTTAGAGACACAAGCATCACGGATTTGTGTGTTATACTGAGGGTCTAAGTTAAAAAGAAGAAATGTATAATTCTATATATTTTTATGGTCTTTACAGGAATGACCCTGCGAGATAAAAGTTCACTCAACTTGTTTGAAAATTGTGACAGTCTATTTATTTGAGAATCCCTAAATCATTGGACAAACTTTCTGAGATCTTACTGTTAATCAAGTTTAACAAACAGAGCTATGCATTTCAAAAATAGCTGATGTAGAGGACACAAATACAGCCAGCTTGTATCATGTTAGCCTTCAGTCCAAGGCTAATGAAAGGTGGCAGCATTTGATTGAATAAAGCACACACATAAATAGTCAATGAGATGAGGATTGAAAGCCATATGGAATAAAGCCAAAAAGGAAGAGCAATTGTCTCTTACAACAAAGAAGAGTACATGACAACAATCAGAAACAATCTAAATGGGATATACAATGACAGCAACAAACTGTATTCTCAAACAGATGGTCAGATTACTAGATCAGCATTTATTTGTCTTAAACCTCATCACATGAAAGCACTGAAGGTTCTGAATACTTTTATTTTATTTTTTTTTCAGGGAGATAGCCCTATAACAAGATATCTCATTGTGTTCTTATTTATTAATGTTCATTTATTGCCTTTTTTATTTTTTAATCATTTCACCCTGAGCAAGGTGGAAATGCCACTAGTATACAAAGGGTTACAGGAAGTGAAATTCAAAATATTTCTCTGAGTGCCTAAAAAGTTCTTTAAGCATGTAGAAGTTTGTTAATGTTTAGAAAAACTCACAGTTCTTGTAGAGTAGGAAAATTGTTGGTAGATATAGGAATCTTGCAGTTGAGTGAGTTCATAGGTCGACAACAGACATCCAGTGGGCACAACAGAAGGAGTGGTGAAGGGATGCAGCTTTCAATTGGTTTTTAATAGTCAGCTGACAGTCTGTCTCTCCATCCTGGCAAGAATTTCTTCTTTGGTTGAAAGTGGTTCTGAAGTTGACTGGAGCTCCCTATCATCAACCTTACAGATGGTAGGCTGAAGTCTCACTGCCAAATAGGCAAAGATTCTCCAAATTTATGGAGATTTGGTAGGCTCAAAAGAATCAGGGACTTTTGCCTCCAAAATTGTTAAACAAATTTCCTGGCCCCTTCATTAGTCAGAAAATATATTCTTATCTCTAATAAGAATCAGGGCTCTGGGAGCCAGTTTTGAAAGTAATGAAAACAGGTTGGAGTGAACAAGCTGTGAGGTTTCTCCAAGATATTATGGCACCATGGAAAGAATAATGGTGGTAGAATTTCTTTTTATAATTTCCAGCTCTCTCATTAGTCAGAAAATATATTCTTATCTCTGGTAAGAATCAAGGCTTTGGGAGCCAGTTTTGAAAGTAAAAAGAGGTTGGAGGGAGAATAGAAAAAATAGCAAGAATGTGAACTTGTAAAATAGTGTTCTCCAATTAAATTCGAACAAGATAGGCCCTATAACAAAATATCTCATTGTGTTCTTATTTATTAATACTCATTTATTGCCTTTTTTATTTTTTTAATCATTTCACCCTAAACAAGGTGGGAATGCCACTAGTATGCAGAGGGTTACAGGGAATGAAAGTGAAAGAGAAGACTGAGAATAGGGAGGATTGAGAAAAGGACAAAAGATGAACAGGATTCAAGAAGACTGAAGATGATGATTGATACTACATTTCAATTTTTAAAGGTTGTAGTTATCAGGGAAGTAAGTAACCGGAAGGAAGTTCCACAGGTGAGAAGTACAAGAAAAGAAACTGTTAGAGTGGAAGTTTACCCAGTTTCTACAGTCTGCACTACCTGGCTCAGGAATTGAACTCAAAAGTACTGTCACAAAATTCACAAAGCAATATTTTAATCCACTCAGCTATAGAAAGTAATACTAAACTAAATGAAAGTGATACTAAACTTCTGAAAGTGATACTAATTCCAATAGGTCTGATGAAGTAAAACTGGTAGCTGATCTCAAAAATTACCTCCAATCAGATATTAACTGTGGAAAGAATAGATTGACTGATTCAGTTTTCTACACTGTGTCGGTTACTTAAAGCCAGACAATATTTTTATATCAGAAGTTTTTTTGGAGATAATGATTTAGTGATACAAGTATTACTAATTAACCCATAGCTGGGGATAAGAGGTGGATTCATAGCATAGGTATTTGCATGTAAATGAATATAATGAACCAAACTGAAATTGGAAATCAATTAACAATTCCGAGCCATTATCCATTGCACCATCTGCACATCCAAGCTTACAGAACCTGGTATTCCCAAGTAGTCACCTGTGGCAAGAAATGGCTTGTAAATTTTAACATCTCCATAATGAAACTAATAACTTTTAATCATCTTAGAGAACGATTTTTGCCTTCTATCAGCATGGCTGATGCTAACCTCCATTGCACCTTCTTGGTCTCATGTGTTTCCACTGGCATGCAGTAGAATGATTACATTGAATCAATTGCTAGGTTGGCTGCTAGGAAACTTGATTTACTGTGTCATACCATACAATATTTTTGCATCTAGACATTGAATATTGCTGCAATATCTGGTCTGGTATTCCTGCTATATATCTTGATATCCACAATAAAATCTAAAAAAGGGTCAGCAATGTTATTAGTGCTGACCTGACATCTCATCTTCAGTCATTTTCTTACTGCCATGATGCGGCTTCCCTCTGTCTTTTCTATAAATATTTTCATGTTTTCACATAAGTTCTATCTTAACAGTTTCTTTTCTTGCACTTCTCAACTATTGCTTCTGGCTTCTTACTTTCTTGCCAACTATAATCTTCAAAATTTTAAATGCAACATCAAATGCCATCTCCTGTTTTTTTTTTAGAACCTGTTCTTTTATTGTCCTTCCTCCTCACAAAAATTTTTTCATTTTCTTTCACTGTCAGTAACCCCTTGTGTCTTAGTGACATTATTACCTTACATGATTAAAAAAATCTACTTTTTCCTTCATAATTACTTGGTTATTAAATCATAGTGTGGATGTGCTCATAGTATAGTTATTAGTGTGAAAAGAAAAATCAGTGTGCCAAGTTCAAATCTTGGTCAAGTTTGTTGCATTCCCTCTTGTGTGCAAATACTGTTGGGAAAGGCGTGAATCCATCTCTTCTCTCGTCAGCTATGGGTTAAATAGCTGGAAAAACTGGTCTTTTTAGTCTTGGTTGGCAACTAGTCTAGAAGAAGGACAACTCTGAATTCAAAACTGGTTGGGCGTAAACATAAAACATAGTTACAGCAGAAACCATAGCAGCAGCTAGTGTGGTGAGGCTGTGGGCCAATTTGCCATAGGGGAGTCGCATGGCACTGAGGAGTAGGGTTGGGGAAATATAGGTAAGGAAAATATCTTATGCCATTAACATGGAATGGCAAGAGCATGTAACAATTATAAAAGAGATACTAAAAGTTCATATTAACTATGATTAAGTATTAATACTGACAATTTCTTTTAAAAAACAACGAAGGTCTTCCATGTGCTGTGTCCCTTCAGAACATGACTCTCCACAACTTCCTATCCTTTCTAGCTCTTAGCAATATTTGCCATTATACGATCCTTCCTACTTCATGTACACAAGCTCATTAGGTAAGTTACTCACTTTTTACCTCTTCCACTCTGTCTTGTGAGTGTCACATTTTCTAAACCTTCTTCCTCATTATATGTCCTAGAAATTTCAGCTCCCTTTCTGATTCTAAGAATCTTGTGCTTCCATTTTACTTAAAACTTCTTTGTTGCTTACATGCTCTGTCTATGGTATTCGCAGCATTTTTCTGTGGAACCACATTTCTGTTGCCTCAAGTCACTACTCATCTCTAAGTAAATTGTCTATGTCATGTGATTCTCAAATTTTCCAAGCCATGTTTCCTCATTATGCATCTCAGAAATTTCAACTTTCTCTTTCTAAGTATAAGCATCCTTTTTGTTTCAATTTTCCTCAACATCTCATTCCTCACATGCTCTGTCTATGGTATTGTCAGTATTCTTCTGTAGAACCACATTTCTATTACCTCTTCATGTGAGAAAATTGTCCCACATTCATTGCCATATATTGATATTATATTTCAGCTGAGAAGTTTTTAAGCTTTTTCTTTGTTGCTAATGAAATTTTACCGTTTCTTAATACTTTTCTCAGGTTTTGGAAGGCATCTTTCATTATTCCAGTGCACTTTAACAAGATATAAATACGTGTAAATAGTAAAATTTAATTTGAATAACTGAAGAAATCCTTACAAACAGAAGAGCAATAACTTTTTTATTGCAATTCTTAACCTTTTCAATCTTAAGAAGATAGAAGAAAATAATAGTTAATTTAATACAAATTTACCAGATAATACTGTTGGGATATTTTAGTCCCACTCAAAAAAAGATAAGGAAACCTGTTTTAAAAGCATATTCAACCAAAATAATTTTGATAAATGTTTATTAAAGATCTTAGGATCTTACGACACACTGCTCCAAAGTCAAACACATTGACTTTTTTTTTTTTAAATCGATATCACCCCTTGAAAGGCAGTGAAGCCACTAAGACACAAGGGGTTACAAGGTGTTAAAGAATTAGGAACAGAAGCATTAATAATGAGTGGAAAGAAGAAAAATGTAATCAGCAGGACAGTAGATAGCGATTGACATTGCATTTAAATTCTTGCATATTAAAGTTGGCTGGAAAGCATGTAGCTGGAAGTGAGAAGTGTAAGAAAAGAAATGGTTAGTATGGAATTTATAGCTACATCTAGCCAGCCCAACTGTAAATTAATGAGATCTCAATGCCAGTCTAGTGCTGTGCCTATATTTAAAACTCTAGGTACCATAGCAAAGAGCTCATTGGAACAATTACCATGAAAGTATTTATAGAGAAGACATAGAGTGACAACTTTATGGCAGTTGGTAAAATAACTGAAGCAGGGTTGCCAGATCAGAACCAATAATATTGCAGATTCTTCTTTGGATTTTACCAAGGAGCTCAAGGTAAATAGCAGGAG
>OZ010590.1:30828654-30851154 GCA_963932145.1 Acanthosepion lycidas
GTGGAGAACTTGGAGAGGGGAATTAACAGGAGATAACTGATAACTGACATCTTTTAAAACATGGCAAGTGGAACTAAAACAGTCTACCCCAGTGAGCGAAATAAAGGGTTCAGTTCGACATTCCAACCACCTGAAGAAGGCAGGAGCATACACAACTAAAATGTTGTAATAAATATGGCAACAAAGATAAGGACAATAGTCTGAATAATGTAAATAGTGTACTGAAGAAATTATATTAAAAATAAGTAAAGCTGCAGGTACAGTGGAGCAACGGATAGTGGCTCGAATTGAGAAACGGGAGGTCCAAATTCGAATTCTGTTCGAGTCTGTTACTTTCACTTATGTGCAAATATCATTAGGAAAGGTATGAATCCATCTTCTCCTCTCAGATATGAGTAAATAGCAAGACACACTGGGTCCTATAGCCTTAGATGGCAATCGGTCTGAGAAGGACAATTTTGAATTCAATACCTTCAACTAAATAGCATCACCAATCTGCACTTGGCCAAACATGGTAAGTACGAATACATACCCGATAACATGGTCAGTCAAGGAGGGGTTACTCCAACAGGAATGGAAAGGATGTGTAAAACTGGAGACCAAAATAAAAAAAAAACACTACCTCTGTAATATTAGGTTGGTGCAAAAATAATGACGTAATAATGTCGTTTTTTGACGTATTTTTTAACGTCAAAAAACAACATTATTACGTCATTATTTTTGCACCAACCTAATATATTTGTTACAGTAAGTGCATGAAACATGTCTTCAAACAACTATTATAAGATAGAGGTTGTAATATTTAAAGTATTGTTATACACCATACCTATGAACACTAATGTGTATGTCCCAATCCTTATAAATACATTAGACACTATTGTAAGTGGGGTAATATGCTGTCTAAGTATGGCCTGCTCCCAGCCACATCTTTGGTTATGATCCAAGTTGAGATTCCCAACCTCCCCAGTTTCTTTTGGCCCCCTTTCATCTCGACTGGGTCAGCTTTATATATTTCCCATGTTGTATATATTTTCTCCTTTCCCTCTCCCTTAGCAAAAGAGCCTCTTCATTTTGTCCAATGGGCAGAATACAGTGGTCTCTCTTTTTTGAGGGTTAGATGGGTCCTACTAACATCAGTTATGTTTAGTTTGCTTTGTGTTGATATTTAGTTTGTTTTTGGGTTCATCCCCTCATTGTCAATCATTAGATTTTTTATGAATTATTTATCAAATTTTTAAATCTCGAGGTGCATTTTGTAGGTCCCCGAGGAGATTCAGTATTATGGTCTATGGAGGATTGATTGGTGATGAGCAAGTTTTTATGGTGAATGTATAAATTGTATTGACTGAATGAGTAAAGAGTCGGATTTGCTAGGTATAAGATAATCAGTGAAGACCAGACTCAACCCATTCCCCCTTTTCAGTCTTGTGCCATAATTGTGTGTATATACAAGAAATACAAATATGCTGTCTAAGTAGGTCACTACTAGCAGTAGTTTACCTACTTCACAGCGCTGGTGAGTATTTTATTTCATTGATGTTATAAAGATTACCATTTCCTTTCTAACCTCCGTTTTGGTTATTCCCATTCAGTAACCCTTTCTAGGTTGAAAAAGTATATAAAACAATTTAGATTAATATAGCTTTTGAAAATAAAAAAAATAAATAAAATTAAAAGTTTTAAAAACTGTAAGCAAATTCATATGTCAAGTAATTTCTTTTTTCAGATCTTACCATTTCAAAATGGCTGTTGCTTACCTGTTTTGCAAGGTTTGTGCTTTTTTTGACTTTTTCTTTACATTCTAATTTCTTCTTCAGCTTAACCACCACATTAGTCTGTTCAAAAAGCTGTTTTTTGAGCCTACAAGCAAAAATTAAATACAATGACATAAACAATTTATATGCACAATGATGTAATGACAAACAAATAATGAAAATGTCATTTGGTCTTTAAAATGAAACTGTCCTGGACAACGATCATTCTGCTGTAATACAATATCTAATAAAATTTTAAAATATATTAACTGAATATGAAAACAAAGAATTCTCAGTGAATATAAATAAAAAAAAAACACTATTATACTCTTAAAACAATAAATGAACCCTTTTATTTTATCACAAAATCTTTAAAAGAAAAAAAAAGGCCAATACAATTAGTTTGGTTCTAAATAAAAGGAAAGAAAATGTGAAAAACAAGGAAAAAAACAGAGGATAATATATATATATATATATATATATATATATGTGTGTGTGTGTGTGTGTGTATATATGTATATATATAGTCATCAACATACAAGCCTGTTTCACTGTATCACAGCTTATCAGTATGACTAGACATCCGATTGCTTCAAGCTGGGATTGAAACTTGACCGATTTGGCATCAGTCAGAGATTCTACACCTAAGTTATCAGCGCACGGCAGAGAAGGGGAAATTTTTCATGTATTATATACATGATGTATACAAACGCCGTTTTAATCCAATCAAAGTGACATGGTGTTACATGAAGTGAAAGAGAATGAGAAGACTGAAATGAAGAGAAAGGACAACAAAGGAACAGGATCCAGGAAGAGAGAGGATGGTGATTGATGTTATTATATATTTTAATCATTTCACCCCAAGCAAGGTAATAATGCCACTAGGACACAGGGTATTACAGTGAATGAAAGCGAATGAGAAGATTTTAGTGAGAATAAAGGACAATAAGGGAACTGGATGCAAAAAAGACAGAAAATGGTGATTGACATTACATTTAAAAATTTTTAAGATTGTAGGTAGCATGGAAGCCAGAAATCAGAAAGGAGTTCCACAGGTGAGAAGTGTGAGAAGAGAAACTATTAGAATAGAACATAGTGTTGCATCTAGCTATTTCAACAGTAAAATGGTGAGATCTAGTTGCCAATCTCGTAGTATACTTAACTTTGTGCAATCGAGGCAACAAGGAAGAAAATTCATCAGAACAATTACCATGAAAATATTTGTAGAAAAGACAGAGTGAAGCCACACTATGCTGGTGAGAAAGTGACTGAAGTTAACGTGTCAGGTCTGCATTGATTACATTACAAACTTGATCAGAGGCCTTGCTGCCAGATATTGTTTATCATCATACCCAGGACAGGCTACTCAGTTAATGAATGCCAATGGGAATGGCTAATTAGGGATAAGGTGAACAGATAATACACTTTGATTCCATCCTGAACCTGAGTAGAAATGGCTGCTTGATCAATGCCAAATGTTTCATCAGAATGAAAATGTCTAATATTACCAGTACCATTATTCTAGTAGTATTAGGAATACTAAGAAGAATATGGATATATGCATTAAAAGATACTGAAAATCTGTCTTTAGCTAAAAGACAAATTATTCTGTTAATGAATAGTGCTTGCATATTTAGAAAAACTCTTTGAATCAGATCTGCTTAATAACTTCCTAAGACAAAAAAAAAAAAAAAAATTTATTTTCTTTGAATCTCAGGTGAAAAACTTGGTAAAGTATTGCATCAAACAGCATATCAAATTACATTTGGAGATTATACTTCTAACAAGAGGTGCACTTAGAACTGTGCCAAAACACTTGAATTGAGATTGGATGAGTAGAAATCTGAGGTAGGTTTTAGATATTACAGGCCATAGAATTGCTGAGGTCTGCAAGGATACTGAAAAGAGTGCTGTTTGAATGCTTATGTCACCCTAATAATAAAAAATATAATATTCAAATATTCTTAAACGCTACACTACATAATACCAGAAATTTAAGATGAAAGGCAGAACAGGGTTTGAAAGAAATAACAAAAACACAAAATTTATTAAGAGCTACAATGTACAAGAAGATGTGGAGAACCATGATCACCTAAATCCTGAAGGGACATGGCACATAAAAGAAGATGACCATCTGATGCGAATAGGGGCTGAGATGTAAAAATTAAACAGTGGCTCATTAAAACAGTGATTGAACAATCTAAAAATAAGATCTAAATAAAAAAAAAAATCTATGGCTCAATTTTAAGAAGTGCTATTGAGACAGGTCCAAAATGGAGTAGGCCTAAAAATCAGGTAAATTCTGAAAAACTTTTGGAACATTGCAATCTCATTATATGAATTTGAAAGCTTGTGTTATGCTGATGAAAAATGTAACATGCAAATGTTCTTAAATGCCACACTAAGAGTAATATTCTTACAATAGAATCTGTGGTACTTTAGGAGACACAGTAGAGTAAAGGATAGAAGCTTGGATTGAGGAATCAGAGAGCCAAGTTCGAATTCCAATCAAATCCATTACATTCACTTATGTGTTAATACCCTTGGGAAAGGTATGAATCCTTTTCTTCTGTCCCCAGCTATGGGTTAATAGCAGGAGAAACCTTGGATTGCAACTGGTCTACTGCAAAAAGAAATGGCATCCTACTGCAGGAAAAAATCTGCCTCATCAGTCATTTATCGAAAGATACATGATCGTCTAAGTGTGTATCATGCATGGCATATAACTGACTGACTGACTGGTACTTAGGGTTTTGAATTCAATGAATTCCATTTCTATAGTACATAATAAACAAAAATATGATTGTTTTCTTCAATGGTTGAACTAATCCGAACAAATCATTGTGTTAAACAATTTTTCTTGACCAAATCTATCTTATTTATAATTCTACCTTTTGTCCTTGCTTTGAATACTGCTGCCACATCTGGTCTTGTGTTCCTGTTATATACTTAGATAAAATCCAAAGAAGAATCTGCAATGTTATTGGTTCTGATCTGGTATCTCATCTTCAGTCACTTTCCCACCACCGTAAGGTAGCTTCCCTCTGCCTTTTCTACAAATACTTTCATGGTAATTGTTTTGATGAACATTCCTGTATGGTATGTAGACTTTATAAATTTAAGTGCAATACTGGATTGGCAGCAAGGTGCCATCTTTTTACAGTTGAAATGGCTAGATACAACTGTAAGTTCTATGCTAATAGTTTCTTCTGTCACACTGCACACTTGTGAAATTCTCTTCCAGCTTCTTGCTTCCCAGTCAATTTTGATCTTCAAAAATTTAAATGCAATGTCAATTGTTATCTATTGTCTTCTTAATTCTTGTTCTTTTAATGTTCTCTCTCTTTAAAAGTGATTTTTCTCATTCTCGAACACTCAGTAACCCCTTGTATTTTAGTGGCTTTATTGCCTTGTTTAAGGTGAAATGATTAAAAAAAAAAAAAAAAGAAGAAGAAAAAGAGGAGGAAACGAAAACGGTGCATAACCTATTTAATGAGCTTATAGAAATGGTTGGTAGGACAAGGTTTAGGGGATAGTACAAATATAAAATTTACTGAGAGCTACAAAGTACAGAAAATCGTGAAAAGTCATGATTGGCTATGTGCTGAAGTTACACACCATCTAGAAGAAGACTGAGCTCTAACAGCTCAGTAGGGGAAAACTAACTGGTCACATTCAATACCTCAAAAACCAAAGTAGTTACATTCTATCATTACCGAGCAGATCCTGAATTTTCACCCATAACAAAGATGTTTCCTCAGAGAAGCTCTGTGCCTTGCGTGCCTGTTGGTACTTAAACTCAATCCAAACCCCAAGTGAAACTTGTTCATACAATCCATCACTGAAGGTGCAAGATAAATGGTTGGTTTCTTGTACTTCACCAGCAAAGACTTAACTCTTCCTGCTATCATCTACCTATACCAGAGCCAGGTCAAGCTGAAAATGAAGTACTGCTGTCACGTATGGGCAGGAGTTGTCCAGTCTTCACTTGCCAGATCTGATAGAGTCCAAAAGCATTTACGCATGTGGGTGATGAATTATTTTTCTCCTTACTGCTGTGATACTCCACTGCAATTATATCTCTTTCTGGTTTCATTCTGCATGTCGGCTAGATGTGAGCGCAAAGGCAAAACACGAAGTAAAAAAAAGGTGTCTTCTGAACATCACATCTGGTCCATAAAACAAATCTCCACAATGAAAATAATACAATAGCTAACCATGATCTTACCCAAGCCTTACTAATTTCACCCAACTCTTCATATATGGAATGTAGCTGACAGGCCAGCTTCAACACTGCCAAGCTCCCAACCCTAATCATGACATTGTCACAACTCTGCTCCAGGGATGACAACTGAGTGAGTCCTAAGACAATTTTAAAGAGCTGAGATTTCTGAAAAGCATGAAGGGCATCTTAATCTTTAGTTGGAGCATTTCAGGAGAAACACAATGTGCTGTTTAAGAGAACTGAGGAACTCATCTCTGTTCTGAACAGCATTAGAAGCTCCCAGAACTATTTTAGTTAACAAAGCTTACAAATAGTAAAAGCAAACTTAACAGAAAAAATTAAATAAACAAAACAGGATAAAAATTGAATAAATGCTGGCTAAAAGAAAAACTCCAATGAACTCATAAAGTCCTTAATGATAGTATACATGGTTTAACACTCCAGAGATAATACCAACATATTACTATTTTTTTGGTGAAATTAATTTTAAGTAGAATTTATCAACTTTTATATTACCATGAATTTAAAACAGTTTTACACTATTTCAGCAGTTGTACAATTTGAACTTTTTTCTCAGATAAGATACAGATGCTATTATGCAAGGTACAATCCAGAAGTTTTGAGTATTTTTCAGTAGTGATATTTATTTATTTCATAATAATACAAAACTAATCCTACAGTTAAGGTTTCTAGGGCATATGAGGAAGGAGGGCTTGGAAAATCTAATACTCATGGTTGTGCTAACAAGTTATCAAGCTGAAATCTGAAGGCATATTGGGATAGCTAAGGAAACATTCCAAAAGCTAAGCAGAGTACTAAGAAATATGAACATTTCACTAGAAACAAGGAAAAGAGCACTAAATTATGACATGATAGATGTCCTCATGTATGGCAGTGAGAGCTGGACGATTTTCTCAAAGATAAAAGTGAGACTTGAAGCAACAAAAATGTGATTCTACAGAAAGATGTAGCAGATACAGTGGACTGAATGTGTGTGTAATGACAAAGTTTTGGAGAAAAGAGAAACAAAAAGAAAACTCATACTATCAGGCAGAGACAGTTGAGGTTTCTGAGGTACCTAATGGGGAAAGAGGGCTTGGAAAATCTGATACTCATGAGAGGAACAGAAGGAAAGAGGAAAACAATACATAACATCAGTGGTGGACTGGGTTGAAAATTTTTATCAGGAAAACTTGTAAAAAGACCCAACCACAAGGATCCACTGAATGATCAATTCTTTCATCCCTCAGAAATTCATCTCTTCCTTGATGTTCTCATCTTCCTGTATTCCCCGTCTATCGCTAAATCAGTCTACTCCTCCTCCTCCTCATCATCATCATCATCGAGCCAAAACAAAATTAAAAAAATATCCTTAAAAATGAAAAAAAAAAGCTTCTGAGGAGAAAGGAACTGAGGATATCTACAATCTATCGAAATAAATTGTAGCATCAAAGAAACCTTATTTAACACTTTCACTGATACTCATTTGCCCAGTGCTGCCCCCGTCCGGCCAGCCATTTTTAAAGAAAATGCCAAATTTCAACCTACATATTTTATTACACAGAAAACTGGCACCAGTGTGTTTTACAGCATTCCATTTTCATGGATATACCTGGGAATGACTTACCAGATCAGTAATGGGTATACACATGATATCTTTTGAAGCATTGTCCTTTGTGATTTTACGACAGATGGCGCAACGGGACACTCATAACAGCGGTATGCAAAAAACGTAGGTTTCCGTACTTAGCCAGCTGGAGCAAGATAAGAAAAATGAAGATCTCCATAGTTAGCAGCAGAAGTGTTAAATCTTCCCAACATCCACACAATTTTTTTTAATTAGTTTTTTCAGTTATTTCTAAAGTGACGAACCATCATTTTGGGGCCTACCTAGATATTTACCAGTATCCCGGTGGCCTTTCTCAGGTGTGTGCTGTATCCATTAGATTACAAAATCCATTTGTCATCATATACAACAGTATTGAAACTATCTCACTTGTTGGCTAGAACGTCTCCACATGCTATTGTGGCATGTGGAGACGTTCTTACTTTGCTTGATTCAACAATTGCAGTAATAGAAGTAATCAGCTAGGAACAACTGGAAGTCCCAGAAATCAGGAAAATGCTGACCAAAAACTATTTGGTCACTTTTTCCATGTTTCCTTTTTTCAGCAGGTGCCACCTTCAAAGTCCAGCCTGAAGGACGACACCCAACTCTTGCTGCAGAAGACACATGGTCTGTTATGGCAGCTTTACCTGAGATTACTGCTTCCTTGTGGGAACATGCAGAGAAATCTCCCTTTGAGACACCTACTCGAAGGACTACTCACAACCCTTACTGCAGAAGACACATACCAGTCCTAGCAGTTTGGCACACAGATTTCTCATTCCTTGTGGAAACAAGCAGAGAAATCTCCCTTTGAGACACCTACTCAAAGGACTACTCACAATCCTTACTGCAAAAGACACATACCAGTCCTAGCAGTTTGGCACACAGATTTCTCATTCTTTGTGTAAACAAGCAGAGAAATCTCTCTACAAAGTCAGGATGGATAACACCAGTGATTTTTCTTTTCATTTTATCAACAATCTCCAAATACATAGGAGACGCATCAGACTAGGTGTGAAAATGAAAAAAGCTTCATCAAACAAGGAACTGAGGATATCTATTACCTACCAGCAGAAATTATATCATCAAAGAAACCTTATTTAAATCTTCCCAGCATCTACGCAATATATTTCTGTTTTTTTTTTTAGGTTTTACTTTTTCGGTTATTTTTAAAGCCATTGACCATCACTTTGGGGCCGACTGAGAAATTTCCTGATATACTGGTGGGCAACTGCATATCATACTTAATGACCTTGAGTAAATGAATGGTTGAACAGGACCTAAGAGACATAATAGAAAGACAAAGCTTATTAACAGTTAGAAAGGACAGGAAGTTATGGAGAGCCATGATCGCCTACATCCTGAGAGGACATGGCATATAAAGAAGAAATTCCCTCTGAATACAATGCCGTTTTTGGACCACTTCAGCCACTCCTTGAAGTCTTCCCTGTAGCCCTCAAAAGTGAAGGGATACAGGATTCTTGTCACAGCTTCTCTTATCTTCTCTATATCCTCAAAACATTAATCCTTAAGAAATCATAATAATTTCTTAGGTTTCTGATAAAATTTTCTGTTAACTTCAACAAAGTTACCACAGAAACCTATGTAATGAACTCTTTATATTTAAGATGGGTTCAGTTTGAAATTCTCTAAAAGTTACTTGTATCAACAGGAACCTTGAAAAAGGCCAAAGTCCACAACAGCCGAAACATTTTGATAATAAAAATAAAGATCAGGACATTGGTATGAAGGTAAATAATATAAATAATAATAATTATTATTTTAACCTCAAGATTTTTTATATGCTTTTTTTCCATATGTGATGTTAAGAAAGTTAAGTAGACATTTTTCTATTTCATGAAATTATATTATATTGATATATATTATTAATTTATATAGATGTCTTTACTCTTTAAAATGGTATTATCTTAGGAATTCATTTTTATCAGAAATTTTTTTATGTAATAATAATGTATCACGAAGAATTAATGTTTAATTTTCTCGACCTCACCAGAGAACTGTTGAAATGGCAGAACATCAATGGATGAAAATATTACGTTGTTCGGAAAATAATGTCCTATTTTAGAATCAACTGAAAAATGTATTTAACACTTGGACTAACACTTACTAACAGCATTTCATTTTCAATCAGTCAAAATAGGAACCCTGATACATTTACTGCCATCGAATTACAAGTCACAAAATTAACCATCTTTTAAATTTTTCCTAGACAGATTGTTATTATATTATAGACGCAATATTTTTAATAAAACTTTTTAAAGAAACTCATAACGAAAATATTAAATAATAAATAAATAAAATAAACCCGAGGTAAAAACTTTTTTATCTAAGGGCAATAACTCTGTAATAATTAAAGATAAGTAGCCTCCCCTGCAATGTTATTCGTAACGGCTAGCTTTCATAAAAACTTATTCAGTTTTTGAACAGAGAGAAACAGACGAAGAGAAAACCCACCAAATTGATAAAGTAAAACTAAAGGGATAAAATTACATTTATTACTAGTTGAAGGACAAACCTATTGGAAAGCAGCCATCTTTAACAATTCCGAATGCAGTGAAATATTCTTTTCAGAAGGAAAATTTTAAAAATCTTGAAATGTTTCCAATGGGCTTAAGCCTTAATTTCTTTAGTTTCTATTCATATGAAAATGTCTGATGTTTGATTGGTTTTCATTCACCCACCTTCTCACCTGCTTTCATGACATCTCACGTCCGGGGGATGGGTTTGAAATTTAGGTGACAGGGCTCCAATAAAAACCTGGCCACAACAAATAATTATTCATAGGCAAAGAAAAGAAAACTTACAATATCACTTTAATATGATATAGTCATGTATGAAAAACTCAAGTGTCTGTCGATCTGTCGAAACAACGGTTTCATCTTCAAATGAAGAAAAGTCTAAGAAGTACAAGCAAGGAAAGAAGTATGCCTGGGGCTATTTGTATTTTTACAGAACTTACTTTCATTACTGTACAAATGATAGACAACATGATATCAAAGTGGCACTTTTTGCTTCTTTAAAGTATTTTCTTTCTCTCAATCTTGTCAAGTGATCAACTTTTCAATATATAAGAAACCTGGAATTATTTTCTAAAAGACTTTTGATCTCAGACGAACAAGAAGACTATGACTAATAATATTGTATTGTTGGCACAAGTTTCTCATACCTTCTTCTCTTAACTCTTTCTTTACCAGGTCTTTCAATTCTGTTCAAAAGGTGAACGCCTTTACACTTACCGAAGCAAGCAATGACAATGAACTAAAGTTTAGAAGAAGTCAGATCTCATAAAAGACGCTGTTGTCTTTGTTAGGATGAAAGATATCAGCCATTTTATGAAGGAGGAGGAGAAGCAGGAGGAAATATCCCTGAAGGAATATCGACTCATGTTCAATAAGAAGGACAAGGCAGATTCTGGCAATTTTACAATTATTCATGAGTTCAAAAGCAATGCATTTTGGCCATGTCTCTTCATTAACAGATCTTCTTACCGGTCCGGATTTTACTAATATGAAACTGAACCCTCTTTAAACTTATTTCAAGTTAGATTTTTCCTACCATTAGGTGAGATTATCTTGGCTTGGTTAACGAAGACTTGGAATAAACTCTGAAAGCTCTTAACATCTGTTTTACATCTCTTTGATACCTGCATTTCATAAGAGGGCACCCACCATGAAGTGGTGTCTTATAAACTAGTCCATTCATCACAGAGAGTTCAATACTCACTGAGTGCCAAACATGCTAAACTAAATAAATATCTTATGAGTGACCACCTAATGTAGAGCGATGGTAAACAAGTTAGTCTGAATAAATATTTCTAGTGTGGTGACCTCAATCCTCATTGAGTACCCTACTACTATTTCTAATTACAGCCATATCATGTTGAAACATCAGTATATTCACTGAAGTTAAGGAATGTTGAGCCTGGTCAGTAGCTACATGGGTGACTGCTTTGGAATACCAGGTGCCGTAAGCTTGTATGTACAGGTGTTTGGTTTGGTTTACAACATATCAACCTAAATGGGTTCTTTAATGCTGACAAAATTTTTTATTGCTAGTAATTTTTTTTTTTTTTTCAAAAATGTATTGCTGGTAATATTTTTCATTTAAAAATCTATTTCTGGTAATATTTTTTTCTTCAAAAATCTATTGCAGGTAATATTTTAATTAAAAATGTATTGCTGGTAATATTTTTCATTTAAAAATCTATTGCAGGTAATATTTTTTTCTTCAAAAATCTATTGCAGGTAATATTTTAATTAAAAATGTATTGCTGGTAATATTTTTTTTCCCCAAAAATGTATTGCTGGTAATATTTTTTTCCCCAAAAAATCTATTGCAGGTAATATTTTAATTAAAAATGTATTTGCTGGTAATATTTTTTTCCCCAAAAAATGTATTTGCTGGTAATATTTTATTTGTAATAATTTTTCCTTCAAAAAAGCATTGCTGGTAATAATTATCAGAGGCCTTCCTGTTAGACGTAGTTTATCGTCTTACCCAGGACATAGATGTGCAAGTGATGTAATGGATAATGGCTTGGAATTGTTAATTGGATAGTTAAGTTCTAGTTCTTGTCACATTTGTTATAGTCACTTATCTGCAAATATCTTCGTGTATGGAATGAATCCACCTTTTCTCCCTACAGCTATGGGTTAATAAGTAAGATTTGTATCACTAAACTATTATTATCTTAAAAAAAAAAAAAAAATTCTTATAATCTAAAAAAAAAATTTTCTGTCCTTAAATGCAATGGGTTGATAAACCATAGAAAACAAATCAGTCAATTTTCTAACTGTAAATGGGTATATACATGTTTGTTTTTGTTTTTTTGAAAGTGAAATTAATATCAACTACCCATTAAGAAGTCCCACTAAAGAAAATGTGCTTTTCAAAGGGAATAAAATCTGTATTCCCTTTTTCTATCAGAGAAACATATTTTAAACAAAGTGTATCTTGCCAGTTAGGCCACGGGAAGCCATCATAAGAAAGCAAGACACAATTACCCTGTTTAAGAAATGCACAACTCTCACACGGACCTTTTGAAATCTCGATCTTCTAATTTTATTCTTATACAAAAACATAAACAAGCAATTTTTAAGCTATTAAGTATGTCTTTTTTTTAATCGAACATTATTTCATATAACTAAAAATATATATATATATAATATAATCAAAATAACCGCATGAAATCTAGAGATAACCAATGCAGTGTATCAATTTCACTGAGTTTCTTGTCACAAATCAATTACCGATATTGGACATACTCCCACCTCCTTGAGTAGATGCCTTATGCGTCACTTATCAAAGTGCTATAAAAACATCGACCCACAATTTACAAGAACCCTTAAGACAAAATCTGGTCAAAAGCACTAAAATATAATATAAATCACATTTTCAGAGACATCTATTAGAGAGGTCCTGTATATCAAACATCTCTCACCTATTATCAACGTCACCTTATTTAACAGTGGAAATGGAATGTTAAAAGTTTTTTAAAAAATTATAAGATGCTCATGCAAATTCCAGTCACACTCAACACATGATGGCTCAGAATGAATGCTCCTATTCAAAACAACACAAGCATAAAATACAACTTAAACAATCAAAATGTGAAGAAAAAAATAACAGCAGCAAAAACAAAACACCCTTGAAAATGGCTGAAGAAGTGATGACATTGAATGTAAAATAAATGGTTTTAAAACCATTTATTTTACATTCAACGTCATCACTTGATAAGACACCAAGGGTGTTGAAACAAAATGGCTATTTTTATAGTGATTTTATAACATATTTATGTTATAAATTTTTTTAAATAAATAATTATATATATATATATATATATATATATATATATATATATATATATAAATTTTAGAGTAGATGTACCTGTTTTTTTTTAGTTTTTTTAACAGCCCAATTAATGTTTACTGGTCAAGATATTAAGAAGCCCTACCAAAGAAAATGTGTCTCCCAGCAGGAACTGAATCTATATACATGGTTTTCCATCAAAAAAACAAAAACAAAAAAACTCTAAAGTGTATCATAAGAACTCAGCCATGGAAGCTATGATAACAAGGCTCATCAGGGAATACCCACTAAATATTTGGTTTATAATTAATGGGTTTGGTTGATTTTGTTTAGCAGCATATGAACACCTCTATCGGTTATTTAATGCCAAAATCTAAATATGTTGAGTACAATTTTATGGCTTCAACTCAATATATACTATAAATATGTACTGTTGGTAATTTTACTACAAATAAGTATTATTGGTAATTTTACTACAAATATGTATTCTTGATATTTTTTATATAAAAATGTATTTTTATAGTTTCAGAACATTTTGTTTTTTGCTTGGAGTTTCACTATTTGCTTATAGCTGGGACCCTAACAGGTGCTACCACCTCAGGTCAGGGTAGACCTGGGAATAGTAGCAATTTAGATGTGGTTCCAAGCTCCTCAAAACCTCCAATCTCTCAATCTGAGGCCCTGTTGCGAGATGTAGTTTATTGTCATACCTAGGGTTAGGGTTTATAGTAAAAAGAAACAATGGATTAAATGACATGTTTGTGGGGAGAAGGTGGCATATTCAACAAAAAATCGAAAATTGCTTTTCACTGCAGATTATTCATTACATCCCATCCAAGTATTGTAGAAAAAATTAGAGCTGATTACACAATATTTCAAGCTCAATTTAGATTTACAGTTCATAACTATACAATAAGATGAGGTAACATAAACCATAGATTTGTCTTTGAAATATCATTATATTGCCACATAATTATAGCGAAATCATTAATATTTTTCTGTCAAAAGCATTATGTTTTTGGTTATATATTAATTTAAAATATTCCTTTTTACAGGCTTTATTTTTGAAATGGAATAAGACCATTCTAAATTTTAGAATTTCACTATTGTTCATCAAAATGACTGGAAGAAAGCGATATAAAAACAACAATGGAAAAGATAAGTTACAAAGCATAAACAAAATAGCTCCAGTTTGTCTAACTTAGGAAACTTAGTATTGCAACCAAAGTATTCTAAAATGCTGTCAATAACAAAGGAGAAAATGAAAAATACCAAACAACAAATTGAATATATAAGTAAATACATAATTGTCAACAATGTTTCCATAAAACTTGATGTTTCCTGTAATAAATTCTTAATAAATATTATTATGGTTATTATTTTACTTAAGTGTAAGGTAGTCCAACATTTACAATTCCTTACAGCTAACCACAAAAAGAAATGTTAGGCAAAACTGCCTAAGACTTTTAAGCACATATTGCCACAAAATTATCATATTTTGAATACACCCCTCCTCTGCCAAATATATCAAATAATCTTGATTGGTTAAAGATTGCAAAGTAGATATTTCACAGCAGACATTAAATTTTTTTTTAAATCATTTCACTGCCAAACAAGGAAATAAAGCCACTAAGATATAAGGAGTTAATAAGTATGAAAGAATATAAAGAAAAATTGTTGAGGAAAATAAAAGAATAGGTTTCAAGGAGATACATTATGATTTGCACTGCATTTAAACTTATGAAGATTGAAGTTGACAACAAAGCAAAAAAAAACAAAAAACAATAAGACATTCGTGTGTAGGAGGACAGAAGAAACTATTAGCATAGAACTTAGTTTACATTACAGAATCTTAGTTGTGAGTCTTCATAACTGGATCAAATCTACTGAATATATATATATATATATATATATATATATATATATATATAGATATACACACACACATATATACATATATATTGTCAGTAAGTCTGATCAGTTTGATAAAGTCAAATTAGCAGTTGATGTCCAAAACAACCTTCAGACTGTTGTTAACTGGGTAAAAACATGTCTTCTTAATTTCAACACCTTCAAAACTAAACTACTTTCTATTAATCATTTAGGAGACCCCTGTCTGCCTTCTATCTGCATGGTTGATGCTAACCCCCAAGAGAGTGACTCATTGCATCTTCTCAGGCTTACATTCTGACATGAAGTGCAAAATCTATATTGAAGCCACTGCTAAGTTAGCTGTTAAGAAAGTTGGTTCATTGTGACGTGTTAGACAATTTATCTATAAGTCTGCCATTCACCCATGCTTAGAATATTACTGCCATATATGTTCCAGTGTACCTGCTATATAATTAAAGATTCTTGATAAAATCCAAAGAAGAATCTGCAATGTTATTAGTTCTGGCCTGCCATCCCAGCTTCAGTCATATTCCCACCACTGTAATGTAGCTACCCTGTGCTTTTTTGATAAATACTTTCATGGTAATTGTTCCAATGAACTTTCCACTATTGATCTAGAGCTTCTTGATAAAATCCAAAGAAGAATCACTAATATTATTGGTCCTAATCTGGCATCTTGGCTTCAGTCACTTTCCCATTGTCGTAATATTGCCTCTCTGTGCTTTTCTATAAATACTTTCATAGTAATTGTTCAAATGAGCTCTTTGCTATGAGGTACATGAGCTCATCTGATCAAGTATGTGGTAGCTGAGCTCTTTGCTGAGGTAGAATTTGTAAATTGTAAACACAGTCTACCTTTTACCTTACAATTCAGTTAATCTTTGGAATTTGACAAAGTTTTTTCTTAGGTTTTAGTTGAACTGTGTTGCACCATATATGACTTAACTTTCTATTTGTATGATTAATTTGGGCTTAATTTAGTTCTGTATTGATCTCCTGGGAGTATTATTAACATCTTATACAGATGTATTGGTATTTAGTATTTTTGACATTTTACACTGATTGGTTGATATTATCAACATCTTATATGGATGATATTTATTTAACAGTTGCATATTATTTACCAAATAATTCTGTATGTTTAAATTATTTATGAGTTTCTTAAAGAGACCTCTTACTTATCAACTACAAAATATATATATATATATATATATATATATATATATATAGGAAATCCAGAAAGCTTATAACTAGTTGGACATTTGATTAAATTACCTCTCTAATCCCCACCGACCACTTTCAATTCTTATGAGAGTTGACTGTCTGGTATGTGTACATTTATTGTAACCACTTGTATCAGTCTTTAAGTTAATGTCTGGCTGCTGTTAGATGTCAAATCTTGGCCATGACACATTTCTAAGATAATAATTGCTAATTTTTTGATTTTTTTTACTTAGTTCGAATTTAATGTAGGTCATATTCAATTGGTTGGTCAGGGTAAAGCTTGCAAGTCTTATATATATATATATATATATATTTTTTTTTTAAATGAGGATGTATTTTGCTTTTGAAGTCAAATTAATCGTTCAATCACCTAAGGAAACGTATCAGCACGCATTGAAACAAAACTGCAATTGTGTAGTGGTTTTTTACATATTTTTGTTGTAATATCTTAAAATAAATAATATTTCTCTACTGTGTACTGTATACTGTGCCCTCTTTTAAATGAAATGTTATGAACATTGGAAGTATATTCTATTCATTCTTATCGTACCTATATATATATATATATATATATATATATATATATATAGATATGTATATGAGAGAGAGAGAATATCCATTGATCTCATAAAACCCTGGATGTGTGCAAAGGAAAGTCTTGCCTCAGTCTAAGTTGGGAGAATAGTATATCTTGTGGTGTGTGTGTGTGTGTGTATACATATATATATATATATATATATATATATATATAAATTTTGCTAGGAATAGCTGAACACCAAAACACTTTTACCTTTACGTTTTTTATTTTTGAGTGACAAAATAAAATGTAAATTGAAAACAAGTGGTGAACCCAAATGGAAAGAAATAGAAAATTGTAAATTTTTCAGAATATGAAGAGAAATTTTGTTTTAAAAAAAAAAAAGAAAAAAAAAAAAAGTTTCTTTGAGTATGATTACATTAAAGAAGAAAAAATACTTTGACCGAGAGAAAGCATATCTTAATAAAAATATCTTTTTGTCTTACACACCTACCCCTACATCCCACACACAAGTATGCATTCAATATTTTAAAAATTCTAAATAAATAATTTGTGCTGAAAATAAAAAAATAAAAATAAAAGAAATTGGATCCATCTCAACAGAAGAAGTCGTAAGAGGTTAAACAAATCAAGTTGATATAAACAAATAAATTCTTCTTTCTTCTTTCTTTTTTCTTTAAAACTAAGTATCAAGGGGAATATTAATACTGTTTAGGAATTTGGACCAAAAAAATCTGCTCTGTATTTTTTTTTATGAAAAAAAATTATGCAAAAATCTAACACATCTTTTATAATTTAATCTATTTTACAAATTCCCACCCAATTGTAAGGGAGACATTAATAAAATTTACCATCAGCAGCATTAAAAAAATTAGACATTTATTTCAAGCAAAAAACAAACAAATAAATAATAAACAAATATATATATATATATATATATATATAGATAAGTGAGGCAAAACATATATTTAAATATAATTCAAATTGAGTGATATGTTTATGTATGGGTTTCCGTATTTGTTTCTAAATATGGGATTATATACATATATTTCTGTACTAATGTAGGCATACATTCATGTGTACAGCATTTATAAATATCTGTAAGTATATTTAACGATACATATAAAACATCATGGATAATGAATTAAATATTAAGCAAATATGAAATAAAAGAAGTAATTCTCTTGCTCTCTCTCTCTCTCTCTCTCTCTCTCTATTACAAGTTAGATATATATCTTTCTCTATTATATGTTATATATATATATTTGTGTGTGTAACTAAGTATATTCAATTTTTCATCCCTTGGACAATTTTGAGTACAATCAAGCACATATAACACACCGATTTGTTAAATGTAAAGGTGTATATATCTATATTCCACCATAAATGAGTACACATGTATCTCCTAATTTAAGAGTGTATATACATGGGTGCATAGATGTGTCAGGATATGCCTCTGTGTACATGTCGATAAACAGATTGTACATAATTATTAACTTCTTCTGTGTACATGAGGTTACACACATATTCTCAAATATATTGTATATAAATATGGAAAATATTTTTATATTTATTTTAAAACTTTCAAAAAAATAAACAATTTTTTTAAAATTTCTTATATATTTGCCATTCACATTAAAATTTAAATCACACACACATATTATATATATATATATATATATATATATATATATATATATATATATATATATACTCACACTACAGTTCAAAGGTTTGAGGTGACCCCTGGTAATTCTTTAAATTGGCCCAAAAAGTAGCTGTTTTGTACTTTTAATAAGGGAAAATTATTAAATATGGTTAAAAAAAAAAGTGAGACATGCTTTTCTTTTTATTTGAAACTTTTTATGACAAAAAGCAAAAAGTATTTTATCATTAAATTTTGTTCTTGTCAAAATATCCTCCATCACTCTTGATTACTGCAGCACAAATTTTTGGCATTTGTTGCAAAAGTTTTCCAAAGTATCAGTTTGATAATTGATTCCATTCTAAGAGCTCTTTTTCATTTTTCGGATGAAAAGGTTTCAATCTTCTGTCAACTTCATCCCATGCAAATTCTGGTGGTAGCTTCAAACATTTGAACTATAGTGTATGTGTGTGTTTGTGTGTATATATATATATATATATATATATATACACACACACACACACACACACACAGATAATATTCATCCAAACAAGTTTTATTAAATACAACCAACAAGGTCTATTTTATTTTTCATTGTATTTTTCCAATTTTCAAATAAGATGCTGAATATCAGAATTTAAACTGTACATAAACCATCCAAAATTCATGTTTGTTCTGTTATTTTTTTCATATACTTTTCAATCTTAATCATTATCAAAAAACATGTTCTGTCAGTGTGGTAGGCATGAATAATAAGGATTTTTAAAAATATTTTCTTATTCAATATTTGATGCATTCTTTTTCAATGTAGTCTTGCTCCCTATAACTGTTACCTATTATGTCACTTTGAATTGATTGAAACTTTCAGCTCTGTATAAAATAATTATATTAAATATATCACTTCATGCCTATCCTATCAAAAAGACTCATGTTACACCTTTCTGGCCATAGCTCAATTAGAACTCCTTTAAACACACAGAAACCTACTAAACTCTATCTGCAACATACTTGTAGAAAATGCAAGTATAATTGCCTCATCCACATGTAAAAAAAAAAAAGACTAAAAATAATGTAAGCACTAATTATAAAAACTAAAAACCAAACACTCAATAACATGGCCACAACGTGCTGACCATTTTTGGAAATTAATAAAACATTCCAATCACTCTAGAAACATAAAATTCTACACATTCAGTTAAAAATAAAATTTAAAAAAATCTTTGATAATGGCTAATAGAATAACCAAATGTTCCTGGATATATAAAAAATTTGGACAATTTTTACACACACTATGTCTACAAAACAAAACACTTAAACGAACAGAAGAAAAATTAAATAAAAAGATTTAACCGCAGTGCCTTGTCAATCGTCACTTCATGAAACTTGTATAAAAGAGGGATTGCTGCCCAAATACACAATTATATATATATATATATATATATATATATACACAATATACACAATTATATATCTCAAATATGTGATGCAGTATAATTTATATTACAATGACTCATTCATACAAAAAGTAAATTAGTAAAGTTAATGAGATAAAATAGCTAATTCACTTTACTAACTAAATTTTAAAAATATCCACTAATCACTTGATGAATGTTATGATCCTTGTTTCTTAAAAATATAAACTGTATTAGCTCTTCCTTAAATAATCAAGTACTTTCAACAGGTTCTCTGGTCATCATTAGGCATGGAAACTATTTTCTTTTTGTTAGAATTCAGGTAGCATCTGAGACAAAAATATAATGCATTTTGAAATGAGTTTTGAAGTGTGTTATTGATAACAGATACAAACTTGTGGAGCATGTAGTCACAATGTTAAGGCTGATTTTTTGAAAATTTAAGTGAGGGCATTTTTTTTACTAATATGGCAATTTAAGAATTTTGTTCTAGGAGTTTATCAGTCAATGTAACATGAACTAAATAGTTCAATAAGTAGAGCAATGTCTTAGTTGTTTTCTCAAAAATCTGCACATCAGATCAGTTCTTTTAAATCAAATATATGGTGCAGTTTAATTTATATTACAATGAATCATTCATACAAAGAGTAAATTAGTGAAGTTAACGAGATAAAATCGTGAATTCACTTTGCTAACTAAATTTTTTAAGAATGTTTCATTGTAATATATATATATATATATATATATATATATATATATATATATATATGTATATATGCTTTATTTACATGTTTCTTTAGAATACCCATATTCACTAGTGCAAAAATTCAGATATATAAAATCATGCTGTACATCTAAAATTATGCCAAAAATATGCATTCTCAAGTACATATACAATATATTTGCAAAGCTAATTATATGTATGTATATATATATATATATATATATGACCTCACACACTATGAATAGTGTAGGATACAGGTTATATTCCTGTTGGAGGGCATATTTTCTATGAAATTTAAGACATTTAGGCTGGTAAATGTAAATGGTAAATACTGTTTATTATAAACAGAGCATTTACTTAAATATTTATGTCTATAGAAATGATGTATAACAATTATATATATATATATATATATATTTAGTTGGATTGATGTGAATTTGTGACCCTGGGTTTCACGCTACTTGCAATCATCAGACAAAGTGATTAATTTTTTAAAATATTAGGTTTACATATGATTGCATATATTGGTGTTTTTATGGTAGTGGGAGGAAAAATTGTTGTCAGAATGCCACTCATACATACACAGACATACATACATACATATTTATGCACTGTAGATAATACAAACATATATATATATATATATATATATATATATATATATATATATATATATAACAACAACATTGACTCATTTTCATTTAATGGGCTGAAAAATTACATTATTTAGCATCTCCTATTGTTTACCTTTTTCACAGAAAGTTTTCAGAATATATTAAAGCATTCACCAATTCAAAATTGGAAAAAATATTTTTTTCTCCACATTACTTCTGTGTATAAGTACAGGTTATCAAATAAAATTTCCATACTTGCCTTGATAAAGTTCTTCAAGGAATGAAAAGCAATATAAAAAAATTCTCCTTTAATCTTTTCTTTTACTTATACTGTCTTCACAGTAATATTTTATGTATATCTGAACTTCTGCACATATATGTATATATGCTTGCAAATATATATATATATATATATATATATATATATATATATATGGATTTGTGTGTATGCACTTGCATACTTGCAAATATTTATAAATAATTCTTTGAGGGTGTGTATGCATAAACACACATTTCTGTGCATTTAGAAATGAAATCTTACACTTAAATAATACATACTGTATGTATGTGTGTATGTAAGTGTGAGTGCGTGCAAGTAGGCCTTACCATATCAATGAATAAAATATGTTTAGGGGTTTCATCCAGGCATCATGTTATTATTTGTTTTAGACATCACGACCTATTAAACCTTGATTTCCATATTATGATTTTATAATAGAGTGATAAAAAAGTAAATGCTTTTTACACCACCCTCCACCCACCGACAGAAACACACACACCAATTTTTTCTTTAACCCGAAAACATTCCTTTAGTCAAGAACATCAGTTTTATCCTGTAACAAAATCTGCAACAGCAATTGAAGAATTTCTAACCATGAACAGTATTTTCATCATGCAACACTTTACCAAAATCCAGGTATTATAGTAAGCTATAAGATCCAATCAAATGTGTATAATCATTTTCTATTATAGAATAAAAAGGTATATATTTTTAATATAACACATGAACTTTTAGGCTTCCAGCTTTTATATA
>OZ010590.1:30856154-30906154 GCA_963932145.1 Acanthosepion lycidas
AGAACCCAATTTCTGTTGCCTCAAATCTCATCTTTACCTGTTATGAGATTATCCAGTATTCACGGCCAGATAAAAGGACCAATATTGAATAACAGCTCAGCACTGTTTCCTTTGTTTCTCAAGAAATTTTCTTGTTTTTTAATACTTTGTTGTGTTGGATTCGATGAACCACTTATAGTTGAACACATACTGGTGAAGTGTATTTATTTTTAAGAAATTCATCTCAAATATTACCAGGTCATCAACCTGGAAAACCTATTTGAACTTCTTTTTATGTGCAGTGTCCTTTCACGACACAGGTGATCATGGCTTTACTATCCTTTTCTTATTCCTTGTGGCTCTCAATGTTTCATCCTTCTGCTACCACCCCCAGACCATATTCTGTCATCCACTTGCTTAAGCCTGCCTGGTATGTCATTCATTGCTTTCCCTTGTCTCTCTTTCCTTCTATTCGACCTGTGAGTATCAAATTTTCCAGGCCCTCCATTCTCATTACGTGTCTGAGAATCTTCAGTTGCCTCTTCCTGATGTTAAGTATAAGACTCCTCCTTGATTGCATCATCTCCAAGACTTCATCATTGCTCATATACTCAGTCCATATCCTCAGCATCCTTCTGTAGAACCACATCTTCGTTGCCTCAAGTCTCTTCTTCATCTTTGAGGAGACCATCCAACATTTGCTTCCATAAATGAGGACAGATGTCACATAACAGCTCAACACTGATTTCTTTGTTACCAAAGAAATCCTCCCATCTATGCATCCCAACTTTTGGAATGCATCCTTGGTCATCCCAATATGTCTACAGATCTCAGTGTCACACTTGCCAGGTATTTAAACTTCCACACCTACTTGATTTTAGTGTCCCTGTTCTGCAAATCACATTCTATCTTCTTGTAGTTTATGCTTAGTACCTTCTTCTTGCTCTCCTTTGCTACCTTCTGCAGGAGGTTTTATAATTTCTTTCCCATGTTTGCTATCAGTACTGTGTCATCTGTGTATCTTATGTTGTCACGGTTATGGTTGCCAATGTTGAATTCCAGTAGGATTTTGGTTGATTCAAATAATATTTTTGGATTTCTGAAGGAGGTGGAACTATATCAAAGGATGTAGAAATATGAGGTTGCTGTATAGATAAATATGTTCTGCTCAGCAAACAAAGAGGACAAAACAATGTACGTGTAAACTATTCATGTACAAATCATACATATATAATATATATGCATAAACAGGATTTGGCATTAAATGACCCACAGGATTGATATAGCAGAAAACCCATCAAATTAAATCAAATCTTAATACTTTGCTTAGATTTTGGAAGGCATCTTTCACTATCCCATGCACTTCAGATTTTAGTGCTACCTTTTACATCTTTTGTTAAAATACTTGAAATTTACAGAAAATATAAGGAATAAGGACTTGGAAAATTTGATAATCTACCTAAAAAGCTTATGTAAATGCTTGGCAGAACAGTGATTGGAAGATATAGTCAAAAAAACATAAGCGAGGTCTACAAAGGACAGGAAGTTAGGAGTCGCCCAATGGCACATAGAAGAAATCTCTGACAGAAATACTGATTTTAAATTTATTAACGTTGTGTAGTCTCTACTGCCGCTGGCCTTATAATGAATCAAACTTATCCAGTGTTTCTCCTACATGGCCTTCCAGAATGTGGCCTGCAAGTGTAAGAATGTTTCTTTGAACACTATAACGAACATGGAGGAGCCACTGATATGTTACATTCAACATGTGCTGCGATTCTCTTGAACATAGAGAGAGAGTGGGTGTGTCACCATGGTATGACACCTGTTTGCATTGGACTCAAGTGCTGAAAACTTGTCACAACCTTTCTTGCAGTCCACAGCTCATACACAGAGTGCATGTTTATGATTAATATGAATTCACACTATAACAATCATAAGTATTTCCTGTCCTTTGTAACGATACTTCTTCTATGTGCCATGTCCCTTCCAGTCATGGCTCTCCACAATTTCCTTTCCTTTGTCATGCTTAATAAATTTTGTCTTTTTTATATCTCTTCTAAACCTTGCTCTGCTATCGATTTACTCAAGTTCACTAGGTAGGTTATGCACTGTCTTCCTCTCTCCCTCTTACATTCAATTTGCCCTGTGAGTATCAAATTTTCCAAGCCCTCTTTCTTCCTTATGTGCCCTAGAAATTTCAACTATTACTGATGTTAAGCATAAGTATCCTTTTTGTATTCATTTTCTTTCAAACTTCCTTATTGCTCATATGTTTGGTCTCAGCATCCTTTTCTTGAAGCAAATTTCTATTGCTTTAAGTCTCTTCTTCATCTGTGAGAAGATTGTCCAACAATAACTGCCATGTAGGGGGACTGATATTACATAACAGTTCAGTACTCTTTCCTTCGTTTTCTATTTCTTAATACTTTGCTTAGCTTTTGGAAGACATCTTTCACTATTCCAATGCACCTTTTCAGACTTTCCATCCTCTGTTCTAACACATCCCAGATATTTAAATTGTTTTACTTGTTTGATTTTGGTATCTCCAGTTTGTCATTTGCATGTTGGGTGGTTTCTTTTGCTAACAACCATGCATTCTATCTTCTTGCAATTTCTGTTAAATCCTATCGTCTTGCTTTCCTTCACTATCTTCTGTAGGAATTCTTGTAGTTTCTATGCCTGTTATCAACACTGTGCCATCTGCATATCTTATGTTGTTAAGATGATGGCCACCAACAAAAAATCCTGGTCAGACTTCTAATTTTATCAGGATCAATTAACTGGATAGGTTGAATAAGTCCAGTGAAAAGACACGTCCTTGCCAGAGACACTTTAATATTTTTGTATTTTCTATTTATATGTAGGCGTTTACTGCCAGTATAGGTTCTGGATTATTTTAATATCTTTACCAAATATCTTTAGGTTACCTTGGAGTTCCAATAGTTCTCGAATAAATCTAAAATTAATATTTCTATCAAATCAAACAAAAATATAAATCATGAGCAAACTCTGAAAAATATTTTTGATTAAAAGTAAGAAAAAGAAAATTCAAACATTTTTAACTCATCTGTTTATTATTCTCTTTAATATTGTGTTTTTTCAAATAGTAACCATCTTTGAAGAAGATCCTACTAACTACAAATGGCTTACAAGAGAAAACAACAAAGCAGATAATGAGACTGAATGAAATCATCAGATGATCTATTGTTATTGTTCGCATGATAGGAAAAGAGTTGCACATCGAGTTGGGATTAAAGGATTTATCAGAATTATATTTGAGATGCTAATCCAAAAGTTAACTTTTAGCACTCTGCATTATTAATATTAGTTCCTGTTTTCCATTGCATTCTTTTCCAAGGCCTCTCAATTGTTAATCTTATTGTTACTTTCACTCAAAGATGTTTTTTGTTGCCATAATAGGTTATGACAACACAACTATGAAATTCAAACAAATTCAAATTGAAGGGTTAGAGACACCTTCAGTGGAAGGGTAAACTTTTTGTATAGCAAAAGATATCACATACAGAATGGTAAAAGTTACGGGAAATGAAGGCACAAAATGTTTTAATCAAAAAAGAAAATTAAACAAAATGAAATTTATTTGGTGGATGATACTGGGAAGTGTTTGGCAAAACATGAGAAAACTGCAGGGATGTTTACAGATGACCAACTGAACTTTGGGATAGCACATTGTTTTATATTGATATTGTGGAAATGCATATTGTATTATATTGATATTGCAGATGTGTGCATAACAGTTTGCAGTTCAAAAATAGAAATCACTGACCCAAGTTCAAATTCTGTCAGAGTTTGTTGTATTCACTTTTACTCAAACACCTCTTGGGAAAGGTCTTATGAACATCTTATCTCCCCAACTATGGGTTAAATAACAAGCAGAGTGGGTTCTCTAATCATAGTTGGTGACCAGTTTAGGAGGAAGCCAAAATTCAAAACTAGTTTGTATGTAGCTCTTGTGAGGTATATGCTATAGTAATGGTAATATTAGCTGTTTCCCTATAAGGAAATATTTGGCATTCATTAACTGAGCAGCTAGTACTGCTTTCTGTTGAAATTTAAAAAATCTTTCTCTTAAAACAATTTTTCATGAAAATAGGTTTTTCAAGTCCATTAGCTGCTATCAGTCTTTCCATTATTAATGGGAGTTTCCTTTTTAACCTTTTATTTGAAGTATTGTGGAATGTCAACATCTTGGTTAAATCATTACTTTCTTTTTGAGTAATATGTGCTATCCATTTTACTCATCCTTCTGTGGATATTCCTCAGGTGATGTGGTTTCTATTATTTGGTATAGTTCTTTGTTTGTGATGCTGTAGCACCAGTCCACAATGTTCAAAGAAGGATGATCTTTTCCAAAACTCTCAGTCTTGAATCGCTCAAAGCCTTTTTTAACCTTTGATCTTAGAAAGCAATTATATACACCTGATAGTTTGATATCATGCATGATATGCATATTAAAGTCTCATTCTCATGAGGCTATTCAAGAACACGATATGGTTGATGTTTTGGCTTTGTAGCAATTTGTGGTGTTGGGTGAAACTATCTTTGACTCAGCCTATTCTATGTTCAATTTCCTTATCTTCTACACTAAATTTGTTATAACTGATTCTGGGGTATTTAAAATGTTTGGTATTTACTAATTCCATATCCTGAATTTTTATGATGGATTCAGGTTATGTGCCATCATTGCTTTCATATAGCTATTGAAAAGATTTGTTTGCAATTAAGTGCAACACAGAATTATGTACTCATTAATCTCAACTGAGGTCAAATAAAAAAATTAAGGCAAAAAATTATGATAATATCAGTTTGATGACCCTGAATCAAATATATAAACTGGCTGTGAAGTAGCCAGTGATCTTCTGTTCTTGTAATAGGAGTAGAAGTAGTGCTAGCACCAGGAAAAAAAAATTCTGTTCAATAGTGAAGATTCTTCACTTTATAATGTCATGGAATATAAAGAGAAATAAATAAATCAGAGAATCCAGTTTCCTTATTTAGAATCTGTATGGAATGAAAGTTAGAACTGAGTGGAAAATACTGTAAGCTTTATTTATATTAAATATTTGTTAAATAATTCTAAGTCTGACTCATCCACCACCAAAGACATGTTCTTTATTTTGAGTAAAGCATACTCAGAGTTCCATTTGAAAGTTCAACATGATATATATCAAGTCCCTCCAGCCCTACCTCTGTAAGCTGAAGTAGTGACTTGTGGACTTGAATAATGTTTGCCTTTGACATATATATCTCATCTAGTTTTTAGGATCCCCTCTCCTATTTTAAACATTGGGCACACCTTTCAAATTCCTTGGGAGAGCACTGAAGAGAAAAAAATGATAACTGGTGAGCATTTCTTATTTTTTCTTTTATGCTATTTTCAATTTATCTCTTTAAGGTAATTATTTTTTCTTTGTTTCTCTGTTTATTGCTCTTTATTTTCCTATTATGATTTTAATATGTACATTTTTATGGCAATAATAAAATTTTATTTATTTCTTGAACAATCCACATCAGCACATATTGATGCATAATCAATTACATGTGATTCCATTAGTACTTAGTTTATTGTGTGTTATGTATACATTTATCATGTCATATTATTGAATGTAAGAGATATGTCCTTTGATCACATCAATGATAACCCTTTCTGGTTAAATGATGTTGCTGAATATATGATTATACCATAGATCTAAATAGGATAAGATACACTCTAAATATTTTCTCAATATTTTATTCAAGATCTCTTTAAGTTTTCATTTAATATTTTCATTCATTCATTTCATAACATTTTTTATCATTTTTCAAAGCAAACAATCAGACAATAAATTCAGAATCAAAAACATAAAATGACTTTTTGCAAGGATCAGACTTTTTTATCTTTTGCCACATCCTAAAAAACTCGAGATTTGCAGTTATAGAAAGAGATTAAAAACAAAACCAAATTTCTATTTGGAAAAATTCTATAAATACGTCATTTTCCTAAATACAGGAATGTCTTTTTTGGTTCCAGTTATGTTGGCGGAAAACCATTAATAGTCTTCTAATTAGGATACACTTTGTTTGTCAAGTAATGGTTATACTTGATGTAGATTCACATTTATAAAGATGCACATGGGTGTGTATCTTCCAACTATTTTGGGACAACACCCTCTCTTTAAGTCAACCCAAAACATAGTACAGAGAGATTCTATTTCTTGCCCCCTGTTATCTGTGCTATATGCCACATCCCTGACAGAGAGGGAGAAAGTCAAAAAACTTGTCTCTAAACGGATAATTGTTTCCTTCCTGATTTTTATGATACCGTACGAAGAATTGGCTGATTTTTTTTTTGCAAATTAGAAAATTGTCAGATGGAAAAGTCTCTCTCTTGGTCTCTACACCAAGAGTGAACACTCGCTCCCTCTTGCTCTTCCCAGTCGCAAGCCAATAAAAAAACACATGCATTTTTACACACCTGCATGTTTCATAGACTTAGGGAGAGAAGGGGGTTGAGAAAGTGGGTGTGTGGCCTCAGTGTGAGGGAGAGAATTGAGATGAGGTTATTCATGGGAATCAAATTGTAACAAAGGAGAGACATCCTTTTCCACGGAAATTGGTGTCTAAAAGAAAAATCCAGAAATAGTGAATGAGATCCAGGACAGTACATAGGAAATCTAGACTTAGGAAAATGAAAAAAAATATATAAAACTCTTTCCTTTTAATATACAGGTAAACATATGAAGCATATGTATACATACATACAATGATACATATAAATACATGGATGCATGCATGCATATATATATATATATATATAAAACCAAACTGGCCTTAAAGATCTGAGTGGCATAACTGGCATAGACAATGTTTATGAAAATTTCTCTATGGAGCACTTTCTAAAATCTACTGAAAATTGGCTGATTTGGGGGTAGACTTTATCCTGTAGATTTATATAAGAAAAAATATTACATACGTTGCTGAAAAGTCATATATCATGTGAATGCATATATACATACTAAGATAAACTCATGTGCATGATCACACACACTTTGGTAGTTTTGACTTCTCAGTATATATGAAAAGCAAGATAAAATTATATATAATATTTACTAAGTTTACCTAAATATGACACAAAGCCAAATGAGAAAGAGAATTGTATTTGAAAGATTGTGTTGCAACAATCTGCTAAGTATAAAACTGTCATTATATATATATATTTCTGTTCTTTTATTTTCACACTCCATAATAATGTTTATCTTATATCCTTTCACACACAGTAACCCTATGTGCATTAGTTGCCTTGCTTGGGGTGAAATGATTAAAAATAAAATATATGTGAATAAAAACAAAAGGA
The DNA here is from genome assembly GCA_963932145.1 of Acanthosepion lycidas. Classification (NCBI taxonomy): domain Eukaryota; kingdom Metazoa; phylum Mollusca; class Cephalopoda; order Sepiida; family Sepiidae; genus Acanthosepion; species Acanthosepion lycidas. Next base: position 30,863,491 of record OZ010590.1, read on the forward strand.
AAACTTATATTAACTGATGCATTTCGTCCTCTGAGGGACTTTATCAAGGCAAATGTAAGGATTTTATTTTGTGATGAGTATTTATATACAAGAGCAAAAATGTTATATAAATACTTGTCAGAAAATAAAATCTTTATATTTGTTTTGATAAAGTCCCTCAGAGAACGAAACGTGTTGTCTAAGACAGTGCTACTCAAAGTTGTGGTTTGCGGACAGGTGCCAGTCCACAAACCATCAGCTACTGGTATGTGGCCAGAGTCCAGGCCATACTAAGGAATCATTTGTAAAGATTAAGGTTATATAATTTTTGATTTTGTGTTAATAAACTGCTAATATTTTTATTACTTTTTATATGTTTTGAAATTGAATTATTTTTTGCAAAATAAATGGAAGATAAAAAATAGTCAACTTTTATTATATTCATTATATATATCGCTTCAGGTATAAATCAATATTACCACAAAATATTACAGGTATGTGACATTGATAGAAAAAATGCCAGTGTGCCATATTAGATAGATTGAGAAACACTGGTCTAAGATAACTTTTCCTTTTGTCTTTATTCATATTGCGCTTTTACAGACTTATTCTATTTGAAATTTTTACACACACACACTATATATATATATATATATATATATATATATATATATATATGGGCAGCAAACCTTTTATAGATGTTACATTGAATGTGTCAAATTTTTTATTCAGTTTTCCCTCTGTTCTTATAATTTTTCTTTCAATGAGAACTAAGACTGTGTAGAAACTGTCCCTCATTAATTATTGCCCCAAGCATTTTCAGCTAATTCTTTAGCCACTTTCAAGGTGTCCATTATTAGTATATTTTTGGATTTGTATACTCTGCTCTGTCTTGTAGGAGTTGTAATAACTCCATGTTAGGGTGCCTTCTAACCACACTTTTGGTGTGATCATAGTTTGATCAGGAAGTAATTAAACACTCAAAGCCAACTCCTGACACCCATAAGGAAAATTTTTTGCAGATAATAAAGTAATTTTAAAAACATTTAATTGTAAAAGATGTTTAAAGATAATGGAAGCACTTTTTATAAAACACTACAGATGTATATTTAATAATACTTGTTTTGAAACTAGGTGAAATGTATTGGGTGTGTTTTGATTTGTTTGTTTCTTTGTTTTTGGTTTATGTTATGTCAACCTCACTGAGTTATTTAATGCTGACAAGATTCTTACAATAGATTTGTATGAATAGAATATATATTCTTTGTAAGGAAACAGTTTGTAGATCCAGTTTCATTGATATACTTTTGTAAAAAGGGTTGTTGTCAAGATTCTGCTTTCATTGATGTATTTTTTTGGGTAAATTGTTTGTAGAGAAATTGATTTTGACATTCTCATTTGGTTTATAATTTTTGGTTGTTCTACAGTTTTGAGAAATTATATCATCCACTTTTACTTTCTTGTACAGCTCATATGTATTGTTTATATTATAGGACTTTTATCTTGAGAGAGAAAGATCTGGACACTCGATTAATATATGTTTAATAGTATATGCTGTTTGATATGCTTGGCATACTGGTTGATCTTATTTGTTTAGTATGAGTTGCTATTCTCTTATGGCCAATGCAAACGCAAGGCAGCACCACTTCTTCCTTATGAGATTTTCTGGAAATTCTCCTAATTTGGGCTGAACTGTGAAGAGTTTGTGTGGGTTACCATTCCAGTATTTTTGCCATTCCTAATGAATGTATTTCTTAATAACTCCCTTAAAATCTGTCTATGGGATTTTGGTCCTTGTATCCACATTCACATCTAGACTTGACTGCTAGATCTGTTTCATTATTAACTTTAACTCCAATATGGCTTGGAATCCAACAGAGTTCGATGTCTTTATGCTTGTTAATAGTGCTCATTTTGCATAATATTTTCATAATAAGTGGATTGTTGGATTTTTTAATCTTTCAAACCCAATTGTTGGCTACCATTCTTGGCAGATCAGTTTTTTGGAGATTGTTTTGGTTAACTGGTCAGTGATATCCTTTTAGTTGGTTATTTTACAGTTATTTATCAAATGTTTTGTAGCTATTTTCCTTATCATATCCGATACAGATTTTGTTCTTTTGGCAGAATTAAGTCTGCTGATGTAGTTTTTCCAACATTCTTTTTTGCTTTCTTTAATTATTTTAGATGATTTTGCTCAAAGTTGCTTAAATTGTAAAAAATTAGAGGTTAAAGGTTGTTTGTTGAAATCTTTCAAAGCTCTTCTGAGCCTGAAGCTTCCTTACATTCATCATTAAACTTATGTCTGTTACTTTTCTTTTTTGTACTGAACTTTTTAGAATACATTCCTTTGCAACAGATATAAGTATTTTAAGTCCTTGATGCATTTACCTTCAGCTAGATTATCAGAACATCGGTTTTTCAATTAATTTTTGCAGAACATATTGACAAGTGATCACTACTGCATGTGTCCTCCAGAACCTTCCAAGAGAAATCTATATAGACTGATGGATCACATATGGATAAATCTATTGCAGAGTAACTGCCAGTGAATAGATTTATGTAAGTCAGAGTTTTATTGTTATAAATAACATAAATCATTATTGTTTATAATTGTTTCTAAAGTCCTTCCCATCTGGTTTGTATCCTTACAGCCCCATATGGTTCTGTAACAGTTAAAGTGCCCTAGCATCATTAAAGGGTGCCGGGAGTTGCCTTATAATTTCATGAATTGTGGCTTCATTTACTCGTTATTAGGTGGGATCTATAATGAGTAAATGTTTATTGTCCTATGTGGGGTCACTTTAACAGCAGTTACCCATAAAGTAGTTGTCAAATTTATTTTACTTTGGGGTACATCATACCTAACTAGGATAGATGGTACTGCCAGAAGGCATGAAACCTAGTGTCATGCTTATGGTTGTATTGCTGGTATTCTTTTATATTCACTTTATCACCTTTGCCTTCAGGAATGTTTCCTGAAGGCAAACAACTGCTAATAACAGGTCTGTTATTAACAGAAGCAGTTCATTTATATTTGCTTTTATTTCATCGCAGTGCTATTGAATTCTGTTATGCATGACTGTTTCAACATTTTCATCCTCTAACTGATATGGTTTTGATTTCATTTTCCTAGTTTTCCATTTTGGAAGTTTTAGCCATTAGAGGGTTCTAGCTTTCCACCTTAAACTTTTCTAGTTCATCAAATCAGTTTTGAGTAAGAATTTGGTCATTGTCAATTTTTGGCTTTTGTTTGGCTGATTCTGTTCATTTGGGAGATAAGCTTTTGGTATGGATATGAGATTGATGTGACCTTTGTTTAGTAGGAGATTTGACAGTTTTGGTAGGAGTGTTTTGTGTTTGAGTTGTTGTTTTGCTATTTGTTTTTTCTTTATTATTTCGGTTTTTTCATTGCCCTCCTCTTGCAATTCAGCCAACCCTATTTCCTTGGAATATAGACTTTTTAGGTAAGTTTGAAATTTGGGCCAATCATTTGGTCCCAAGTGTATGGGCATTCAATGAGGGCTGTGTCTTTGTCAGGCTGACCAGCATTATTTGTAGTCTTATTTTCTCTCATTTTTGCATAGGAATGGCCCTTTATGTAACCTTCTATCACTTGCCTTACTTCTGAAGATGAGATGTTTCTTTGATATTTTACCTCAACAATTCCCCTTTCCTTATTCCAGAAATCACATATTCTTGAGTATGCTGGATGGCTTTCCTGGCAGCTAGCATATCTTATTTCATTGTGACATTCTTCTTCAGTATGGTCTGAGTCCCTTTGGCTACATTTTACACATGTTGGGCGACTCCTACAGCTATCCCTCTGATGTCCAAATTTTTGACACCTAAAGCATCTTAGGTGGAGCAGGGATATATTGTTCCACTGGCTAAATATTATACCATATTTTTATTGGTGTGTGTGGGGGGGGGTTCAGATGTGCCAAAAGTAATGATATATGTGTCAGTTGTAACTGTTACTCCTTTTCTTTTAATTGAGATTCTATGGTAATCACTGACCCCTTGGCTTCCTAAAGCAGATGTAATTTCCCGAGGTGTGGCCAGAGACAACTCTTCTAATGACTCCCTTAGAAGTATTCAGTCTTGCATGAGGGAAGGTTTTAATTTCAATATTATGAAAGGTCTTCATCTTTATTACATTTTCTCCATGTTTCTCATGTTCCACCTTAACCATCAAATTGCCATCTCTCAACTTTCCGTTTTAGGATTAATCCTACTGGATAGTGCCTTTTCAATCAAGGAAGGGGAAAGTTTGGCCAGCAGAGTTTCTTCTAGGGACGTGAGCACAAAAAAATCTCAGAAATTCCATATTAATTTCTTTTTCAGAATCGGAGACATCTCTTAGGCTTTTCATTTTGATTAGTCATAATTTTTGCATATTAAGATTCACAGGTCAGGGCTACACAAACCAGTATACTCATATTCAAGAGAGTTTCTGAGCACCCGTTAAACCATTTGTTGCACTTTCCAAATAAGTGTGCAAACTAGCATTCTCACAGCCACATCTAAGTCTAGATCTTTTCAAAACAACTGACCCTCAGTCATCACCTTCTAATGCCAATAAACTGTATAGAGATGGTATTTTATCCTGATGTATATTTGGGATATTGTATTTAGTTATAAAGTACACCATAAATTGATATAGTTATAGGTGCTAGGGCTTATCATGATCAGCCAATTGATCAGATTGGGCCCCCCTCTAATTGCTCGTCTAATCCAAGTAATGGCTAAAGTGGTGTGTTGGGAATCAAAAGTAACTAATCCTGAAGCCCTTAGACATTACAGGTGTCAGTGTATTCTGAAGTCCTAGTTGACAGGGCTGGGTGTTTTTTGAGGTACCCCAAGATGGAATTACTACTACTCTGATACAACTCATCACAGAATGCAAAAGAAAAGAAAATATACTCACAATGGACCCCTTTGAAATAGTTAAAGAATTGACTAAAAGCACTTCGGTCAACAATCACAATGGACAGTTTCCACACACTCTTAGTCTTTATAAAAGACACTAAAAAACTTAATAAAAACCTAACAAAATTTTATTTGTAAAGGAAATTTTATATATATATATATATATATATATATATATATATATATATATATTGAGAAAACAAATGTGATATATGCCTCTAACTGCAAAATGCACCAAAAAATAATCGAAACTCTTATCAACAATAAACTCGGCCATAATGTACTGGTTGTATTTGAGAATTAAAAATATGTTGATCTGCTAACAACTTACACATGATTTACAATAGCACAACCAAAATCACTGAAAATGGCTAATAGATTTGCCAAAAGTGCTTGGAACAATCATATGTACAATTTCTATGCACAATGAGTCCCAAAATATTTCTTCTTCACACAGAAGAAAATCACAATAAAATCCAAACAGAAGTACTTCATCAGTCACTTTTTTTTTTAGAGAAAGATACTATATATATATATATATCAGGTGTAACAGCAAAATTGTCCAGCTGTTACATTAAGCTCAGAACCATTGTATCTTAGAAATGATTATAGATATCTTACTGGAATTCTTTGAGGTTTTTATTGGACTATTGGACTTTGAGTAATAAGAATGTATAATTACTTTCTAAGCTTAACAGAAGTATCATGATGAAATCGATCATAAATGAAAATGACATGTTCGTCATTAATTAATCATAGCTAATGATTGGAAAGTCATTTTGTATTGAAATAAGGTTAAAATATATATTTATTATTCCAGGATCATTTTCCAACTTATTCAAGATGATCTTCGCCTTCTCTAACTTTCTATCCTGGAGTAACAAGGTGACTCACACATTTCACATACGATTTTATTTTCAAGTCACATTTCACTGCACTTTGTACTGTCATAGCTGAAACTCCTCTCTCACATCCCAAACAACTTATAAATTAAGTTGAATCTTTTCTAATTCATCTCTTTAGCTCTAAGTTGAAATGATGATCCCTCTTCTTCTTGTAACCTCCTGATCCAGTTTTCCTTTCTACTGTTCCCTCTTTTTTAAACTAATTAACTGTTCTTTTGATGGTTCTTCAATGGACTTTGAAGATGGGAGCCAGAGTATGAATATTGGTAACATAACTGAAGGCCTGAATAATTTTTTTCCTCTCACCATTCCTCATCTGAGAAGACAGTGGGGCTGACACAAAACAATTTTAACCTGCTCTATTTTTTATCTGAAAAACTAAAAGGGTTTTTTAGGGATTCTTACAAAAAAAGGTGTCAAGTAGGCTAAACGTCTTATCTGAAAACCTGGAAAAGAGAAACTCAATTACTTTAGCGTTTTTTTTTTTTTAGATATTAAATATTTTGTGGGATGGATAATTATGCTGTTATATGATTTGGACAATTTTGCTGCTACACCTGGTGTGTGTGTATGTATGTATGTACACATATATATATATATATATATATATATATATATATATATATATATATATATATATATATATGAAGAAATATAGTCTTAAAGTTATATTTATGGGATAAAAGTCTTAAAGCTATATTTATGGGATAAAGTGCTCAGTATCAGAGATAGAGCGTGTGTAAATATAAATATAAAAGTCAACATAGAAGTCAACACTTAGAGGCGACAGTCTGTTTCATGCTATATGCAATCGTCAGGCCATGTATGCTGTTATTTTTCTCAGCTATTTATACATATATGGGTCAGTGGTGCATTGTGGGTAGTCTATTATGGCAGTAATTTTACCGGAAGTCGTTTATTTATTTATTTGGGTTAAATTATTTTGCTTGTTTTTATTTTTTGTTTCTTATTTTATTTATTTATTTACTTATTTTTTAATCAGTGTTTTTTTTATTAACGTAGTAAAGATTTGTTTATATCACTTATTTAATAGTTTTGTTTTGGTTTGAGAATTTAATTAAAGCTATTTGTTCGGTTTTGGGGTTGGTTGTTGTAGTTTATTCTAACTATTATTTTGGCAGAAACAGTTTTTTAATTCATGTTTATTTGGATTGATTATCTTTATTTGTTTTTTTCTAATGGTAAGTGTATCGGGATTGGTTAGTTTATTTATTTACTTGGGTGAATTTAGGTCAATTTATTTTACTTGTATATTTTCTCTTTTTGGTTTTTAAGTAACGTAGTATATATTTATTCAATTTTTAATTGTATTTTTTATTTTGTTTTATTTTATTTTTTTATCGATATATAACAGTTATAGCTTTTTTACGTCTGATTTTTTGGAATGATTTTTTAGTCTAACTAATATTTTGGTCATAATGGTTTGCTACTTTGTTTATTATTTACTTTATTTATTTGGGTTTGTTGTTTTTTTTGTTTTGTTTTTGTTATTATTATTATTCTATTTTGTCTATTCTAACAGGTGTCATTTGGTAATTTGGATTAATTAATTTTGCTTATTTTTATTGTTATTTTGTTTACTTGTTTATTTATTTGTTTTTATTTTATTTTTCCGTTTTCAATTTTTTAAGTAACGTAGTAAAAATTTGTTTTCATGTCTGCATTTTGAGATGAGCTCGGATCTTTTATTTAATAATTTATTTTGGTCTGGGAAAGATATATATATAACACACTCACACACACCACAGAGAGATCTACAAAGCATAACACAGTCACCAGATCAGAAAAGGGTTCAAATTCCAATTGTTTATATTTAATTTGTACTCACTCTCTTTAGTAAGGCATGAATAAACATATCCCTGTACTCAATTTTCACTACTAGAAAAAAAAGTTGTGATACAGATGATACTACCATGGTTGACTGTGAATAGAATTCATTTGTGTTATAGGCATTTCCCTTTAACTGATACCATGTGATTTATGCATATTTCATATTACTTCAAGATGAATTCTGCACCACCTATGCTGTTATTGTCTGAGATGTCACAGAAAGATAAAAAGCCATAATAGCACCCAATAACCCACTGGTTACAGAAAAAGCTAACATACATATATACATACATACATTATTAAAAATGTCCATCTCTCACTGGGACTTTCCTGTGTCTATATTTGCTTTTTCATAAACAAAGTAATTTAAGCAATTAATAGAAGGTTTGCAATCCAATAATATTTCTTATTATCATAAAATTTATTTTAGTGGGACTTTTTTTTTTTTTACCCCAAGCAAGGCAACAAAGCCACTAAAATGCAAAGGATTACTGAGTGTGAAAGAATATATGAAAAACATTAAAAAGAGAGAACAATAAAAGAACAGAAAATTAAGAAGACAAAAGAAAACTGACTAGAAAGCAAGAATCTGGAAGAGAGTTCAACAAACGAAATGTGCAAGAAAAGAAACTGTTAGCAAAGCACTTACAGTTATATTTAGCCATTTAAACTGTTAAATGAGGAGATCTTGCAGCCAATACAGAGCTGCACTTAAATTCATAAAGTGTTATAGTGGAACACACCTATGCTATAGTTAATAGACTCTCCCACCTATAACAAGTAGGAGTAGTAGGAGTCGCTCAGTGGTTCGGTCAGTCAGTCGATGCCAGACGACCGTCAGTCAGATACTAAAGTATCAGCGACCACAACTAGATTTCTCTGCGTCATTACCTATTATATCAAGTTCCTAATGTTTTGTACGTCGAACCTATTTTAGGACTGACTTAGTACAAATACAAGCCTCCACTGTAAAACCACACCATAACAAAGTCTAGTTACCATACAGGAAAGTAATTTTGTTAAAATACAAAAATGTGGCACAAGGCCAAAAGTGGGGATGGGGAAAGGCTGTTTTTTTATCTATCCTATAATTAAACCTAGCTAGCCAAAATTACTAACCCAAATATACCACAGTATTCCTTACAACAAAACAACACATTTTTAACATTTTTATTGCAGCCACTACAATGCATCAGTCTCTATGAAGTCCTAACTAGTCTCTATATGCAGAATTTGTCTGTGGGGTGGAGAATAAAATAACAATAGGAAAGTTCATCCAAACAATTACCATGAAAGTATTTATAGAAAAGGCATATGGAAGCTCCATTACAGTGTGTGTGGGGTGGGAGGTGTGACTGAAGCCAAGATGCCAGGTCAGGACCAATGATATTGCAGATTCTTCTTTGGATTTTATTAAGTATCTCTAAATATATAGAAAGAGCAACAAACCATATGTGGCAACAAGATTCTAAATATGGACGAATCATAAATTTATAAATATTTAACATAGATTCAGGTAAGAAAACACAGTAACAGCATAAGGTGTTAGCCAAGAAAAAAATGTAAATCCATGTTCAATTCTGCTTACTATAAATGTCATTTTAGTGGGGAAATATGTTTGTAAATGAACAGGCATATCTACACAGTGAGATGAATGTTTACTGGCCTATATCATAGTAAGACTTATTTAAGGAAATGTACCTCATGGTAGAAATGAAATCTGCATTTTCTTTTTCTGGGAAACTACGTTTTAGCCAGGTGTGTTTTACTGTTAAGCCACATTATTTTCTCTTTCAGTTAAATGTGCTATCCATTGATCTTAGAAAGCGCAGTTATATACAGCTGATAGTTGGCATATTTCTGAATGTGTTATGCATGGCATGGTAGAATAATGGATAGTGGCTCAGATTGAGGAATCAGAGACCAGAGTTCAAATTCAAGTCAAATCCATTGCATTCACTTACATGATAATACTCTTGGGAAAGGTATGAATCCTCTTCTTCCCAGCTATGGATAAATAGCAGGACAGACAGAGTTTTATAGCCTTGGATGGCAACTGGTCTACTTCAGAAAGAAATGGCAACCTACTGTGTGGAAAAAAAATCTGCCTCGTCAGTCATGTATCTTTCGATACATGATTTCCTTAGTGTGTATTATGCATGGCTCATAACTGACTAACTATGCATGACACCCATCTGAAAATCTCAATCTGACGAAGCTATTTAAGAACATGATTCATAAGTTTTTATTAAAATTTTTGTATCATCTTGCGGTATTGAGCAAAACTACCCCTAGCACAGCCTATTCTATTTTCAATTTCCTTATCTACTATATGAAATACTTCTTTTTAGTTTACTTAGTTCACCCAATACAAGGCCAAAGGGCTACTCAAGGAAGAGTTAGACTGTTCTATTGGAGCAGAGAGGAGGAAATAAGAAATGCATATTATGAGGGCATGTATTGAATTCACACTCTTTGGGTCCTGTCACTGTATCTAACCAACCCCTTTATCCACTGTGCCATGGATCTAATCAACCCCTTTATCCACTGTGCCAATGGTTCTTGTCTGATCACCAAAGTTAAGCAATGTCGAGCCTGGTCAGTATCTAGATGGGTGCCCGCTTGGGAATCAGCTGACCCTGGACCAAGATTGTAATTGTTGGGAAAGCATCCACTCAGGAGTCTGTCCCACAAAGCAGCAGTTCTGGGGAGGAAGCTATCTGAGTGGAAATTGCTCATTATCAAACAAATACAAAGGGAATGAGGACACATTGATACCATGAACATGGAATGGCAAGTCCTGGCTGTGAAGGTCTGAACTAGTGAAACTAAGGAATATGACTTGTCTGAATATCTGCTATAGTAATAGTGACAGAGAAGTGAGAGGTTAGAAGTGGTCTAAGTTTGTTATAACTAATCTATACAATGAAGTATTTATTTATTCCATATCCTGAATTTTTGTCTATATTTCTGAGATGAGGTATTATGTACATTATTTGGACTATTGTTCTCATCTTTGTCGCCATATTTATTACAACGTTTTGGCCGTTGTATGCTCCGGCCTTCTTCAGGTGGTTGGAATGTAGAACTGAACCCTTTATTTCGCTCACTGGGGTAGACTGTTCTAGTTTCAAATGCCATATTTAATGGATGCCAGTTATCAGTTATCTCCTGTTAATTTCCCTCTGAAAGTTCTGCATTGCCTTCACCTGGTATTGAACTCACACTCTTTGGGTCCTGTCACTGGATCTAACCAACCCCTTTATCCACTGTGCCATGGATCTAACCAACCCCTTTATCCACTGTGCCCATGGTTCTTGTCTGATCACCAAAGTTAAGCAATGTTGAGCCTGGTCAGTATCTAGATGGGTGCCCGCTTGGGAATACCAGATGCTGTAAGCTTGGATGTGCAGGTGATGTAATGGATAATGGTTCATAATTGAAAATTGGAGAGCAGTGTTCCAATTTCAGTTATGATCATTATATTCACTTACAGGAGGCACGATGGAGTAATGGATAGTGGCTCAGTTTGAGGAATAGAAGAGCCGAGTTTGAATTCCAGTCGAATCCATTACATTCATTTTCATACCTTGGGAAAGGTATGAATCCTCTTCTTCACCCTGCCAGCTATGAGTAAATAGCAGGACAGACATGGTTCTATAGCCTTGGATGGCAACTGGTCTACTGTAGAAAGAAACTACAACCTACTGCAGGAAAAAAAATCTGCCTCATCAGTCCTGTATCAAAAGATACATGATTGCCTAAGAGTATTATACATGGCATATAACTGACTGATACTTACACGTAAATAGCCTTTTCTGCTCCTAGTTACATACTAAGTAGTACTTGTATAAGTAAATCATTATTTACCTGTAAAAAATTCTTAAAATCTGAAAGCCTAAAATCTAAACCTGCAATAAACCATAAAAAAACAAATCCATCAATATTATTGGCATATTATTTCTAGGTCACATTGTATCATGTCAATAATCCATTTATGGATTCCATGTCACCCTAACAATGATCGGTTATTCCAAAAAGATAATACACCATATCATCTATATGCATGCAAATTCCAAATTGACAAATACGAGTGAGTTGAGAACAGCTATCAAGATCCCATGGGTCAACATCACACCAGAGATCTTCCGATCAATTGTAGAATTAATATCATGCCAAGATGTTGCCCTTTGTCAGACTAGAGTTGTTCCAACAAAATAACAGGCATTTAGACCATGACTTTTGGCATGTTGTTGTATATATATATATTCACACATACAAGCATACAGTGTCAAACTTCAGGTAGAATATATTAAGTAGAAGTTTTGTAGGTACTCACATGTTATTAAATATATATCCTAGCAAATATCAGCTTATGATATTTTTGTATATATGTGTATTTATTAATAAATATTAAGCCCCCACCACACATGCATATATATATATATATATATATATATATATATATATAAAATGCGCACACACACACACACACAAATGGAGACATATATGTGAATATATACAAACAGATAAATGCATAGATAAATATATTCTGTTAGAAGTAGGACACCTGAAGATGATTGAAGAACATGCAGGTGTTAAAATTTCCAAAATAAACTTTTAATTTAATCAAACTTTTAATCTTTAATAAAAAAAAAAAAAAAAGAAGAAATACAAAACAAAAACCAAGAGGATCATGATTTTTGCCGAAATTATGAAGTCACACGAGAAAGTGAGATAAAACATCAGGCAAATATTTGAAAGGCATATATGTTCTGAAACTGAAATATTACCTTAATCCATGACATCAAGTGATGTAAATAAAAATGCTAAATCCTAACGAAAAAAAAAAAAAAAAATAGAAAAAAGATACATAGTAATGAGACTGATAAGGGCTGGATTTGTTGGCATTGCCTTCATGCTAAACACCTCCTCTCATAAATTATCTCCCTTGGATGATATTTTCCTTAATAAGAATTTAAGACATTTATAACAGTTTATAATATAATATTGACATTGATTCCATATTTATTTTTTATTTTTTTCTTTATATGTTTATACATTTTTATTTTTTTTATGTCTTCTTTTTAGGTCTTTCATGGTTTGTCAGTCACCTTGAAAAATGAAATTTTCCCACAGGTATCCATATTGCTCATTCCAGGTGTAATATTTCTCAGTAAGTACTCAGGTGAATAAAACTGTGTAATGAAAATTCTGATAAAATGCAAAATCAAAAGTAGATATTTCTGGAAGGACAGCCCATGAACCATAAATGTCTCAGATTCTGCATATACTTGTCTCTCTCTACCTGTGTGGTGTGCATCTTATAGAAGTCAGCCAAAATTATGAAAACAGCATTTAAAAAAATAACCATTTATTAACTGAAGCTGACTCCTTGAAACAGATGAAAGCAGCTTAAATAAAATCCTAGAATATTGACTAAATGTGAGTTTATCAATGAAAATAATAATTTCCATAGAATATTTGAAAAGAAATATTTTTAGAAGAATCTTTTCAGAATACTAATTCCCTTTGATTTTTTCACTATAATAATTTCCTAAAACCATTCTAGAATAAAAGAATCTTTTCAGAATACTAATTCCCTTTGATTCTTTAACTATAATAATTTCCTAAAACCATTCTAGAATAAAAGAATCTTTTCAGAATACTAATTCCTCTGGATTCTTTCACGATTATAATTTCCTAAAACCATTCTAGAATAAAAGAATCTTTTCAGAATACTAATTACTCTGGATTCTTTCATTATAATAATATTCTAAAACCATTCTAGAATGAAAGAATCTTTTCAGAATAATACTCCTGTAGATATTTTTACCATAATTATTTCTTAAAAACGTTCTAAAATTTAAAAAACAAAAAACAAAAACAGAAAAAATGCTAATGGTGAAATTAACCATTTTTATGCACAAAACATTCAGCTGATTGATTGAATGACTGAAACTTAGCATTACTTTTGGTTGAAATTAATAAAATCATTTTCTTGAAACAGTTTTTTGCAAATGTAGATTTCTCAAGAGTGTCATCACTCTTTCTAGAATTTGAGATTCCTTCTACACTTTTTGTTTTTATCAACATGGAAAGTTAATTTCTTGATTATATCATTATTCTCTCTTGTAGTTAAATATACTATCCATTTTATTTGTTCCTATTCTTGAAAATTCTTCAAGTGATGTGGCTTCTGTTTTTTGGTAAAGCTCTCCATTAGGGATTTTGTAGCACCAGGCTATAAGATCTGATGAAAGATTGTCATCTTCAAGAAAAAAAAGGATTCATTCATTTGAAGCCATTTTCAATCATTGACATGAGGAAATGGTTGTAATGAAATGATAGTTTAGATATACCTGAATGAATTGGAAGCTATATATAACTCTTGTCAATGTTTTACTAGTATTTCTTCCGTTTTAGTTTAAGTTGCTTTTCATAACAGTTAGTCTAGTCTATGGTCATTAGAAATAACATTAACTTACATTTTTATCAGATGAAGCATTGTCAGCTTTTATTATTTTTTTGACTAGTATTTCTTTCATCTGAATTGTTTTTCGTCACAACTATACTTGAATTTTTATTTGATGAAATATTGTCAGTCATTATTCATTTTTGTATTTCTTTTATATTAATTTCAGTTTATTTTTAGTACAGTTCTTCAGCCTGTCATTCTATGGCTATTAATAATAATATCGAATTTTTATTTGATGAAATATTGCCAACAATTAATCATTTTAACTAGTATTTCTTTCATCTTAATTTTAGTTTCTTTTCATCACAACTATTCAAACTGTCAGTCTATAGCCATTAGTAATAATATTATCTGGAATTTTTATTAGATGTAGAATTGTCAGCCATTATTAATTTTTGACTAGTTTTTCTTCCATCTTAATTTCATTTGCTTTTCATCATAACAATTCAAACTTTTAATCTAGTCTTCAATAATCATCACAAATTGGAAATAAAGAAAAAGCTATTGGTGAAACTTTAATCCACATTGATTTGCATCATGAAGACTGGTTTATGAATAGTTGTAGATTGAATATCTAAACAATTGCATTATTATGTAACTAAAGTTATAGCAAAAAAAAAAACAACTCAAAAATTAATGGTGGTTAACAATGATTCAACTAATAAAAATTCAAGATGAAATTTTTTTTTTAACTATAAATATGAATATTTCTATGAATATGTAGGAAGTTCTTAGATTATATCGTTTATTGTTCATAAAATATACTTTACAGATCTAGACAAAAATAATTCCTATTTAGCATTTTTAAATATTGAATATTACCTAACATTTTCCAAGAAACAATGTTTTTCAGAACACCTACACTAAAAGACAATTTTGAAAAGAGCCTATATGAAGATCTTGAATTTTTATTGAAAGGAAAAATCAAAATTTCACCAAATAATTTTTTTGATTTATCAATTAATGGTGATCTCTTATTTGCATCTGGTAAATGTATAAAAGCAATTTTCATCTTTTTTTTTTTAAATTACAAGAATGTGTAATTGTTTCTACTCAAAAATTATGATTTTTTTAATCCATTGCATGTGTTTTTCTGAAGCTGTTTAAAGAATCATTGGCAAACATGGATTCTCATGCCTACAGTAAGATGCAGTTTCAAAAGGAAAGTTTTTTTTCCATGTCACAACCTTTTTAATCACCTTCACTCTCTGGCAATGTTTATCATTTTAAATGCGATGATTGGAATTGCAATAAAATCTAAGCATATAATAAAAAATTAAATTTATACATTTTTTTGTCCTTGAGAATTTACAGCAAAAATATTAAACACTATTTATTGCACTTTATTTACAAGAATAATTTTATATTTACAACATTCTAAAAACTAAAACAATTAGAACTAATGCAATTCAATATTAATCATTTCCTAATTTATAAAGAAATAAATGCAAAAAAAATTCTTCATTCATAAATTTGGAAAAATTTACTAAATTATTAAAATATGTGAATCAAATTTAAGGAAATCCTTATTTTTACCATTTCATAAAGTTTAAACCAGTTAGCAATTGACCAAAGTTTTGCCAACCATTCCAATAAACAATGTAACAAATATATAGTGTTTATTATTTTTGTTGTAAATTATCAATAACAAAGAAAATGTATAAATTCACTTTCATGTGTTCACAATTCTAATCAATTCTTTTTAAAACAATAAATATTGCCAAGGAGTGAAGGTAGTTAAAAAAGCAGTTTCATGGGAAAAATCCTCATTTTGGCACTAGATTTTATTGTGAATACTTTTGTCTATTATTGCAAAATTAATTAACACATTGAATGCCATATATTGGTAACATGGCATTTCAGTTTATGCCATGTGTCCAAATCTTGGTGGGATTCCATTCTGGTTTAAATGTGTCACTTGTAGCTCTTAATAAATGCTGTCTTTCTGTTATTTATTCTAAGCCCTGTTCTGCCATCCATTTACTCAAGCTCACTAAATATGTTATGCACTATTTTTTGCTATCCCTTTTGCTCTCATTCCGTCCTGTGAGTATCAGCATCCTTCTGTAGAACAACATTTCCATTACTTCAAGTCTTCTAATCATCTTAAGACTTCACAACTTTCTTTCTACTTTCAAAAGAATCATTAGAATCCTCTTCTGGGATTACCATCAGCTGCTTTTGTATTCTCCTTGATGATATTTATGGTCTAAAATTTCCACCTCTATAGAAATATTCACAGGGAATCAAATTGGGACTCTTGGGGAAGGAGGAAGCTGACAGACCTTGGTTACATAAGGTTTTGTCAAAATTCTCTGTAAAAGACTTCAGTGTTGTACTCACATGTGACTAACAGAGTACAGAAGTTCACTAAATATCATCAAATGGTCAACAGATGACATCTATGTATATCTCCCTAATCAGAGCTAAATACGAACACATTTAAACCAGAATGGAATCCCATCAGCCTCAATAAACAAGATAGCCATTGAGATACAGACCTACAACTGTAAAAAGCATTTAAAAGTGATGGAAAGCCTAATGAAAGAGAACAAGAAACCATTCCTTAATAATATAGCTACAATGTACTGGCCATATATGGAAATTAAGAATACATCTATTTTTAGCAAATCTTATACCATCTACAACAGCACTTACACATTATTATAGTAGTATAACAAGAAATAATCCTTGAAAATAGTTAAGAGTTAAGCTGAAAGAGCACAGAACCCACTAATATTTGAACAATTTTTAAATTCATTAAGTCTAGAAAAGACAAAACCTGTACATATACAAGAAAAACATAATAAAAAAACATCACAAAATTTCTTGTCAGTTTTGTTCAATGAAATGGGTATTAAATATATGCAATATATATGAAGCAAGATCCTAACTGTAACTATTTGCCAAGTGACATCAATACTGCATGCATTGCATAAAAACTATCAATAATACTAGTCATAAATTAATAATAGCTGACACAGCTACATTTAATATAAATTTATGATATTATTACTGATTATTGCTGTTCTATATCTGATAGTTATTACAATTCTGTATCTGATAAGGTTATTTAAAAATATGACATGATTTTCAGGTTGATATTTTGGTTTTACAATGCTAGACAAAAGTACCCTTAGTACAATTTATACTGTGTTCAATTTCCTTATTTCCTTTAGTAAATTTGTTATAGCTGATTCATATACTGAACTATTTGAAATGTTTTAAATATTCATTTCCACATTCTGAATTCTTATGATGGATTCAAAATAGATGCTGTTGCTACGATATAATTACCTTAGATACTTTCACCATAATAATTTCCACAAACTCTTCAAAAATAAAAATTTCCTCAAGCAATTTCAGGATAACTATTCTACTTATTTCAGAACAAAAGAATTCTATTTAACATGCAAAAATTAACAAAATTCAAAGAAGAGTCTGTTATATTACTGGTCCTGACTTGACAAATTGGCTTCAGCCTCTTTCCCACTGCCATGACGTTGTTTCCTGTGCCTTTTCTATAAATATTTTCATGGTAATTGTTCTGATCAGCTTTCCTCCTTGGTACCTCAACTCTTCGAATTTAAGTGCAGTACTAGATTGGCTCATAGGTCTCATCATTTTATAATTGAAATACCTACATATAACCATAAGTTCAATGCTAACAGTTTCTTCTCCTGCACTTCTTACCTGTGGAACTCTCTTTCAGCTTCTTGATTTCCTGTTAACTATGATCTTCAAAAATTTAAATGTGTCATCAATCACTATTTTCAGTTTCTTTGAATCCTGTTTTTTTTTTTTTTTTTATTATTATTTTCCTCTCTTCTCAGTAATATTTTTCAGTTTCTTTCATTATCAATATCCCCTTGTGTCTTAATGGCCTTTATCGTCTTACTTAGGGATAAATGGTTGAAAAAAATTAAAAGCATTGTTGTAAAATAAACATAGTCTCAGCCAAGAAATGAATTTATTTCATGGTGGGGAAAAATGGATTCATGCCTTCCCAAAAATGTGAAGTGAACATGGCTGAAAATCAGAGTTGATTCACCAATTCCATTTTTTAATAGACGTCAAGGAGAAATGGATTCATACCTTTCCAAAGCTCATTAGTATGAAGCAAGCATAATACAGTCTTGGCCTAACTTGATTCACTGATTTTATTTTCTGATTGCATGTAGGAAGAAGTGGATTCATGCCTTTCCAAGTGCATCATTTTAAAGTGAACATACACAGGTTGTTCCCTAATTAAAACTTGGTTTACTATTCTAATTTCATTGTCAGCGATCATTGCTTCACCTTATAAGCTTGGTAATCTCAAGTTAAAGCTCACCATTGGATTTTTAATTATTATAATTATTTAACCATTGTAAAATAAATGATTCCATTAAGTTCTAGTGCAAAGCATTTGAACTTGTCGATATCTTCAGTGAAAGATTATTAATAAAAACAAACATTTTTTTCACTTTATCATGTAAACATATCTTTCTACTTATCTCCTGCTCTGTTCTCCAGATGGTAAAGCCATCACTTAAATATGAAAAAAAAAAGAGGCAGCACCAAATAAAACAATAGTAATAATAATAATAGGAAGCATCAAAGACACAAGCGATTCTTTCCTCCACCCAATTCAGCTGTTGTGTTTACATTAGAATTGGAGGAACACTCTGTGGGTATTGAAGCAGACTCATGAAAAATAATTATGAAAGATTGGTGGCAACTCTCTCTTTCCCAAAATATGAAAGACATTGTCAATGTGTCCTAAAAAATATGCAAGGATAATGGATTGCTTCATTATTGTTCAAATGTTAGGTTCGTTTGGTTAATACAGGAATCTTTTTAATGATGAAAATGTCAGTTCTCACAACAGCCATTGTTTTTTTTTATGTTGTTGAATATTTCTGAAATCTTTGTTCTTTGTTTTGAATTTTTGAAGGCAAGATGAGGAGAAGAATGATGTTGATGAACTCTTGTCAGCATCCATCTGCTGTCAAATAATCCAGGTGAAATGGAAAACTATTAAGTTGAGTCATAAATAATTTCTGTTTAGGTTTACCAAAGGTATCCTTACAATCCTTATTATTTACCATTTCATAAAGTTTAAACCAGTTAGCAATTGACCAAAGTTTTGCCAACCATTCCAATATTCAATGTAACAAATATATAGTGTTTATTATTTTTGTTGTAAATTATCAATAACAAAGAAAATGTATAAATTCACTTTCATGTGTTCACAATTCTAATCAATTCTTTTTAAAACAATAAATATTGCCAAGGAATGAAGGTAGTTAAAAAAGCAGTTTCATGGGAAAAATTCTCATTTTGGCACTAGATTTTATTGTGAATACTTTTGTCTATTATTGCAAAATTAATTAACACATTGAATGCCATATATTGGTAACATGGCATTTCAGTTTATGCCCTGTGTCCAAATCTTGGTGGGATTCCATTCTGGTTTATATAATTACATCCATTATGTTTTGCATAATTACATTTTATTCAAATATATATTCACCATTGCATTGCAGTAACTTGACACTTTTCAGGCAACTCTTCAATATCTTTTAAGTAAAGATTCTGCAGGTTTTGATATGAAAAAGTTTTTATCAAACTCTTGAGTCTTGAATTAGAAAAAGTTTACCACATCAAAGCATTTTCAGCAATTGAAAAAGGTAATAAACAGTTGATGCAAGGTTAGGGGAATAGAACATGGAGTAAAACAGATGACCCAAGTTCCAAGATCTTTTTCCGTGTTATTCTTGCTGAATGCATTGTCAAGGAGAAGAATAAATTTTTTCTTTTAATCCACTGTGTATGCTGCGATGACTGTGTAAAAACTAAGGTATATTAGTGAACTCTAAATCTTTTGGAAGACAATATTCCTTCACACCCTGCAGAAGCAGAAAATTGCTCACCTTGCAAAAAAGATATCAACCATTGGCTAAGATAATGGCCAAGCTTAAGTGTAATTGACAAAATAAACAAGTAGAAAAAGAATGCAAAAACTCATCAAAGTAAGAATTGTGTTGACATGCAAAAGGGATACAGTCAAGTGATTTTAGTGTTCTGACTTCAAGATAAGAAAGAAGAAAAATATGGTGGGTAAGACCAAAATGTGTCCAATTTTTATTGGTTCAGAAGAAAAATCCCAGTGTGCATCTGTAGGATTTGTTTATAAATTTAAAGAGCAGGATGTTCTTAACAGTCATTGCCATTGGTTGACACCAGCATGAAGCATTATTAAACTATATATATATATATATATATATATATGTGAGTGGGTGTATTTAGGCAACAATCATTCATTTATACATGTTTCATTAAATACGACAGACAAGGTACTGTGATTAAGCTTTTTATTTAATTCTTCTTGTTATCAAAAAAGTGTTTTCTTTTCTGGACACAGTGCACAGAAACAGTCTAAATGTTCTGTAATTCCAAGTGCTTTCTGCTATACTTTTAGCCATCATCAAGGATGATTTTAGTTTTGCTTTTTAAGTGGGTGTATGAATTGTGTGTATGTTTCTAGAGTGATAGGGATGTTTTATTTTCCAAACACGGCACATTGTGGATGTGTTCATAGTTAATATTATTGAGTGTATATATTATATATATATATATTATAATTATTTTTTAAAAAAATATGATTCCTTTGCTACATAAGAGTTCTCACATTTCAAAAACAGGAGCCAAAAAACTTCAATATAATTATTAAAATTAAATTGAATTAAAGTATCAAACTCTGTTTCATCCTCAAGCGAAATATTGGGAATCAAAAATTTCCAAAAGTTTCTAAAAATTTCGCTTGAGGATGAAACAGAGCTTGATACTTTAATTCAATTTAATTTTAATAATTATATTGAAGTTTTTTGGCTCCTGTTTTTGAAATGTGAGAACTCCTATGTAGCAAAGGAATAATATTTTTTAAAAAATAATTATAATTTAGGCTCTAGCTTTGTACTGAGCACTGTTTTTTAAAAATAAAAATACTAAAGAACTTCAGATTATTTATCTAACATGTTCTTTCCTATTTTTCTATATATTTACACACACACACATATATATATATATATAAGAATGGAAAATAATGTTCAAACAAAGAATACCTCTGGAAAGCAATAAAACTGATGTAATATTAAAGTTGAAACAAGTAAAAGTAAACAAAATCAACGGTTAAATGGATGATTACTGTTAGAGAGAATGTCAACAAATAAATATGGCAAAACAAAATAATTTAAATTATATAAGACATTTTGTTAATCAAGGTTATTTTCCCGATATATAAATGTCAAAAAATAGTTATTTAATTTTCCACCTTGAAGAAAATTTATCCTACAAGAAAGAGCTATATGCAGAAAAACCAGTCTTCCATTAATTTGGATTGGTGCCAAATTTAACTTTGATGCAAATCTACCCACTCTCTAACAGAGAAATGCTGGAGACTGTAAAATAGTAAAAACACTTACTGGAACAATGCATACAGATTGGTTCAATCTCATTTCCCCATCTTTCTTTTTTTTTTTTTTTTCTATTAGGTTGAGTCATAAATAATTACCATTTTATTTTATATTAAATTTTCAAATTAATCTTTCAAAAAATGAAGTACAATTATATTTTGTTCAGTTATATTTTCCCAATTATTTGCAATGGTCTGTTATTACTTATCAGGAAGCTCTTCAATACCTTTTTAATAAAATTCCACAGGTTTTGATGCAGAAAAATTTCTAAGAAGCTCTTAAATCTGGTTTTCATTATAGAAAGTTTTCTCCATCAAAGCATTTTGCATTGATTGAAAAAAAGGTAATAATTACTTGGTGGAAATATGGTTGTTTGGCAAGAACAGACAAACTTAGTTTCAAAATCATTTCTTGTTTTATTCTTGCTGTATGTGATCATGGAAAAGAATCCAGTGTATGCTGCCACTGGTCTGCAAAATCTGAGGTACACTATTTACATTATTCAAACTATTGTCCTCATCTTTGTCACCATATTTATTACAACATTTCGGCTGTTGTACTCTCTTGCCTTCTTCAGGTGGTTGGAATGTTGAACTGATCCCTTTATTTCGCTCACTGGGGTAGACTGTTCTAGTTCCAAATGCCATGTCTAATGGATGTCAGTTATCAGTTATCTGTTATTCCCCTCTCCAAATTCTCCACTTCCTTAACCAGGTATTGAACTCACACTCTTTGGGTCTTGTCACTGGATCTAACCAACGCCTTTATCCACTGTGCCATGTGTCCTTGAGGATATCTGTGTATGAATTTCTGGGTATTACAAAACTAATGTCTTCAGCAACCATTTTTTACCAGTGCTCAAATTGCAATTTTTGCTGTTATCATTGCATATTTTTACCAGATCTCATATTGCAATTTTTGTTGTTATTATCGTTTTACTCTGGCATTCCTTATTACTGGTTCCCATATTGTATTCATTTCTATGCTTGGTTGGCTCAGGAGATTTTTTGTGGCCTAGCATATATGCTGATTCCTTAAGTTTACGAATTTTCCAATGGTGTTCTTTGTCTATGATCTCAACCTGATCCCACCGAGGATAGTGATCTCCCTTTTCTCTCCATATGGTATCAAAGATGAGGACAATAGTCGGAATAATGTAAATAGTGTACATCTCAGAAATATAGACAGTGAAAATCTGAGGTATATTCAAGTACTATAACTTTATTCTTAGCTGCCAGGTATGATTACTTTTAATATGATTTCATGATTACAGTTGGTTTAGAATATACCATTTAAAAATAGAAATTATTTGACACAACCTTATAGAAAGGCAAGTAAGTATTCAGTATAAAAAAATCCATAAAGACGAAGACATTAGTCTCAACTATCCCATACATCCTGCTCAACCAAATTCTCACAAAAACACTCATATTTGTTAGAGATAGCTGATGAAACTAAAAAACAAAAATTATAATAATTATCTTCCTTGCACTTTTGCTGGTAAATGATTTCTAACAATACTCAATTGGAATAAGGGATACAATATATCCATCTGCTATCATTTTTTTTTTATTATGAATACCTATTTCTTCTATGAAACAGTTTTTGAGATTCTGACTGGCTTAGTAAAATGAATCAATCCAGACATTTAGAAAAATCCATTGTATATCAGACTGGCACATATTTTTAACTCTTTCAGTGCAAAAAAGAATCTTTTATGGCGGCAAAAAAAAACCCAAAAAAAAACGGACAACGATATTGAGGATATCAGATGAAAAGAAAGTGAATATTAATGAATTCCTACATAGTACAATTGATTTTTACTACATCAATCATCATCCACCCCATGCAGGTTTTTACAGGTCGATTGTTGTCAATTCCAGCATCTGACAAAAGACCACATA
Organism: Acanthosepion lycidas; assembly: GCA_963932145.1. Taxonomy (NCBI): domain Eukaryota; kingdom Metazoa; phylum Mollusca; class Cephalopoda; order Sepiida; family Sepiidae; genus Acanthosepion; species Acanthosepion lycidas. The sequence goes on from OZ010590.1 coordinate 30,886,997, forward strand.
AAGATTTTCCAAATAATAAAGACTTGGAGGTACAAAAATAAAGCAACTGTTTACATCATATTTCAGTCAACATGGCACAAGAGGTTATTCATTGAAATTAGATCAAAATAACAACTGATAGCAAAGAATATTCTCTAAAATTCAGAGATAAAGAGTAAATGACCCTATCAATTATTTAGACTATTTCTGCAATAAAGCATTATTATTATTATTTAATGAATTATTCCAACTAGTATCCTTATTTTTGTTGTGATACTAGATTTCAAATATGTTCTCTGGCTTTATTATTAAGATCTCAAGTTCTGCAATAAAGCAATATCATATAATAATTGTGCTTGTCCTCCTTTTTGTTAGTTCGCACAACCATTACACCCTGCCAATACCTCATAAATAATAGACTATTCCATTTTGATCACATGAGAACACAAAAGACGTATCAAAAAATGCTACTTGGTTTCAATGAGAAAATGAAAGAAAGAAAAGATAAATATGTTTAACGGCTGTTTCAGTGAAATGGAACAAGTTGTCAGTTTCAAACCTTTTCATTTGTACCTCCTTACTTCTTAAAATAAGAACCAGCATTCATATTTATGATTGACAGATTTGCAATATTATGTCAAAGTTGTTAAGCTTAAATATTTAACAATGCAACAGGAGAAATTCTATGGATATTTTATTGTCATAGAATGAACCATGAGTTTAATTAATCATTAACTAAAGAATTACGATTCATCAGAAATTTCAAACAGGAAAACTGTGAAATTTTCACAGGTTAAAACTAGTTATATTTATTTTTATGAATTATTCCAAATTGTATCTTTGCTGTTGGATTTCCAATATGTACTAGGACTATACTATTAATATCACTATTTTTTTTAAATGAAACATTATTATTTTATGACTTATTCAGACTAGTACCCTCATAAAAGAATACTGAGCAAGTATGTGACATCTATTCTCCTTTATGGCAGTGAATGTTGGATGATTTCTTCGAAGATGAAGAAGAGGTGATGGAGATGTGGTTCTACAGAAGGATGCTAAGGATATCATGGACCAAGCATGTGAGCAATGATGAGGTCTTAGAGAGGATGCAAACAAGGAGGAGGCTTATACTTAACATCAGGAAGAGGCAGCTGAAGTTTCTGGGACATATAATGAGGAAGAAGGGCCTGGAGAATCTGATACTCACAGGTTGAACAGAAGGAAAGAGAGTCAAGGGAAAGCAGTGCGTGACATTCCTGATGAGCTTGAGCAGGTGGATGACAGAACATAGTCTGGGGGAGGAAGCAGAGGGAAGGAACATGCTGAGAGCTGCAAGGGATAGAGAGATGTGGAGAGCCATGATCACCTATGTTCTGAAAGGACATGGTGCATAAAAAGAAAGAAATCCTTATCTTTGCTGTTGGATTTCCAATATGTACGATGACTATACTATTAATATCACTAAACATTATTATGTTATGACTTATTCAGACTAGTATCCTCATAAAAGAATACATAAAAGAATATGTTTAAGTATCAGTTTGGTATTCTTGAATTTTTTTTATTTATCTTTGTCCAATGTTCTGAAATTTTTATTATTCTAAATCTTATTCAGACTCATCTGAATCTTTGTTTTTGTTTGATCAAATGTCAAATGTAATTTTCTAATCTTAATTTTTTATAATTTAGAAAAGTAATTCATAGGTTTCAATAATTCTATCCCACAAAAAGAAAAAAAAATTTTTAAATTTACTTTTAAATAATACCATAACCATTTATAAATTTCTATAAACTGTATATACTCATGTATAAGACACCATCATGTATAGTGTGACCCCTGAATATTTTACATGAATTTTAACCCCTCCAAAAAAAAATTATCTGTGTATAGTGCAACCAGTTATCAAAAATTCATGAATTTTAATCTCTTCAAATAATGCGAACCCCTAATTTTTGTATAAAAAGACTGATTAAACAAATCGCCCTATACTTGAGTATATAAAGTACTTGATAGTATATTAGTTTTCAAGTACTTGAAAATATATCACAGACACACACACACAGACTGTTTCACAGCTCATCAGTATGGATAGACATTAAATTGTCTCAAGCCAAGATCGAAACCCAACTGATTTGGTATCATTTGGAGAATCTACCCCTAAGCGATTGGTGCACGGCAGGAATGAGGGTGAATTTAAATGTATTTATTTTTAGATAAGGACACCAGTGACTGGGAGAACTCAATTCATTTTATCAAAGACTCTTGCATAAAAATATATACATATATTGTATATTTGGGAAGCAATCCTTCTTTTATACATGTTTCATTAAATAAGACAAAGAAAATGTAGTGTCCATACAGTTGAGGACAAAGATTGTGTAGAAACTCTCCACAGTGACCTGAGTGCTTTCAGCTAATACCTTAGCCATTTTCATGTAAGACTCAATTTTCATTGTTAGTATATTTTGTTTTTGCTTCCTATACTGTGTCATATGAGAGTAGTAGTGATTCATATTACAACTTTTGTTTAGTATTCAAAATAAAATCAAGATGTCTTGACTAGTTTCAAAGATGTTCAATATCAGTCTGTAAGCTTATATCAATAGTGCTTCTATTATCTTTAAATGTCTTTTACAACTATGGGTTTTTTTAAAATGACAGTATTATCAGTAAGGATTTTTCATATTGGTATGTGGAGTTGAGTGTGAGTGTTTATTGAACTAAGATCTCACAATCTATTAAATAGCTAGTCATGTGATGGATGTATTCATTTTTAGTTTTATCTTTATATCCTGGTTTGACAATTAGATTGGTAAATGATATAAGTAGTCTGGAGTTTGAATTTTATAGGCATGGTGTCATTGGTACCTATCAGTTCTCTTCTGTCTGATCTCCTGAGTCAAAATTCACAAATAATTGGTATGTAATGTTTCATGGTTGATATAAAAATAGTTACAAGTGTTTACCCACCATTCAACCGGTGACTGGGCATTAAGTCATTTTTCTCTACCACCGGTAAAGTAGTGGTCAGGGCTCAAAGGGTTAAATTTCTATATTCTATTTTGCACATTCAAGAGGGTCTTCAGGTGAAATTCACCTTTTTCTAATGCACTTCATTTTCCTTGTTAATTGGATTCAATAAAACATATATGTGTGCATGTCTGTGAGTAAAGTTGGATAAGAATATGACAGGCTAGTAATCATATAATTAAATAAAATATTATATACAATCTTGTAATTTAGATGGTTGGGTTTGGGTAGGATTTGGTGTAGGGGTTACTGGTATGAGACTAACACCTAAACACCCTTGATGACACCAGAATGCAATATATTAAATTATTATTATAAGTGAAAATCATGTTAAAATATATAAGATAATATATTAGGTTGGTGCAAAAATAATGACGTAATAATGTCGTTTTTTGACGTATTCTTTAACGTCAAAAAATGACATTATTAAGTCATTATTTTTGCACCAACCTAATATCTAAGTATAAATGAATCAGCAGTGAAATATTAGTTTCTTTTACTAAACATTCCTTGCTTAATTACAGGTGCATGTTATACAGCAAAAATATTATTGAGTGTGTGCAGATATGATGTTCATGCAGCTGTGTTGGCAAAAGCAATTTATGCACACCTTGCTGCAGGTTTTTCTCAACAGAATAGAGATCTTAAACATTTCAAGGTTTTTTTTTTTAGCAAAAATCACTTTTTGCTAAATGTTCATCAACTAGAACAACATTTTTACAGAATATTCACTCAGTACAACAGTATTTTTACTAAAATTCACTCACTACAACAGTTTCATTAAATGTTCATCCACTACAACAACATTTTTAAAAAATATTCACCCACTGCAACAACGTTTTTACAAAATATTCACCTACTATGATGTTTTTATGAAATGTTGACCCACTACAACAACTTTTTTACAAAATGTTGACCCACTACAGCAACATTTTTTACAAAATATTGACCAACTACAACATTTTTACAAAATGTTCACCCACTACAACATTTTTACAAAATATTCACCTACTACAACATTTTTACAAAATGTTTACCCACTGCAACAACATTTTTATAAAATATTCATCTACTATGACATTTTTATGAAATGTTCACCCACTAAAACAACATTTCTACGAAATGTTCACCCACTGCAACAACAACAGCTATAGATTAATGATAAGCATGCAATGTAGCATCTATGAGAAAAGAGTTTTATGGTGAGAAATAATTAATTACTAATGAAGGTCATGCAAAGTCATCTGAACTCTGTCAAGGTTGGAAGGAGACGATTGACAGTTATACTCCATTTTTGATCTCATCTGATTTTTGTAAGGTACTTGCTGGAGTTGTATAAGAAGAGCTGACCATGTTTCCAGCATCTTTAGCAATTAATTGGAAAAATTAAGATTGGGACTTTTTCTAATAATGGAGAAATAATTAAAATGTTCAATAATAAAACAACAAAAAACCTAAAAGAAAAAAGGAATTTTTAAATTCACTGAGAAAGCAATATATATAAATAGAAAGTTAATGACAGATATTAATAAATCTGATAGAAATATAATGTTAAAGATGATTTTTAGTAAAAAACACAAGAGTTAGTTTGGTTTGTTTTACAACATATCAATATCTCAATGAGTTATTTAATGCCAACAAGATTTTTATTGCTGGTAATATTATTTTCTAAAAATATATTGTTGATAAGATCTTTTTTCACAAAAATGTATTTCTGATAATATTTTTCTTTTTCAAAAATGTACTGTTGGTAATATTATTTTCTAAAAATGTATAGCTGCTAATTTTTTTTTTTTTTCAAAAATGTATTGCTTATAATATTTTTTCTTAAAAAATAATGGCAATAATTTTTTACAAAAATGTATTGCTGGTTTTAAAGCCTATTTTTACACTTTCATAGCATTTTGATCCCAGTTTGGGGGTTAACTATTTACTCATAGCTGGGACCCTGCAGGTGCTACCACTTTGGGTCAAAGTGGACCTGGGAACATCAGCAATTAAGAGGTGGTTCCACACTTCTCAAAACATCCTGATCGAATGCTTTGCCGTTGGATGTAGTTGATCATCTTACCCAGGTTGCCACAAGAGTTGGTCAGAAAGGCATATGTCAATAACAATGCAGACCACATTTAACATATGTTCACTAGAAAGTCCAAAAAAGATAAATAATGCAATATTTATAAGAATGTGAAAAATACTTTATATTAATTTCAATAAATTTATTAAACAAAATGTGTCAAGTTGGAAAACCAACAAAACAGAAAAGAAAATTCTGTTTTAGTCTTGCCAAATGAAGCAAAGGTTATTGCAGTCTTTATGATAGTGTCATTATGTAATGGATTTCATAATATACACTGCAGTATACTGGATAAAATGAAGTGTTTGTTCAATCTTTATAAACACTTTTGTTTCCCCAGGAGACCAGGATGTCTATTCAATCACATTTATGAAATAAATATATTTAGAGTAAGGTGAAATAATTTGGGATTACAAAAAAAATCCATTCCTTTGTAATTACTTTGTTTATATTCCGAGTAATAAAATAAAGGTAACATACACACACTCAAACACACACACACACACACATATATATATATATATATATATATATATATATATATATGTGGCATTCAAAACCGATCCAGAGTCTTATCCTGCTGTCATGGCACCAATTGTGATGATCTAACCTTTAAGTGATTCGGATGGGAATCTGGCTAGATTCGATATCAGCCTCGTTGTTCCCAACTCACTTCCAACATCTGGTTACCGAAGTAACTACTTTGATCTCCAGTCTGCCTACCCACATTGTGAATTGATCTTAGGCAGACAAAATCAATCAGCGTTGGGGCCGTACTGCAAGCTTGAGTTCGAATGAGGACGGTATCGCACAAGTATGGGCAAAAGAAAATAAAATAATAAGTCGAAAATGGTATCAAAAAATGGATAACAATACTTTATATCTGGTTGCTGGATACATAGGACTGCGTCTATCTCCCGACCCGCTATATGGATTGTGACACATGGTTTTTAGGCGAAATTCACAAAGCTTATTTTGGTGGTGTGAATCTAAGTCGTTCTTCAAAAAAATAAATTGTTCTTGGTAAGAAGATGAGTTCGGAAGTTGCGCGAATCTTGGTCAGCTCTTCGTGGTGGGTCTTCAGAGCTCTCAACTGGAACTCTCTCTCGAACTCAAAACTAAAAACTAAAAAACTCAACTCTACTGATTTTTGCTCGCTGTGACTTTGCTTATATGGATGCCGATTCAAAACCGGGGGTGGGCTCGTCGGGGTTTGAGGTTCCTTGATAAGTCTAAATCCATAAACCCCTTCTTTTGTTTTCGGTCAGGAAAAATTCATTATTTCCATTTTTGGAAGTCTTCTCTTACTCCCACCTTCTCTTATTTTCATATGGACACGTCCCCACTTCCTCGCAGGGACTTCTCATACCTACCTCTCAATGGGCTGCCTCCTTGCGTCACATGATCACCTCCGCCTGGCTGGTTAGCGTTCAACCAATGGTCGATCAACAGTGTGGGCGTGACTAGACTAGCCTTGTTCTTAAAAAAATATATATTTTGTTCAAAGAAAAAAAATTATCTTTTTCTTTTTCTTTTGTTTCTCTCTTCTTCTCTGGCCACCAAGAAGACAATACGACCTGTAGAATAACAATCTCAATTCTTATCTTAATGTCACGGCATATGGAATTCTTCAATCAGATTTTCGCCAGCACCAAGAGGCTAGTCAACCAGACACACTCATTCTTCGGCGCCAACAAAATATTGTTTCGCTGTCATATTCAAACTCCAACACAGCCCAGATGTGTTTTCTCCCAATGACACCTCCCATCGACAAAGGCCCAACCTAGAGATGACTCTCTTTGTGTGTGGTCAACAGATGATCTATTAAATTCTTTTCAGACAGCATCATGACACAAGTAAACCTTTATCTATTTAAAACTCTGTGTCACCTGGTGTTTGTCAATTAGCTTTATGACAATGGCCATAAGAATTTTCACCATTCTTCATTTATCAAAACAACATTTTCAAATGTCTCTTCTCGTAGGTGACTTTATCTTTAAAATTTTCCTCGCAGGGACCCCCCCCCACAATCCGCCTGTCACAAAGACACAGTTAATTTTTTATCTATCTAAACAAAACAATGTATTAACCTGGACCCTGCCTGCCAGCCAGCCCCAAGACAATGGCCAACAGAACCCTCACCAGTGTCTTCCATTATCAAAATAACATTTTCAAATAGTATTTCTCGTGGGTGGCCACCTGTTATTGTATAAGTTAAGTCTCACCTTTCTTCATCTCTCTTTTCCTTCTCTTTTTCCTTTCCTTCTTTTTGCACCCCTAAATGGTGTCACAAATATATATATATATATATCAATTTTTATATATCAAGAAAAGTTTTGGTGGAAAGATGTATGAGAAAGTGGGAAAAAGCTTTTTGTGTGAAGTGTTTCATCCTTTATGACTTCATCAGACTATTGTTTGTTTGTGTTGATTTGACAACACATGCACATGAAATGCTGGAAATTTTAAATTTAGAAAAAAGAAAAAAATTATGTGCTTTGGGCACATAATCTAGCCAATTTCATTTAGATTCTTTTTCTTTCCATCATGTTTGCTATTAAATATCCCACAATGCAATAACGGAAGACCTGCCAAGAAGTGTGAAATGTTGTAATAACCTAGACTCAAATTTACTGTGGATGGTCTATCAATTAAAGCACTTTCTAAACATTTTTGTCCTTGTGAATTATTTTCTCTTTTAATTACAGCAGAAATTTTTTATGTCAAAATTGTTTTCAATCTTGTTACAGTAACTAATGTGTTTAATGTGTTGTTTTTTTAAAATGTTTCTTTTGTGCTCATATAATCTTTTATCTAAATTTCTTGAGGTTTGTCTAAAATATTTTTTCTGGAAATCCTTAGCAGGTGATAAAGAAAATTCCTCCTTTAAGTTTTGGCTCATTTATTCATGTTCTGTTTTTTATTGAGTCTTTTATTGTTTTAGATGTAGTTGCAACCAATTTTATGTCGAGTTCAGATAAATTCTTTTCAATAGTATTTGTGATATATTAACACAAAAAAGACATTTTAAACAACACATTAAACATGTGTAATGAGACTGACCACAATTTGGACATAAAAATGCTACTCTAATTAAAAAAGAGAAAAAAATTCGCAAAGAAAAAATGCTTACAAAGTGCTTTAATCACTAGATCATCCTCTTCGAACAAATAAAGAACACCACTGAACTGGCCTCTAGTAAAAATTTTCCCTCTCCAGGCTAGATGACATTAATTTCACTATTTAAAACAAAAACAAAGATATAAACTCAAATATGCATACATAATTAAGTATGATATTTATATTAATAAGAAATCATTTTACTTTACACATTATCAGCATGAAAATATATCATCATTTTTATCATTATATCTGCTATCACAAACTCTTCAGTTAAATATTTCTGGAGAGATCTTTAAGGCTTCGTGTCTCCCAGAAAAAAAAAACATTTAAGAAATGCTGAAAGACAAATTGTGTAAAAAACCTGTCAGCAACAGAAAGTAGCAAAAATCAGCTTGTGAATATTTATGAAAGATGAAAAAAAAAAAGAATTTAAAAATAGGATGGAAAGTAAAGTAAAAAAAATGAGAGGAAAAGAAAGAAGGCAATGAAAAGAAAAGAATGAAAAACAATAAAACCCTAACACCCGACACACCCACAAACAAAAGCATCTCTTTCAGGCAAAATTACTACCCATCAATTATCTATCAATTTATACTGACTGTATTTAAAGCTCTCTTGGATAATAACAACTAAAACTAAAAATTCATTTTACAAAATGGACATCTTGATTTTAGTTGGTCAGCAGTGGAATGATCTTTTGGTCCACATGTGGATGACCTCTTCCAAGTTCCCACACCACAACCCTCTCTCAATTCCAATGCAGAATGAAAAATCGGACTGGAGCATGCCAAACACTTTGGGAAGCATTCCCCAGTAGATAAGACCTGATGAGGCACCAGTCACAAATGAATTAGTTACCCAGGGATGCAAGCAGGTCTATTATCTATCATGCCAGGTGCCCTAACCACTTCACCCCCACCACTTCTTTCTAGAAACAGATGGGGGTTGATTGAAGTACAGGGTGAGGAATGGAGTAAGTGAGGATACATTCCCAAAATTGTCCTCTTGGGGATAAGCTAGAAGCCAAAGAGACACAGGACCTGATCCGATTGTGAGATTGTTAGGTACAACTGGAAAAAGATTATTACAGGATGCCCCATGGCCAGAGTTAAATGGTAGATTAGCTTAGTCAGCTAGTTTGCCATCAAGTAGTGTGTGAGCACACACACTTAATATATATATATATATATATATATATATATATATATATATATATATATAAATTTTAGTGGGTATAGTCTTGGAACCTATCTACTGAGGATAACAAGGCATGACTCTCTCTCTCTCTCTCTATATATATATATATATATATATATATATATATATATATATATATATATATATATATATATATATATATAGGAGGCATGGTGGAGTAGTGGATAGTAGGTTGGGTTGAACTATCAGAGAGCCGAGTTCAAATTCCAGTTGAATCCATTATATTCATTTACATACTAACACCATTGTGAAAGGTATGAATCCTCTTTTTTTCCCCGCCAGCTATGGTAAATAGCAGGACAGACTGGGTTCTATAGCCGTGGATGGCAACTGGTCTAGGAGAAGGACAACTCTGAATTCAAAACCTGCAGAGGGTTGTTTGGGGACCTTGTGGCACATAGTTTTTCAGCCCTTCAAAAAGTGTGGCTGGTTCAGCACAAAACCTTTACCACTATAGTCAAATCTCATGTGCTGGTGTCGGGCTGTCAGTTCCTAGGAACTGAGTTGCTTGACAGGAGAGTCAAATATATATATATATATATATATATATATATATATATATATATATATATATATATGGGCATCAGGGTCTCTGGAAAAAGGTAGTACCTTTGATGTTTGGGACACTGCACCTCTGAGTGGACAGACATCACTGATCCTCAACCATCTCCTAAATCTCTCACAAGATGGCTCCAAATTACCATGCTCCAGTAAACTATTTCAGCAGGCAAAACTCACGTGAGGGGGTTGTTAACATGATACCACAGGGTGAAGGACGTCCTCAACACTGGTCACTGGCCAGGGCAGAAGGGTTTACCAGATGAACTACAACAGCTACATGTTCATGACCAAGGTGAGCAACCTTTTTGGAAGACATCGGGTGTGGTCTAACATTAAGAGGGATGGGCACAGCAAGGTTAAAATGCTCAATACACACCACATGGTGAGCACACCAAGAAACCATTTGTGAAGACCCAGGCTCTGGCAGACAACCACAACAGATAGAGGAGAATAATAGACAGCTCAGAATGTTGCTACCCCAATGATTCCTTCTAGGGTTAAGGGCAAAAGAAAAAGAAATATGCACACAAAGATATATACATAATAGCTGGCCACTTGTATTCAAGGATACCAGTCTACTAGGGTGGCTAGCCAATCCCTATTGCAGACTCTCACTCAGGCACATTTGTGTTTGCTCAACACCAACAGAGCCAACCTGTGGTTTGTACTGCAACTATGCTAAGCAGACCTTAGTTATAGTTTCTGGGAGAGAGAGTGTTATCTAGAATGATCAACAATCTGAACACCACCAGCACACTCAAACCTTCAGTCAGGTATCGACGGCCCCAAATGTTCCATCTACCCATTTTCACACACAAGGCTGAGTCTACCCATTTTCACACACAAGGCTTGAGTCAACCCATGGTATGGTCTTCAGGGACTTTCCAAATGTGCCGCACGCTGGGATTATCCTTCCTCCAAACTGATAACATCATGAAGTCCCCTTCCTGACAAATCGACCATGGTGAGATTTGGACATAGGTCTTATGGTCAGAAAGTGAACATTCTAACCACTCAGCCATGTGCCCATATATAACTTTGATGATTGACTTATGAAACAACAAACACCAAAGCAATATATTTGTTTTAACCATTTCATCCCAAGCAAGGGGATAAAGTCACTAAGGCACAAGAGGTTATTGAGAGTGAGAGAAAACGAGAAGACATTAGTGAGGAAAAAGGCTAATAAAAAAACAAGGTTTAAAAAGACACAAGATGACAACTGATATATCTTTTTTTGGCAAGAAAACTGGGAATCAGAAAAGAGCAAAATAGTCTAGAAATGTGAGAAAAGAAACTCTTAGATTAGAACTTACAGTTCAATCTATTTCAACAGTAAAATGATGAGGCCTAGTTGCCAATCTTGTACTAAATTTATGAAGTTTAGGTACCAAAGAGAAAAGCTTATCAGAACAATTGCCATAAAAAAATTTATAGAAAGGGTACTGGGAAATTATGTTATGGAAGCAGGAAAATGCCCAAAGACAAGATGCTAAGTCAGGACTGATAACATTGTAGATTCTCCTTTGAATTTTGTCAAGAATCTTTAAATACTTAGCAGAAGCACTATACCAGATGTAGCGACAATATTCAATGGACAGATGAATGGTAGATATTTAAACGGGCAAGGTAGATTTGACAAGAAAAATTCTGTAGCATGACATGGTGAATCAACATTTTTTGCAGCAGATCTAACAATCAGTGGTGGACTGGTCCACCAGAATACTGGAAAATTTCCCCGTGTGCCCAAAAGTGATGGTCCATCATTTTAGAAATAACCAAAAAAAGTAAAAACAAAAGAAAAAGAGAGATATTTTGTAGATGCTGGAAGGATTTAAATAAGGCTTCTTTGATGGTATAATTTCTTTTGGTAGATAATAGATATTCAAATTTTGCTTTGTAAATTACTCAGATTGGTTGTTCTATGATTTTCTTTTGTATTATGAAATTATTAAAATTTTCTAGTATTTGTATTATGCATGCATTAACATAAATAAATAAAACAATACTGAATAGATGTAACATTTGCCTAAAAATTATTACTTTTATTTTATTCCCTTGACTATGTTTTCGGATTAAGTGGGTCTTTTTGACTGGGCCCTTTTACAAGTCTTCCTGGTAAAAATTTTCAATCCGGTTTGCCACTGCTAGCAATTGGTTCAATTGTTTCACTTCATGTCAGTGGAAAAAGTGAAACTTAGTGGGTGCTAGTAAATTACTTTCCTGAATATACTGGGGCGGGGGGTGGGAATAATTCTCTAATCTGACAATTTAGCACTGGGAATTAATCTTACAATCATCATGTGAAAAAAAAGTTGCTTTCATGTCAAATTTATCAATTTTTAAATAATTCTGTAGACACCTGCTCTTGAGGTAAAAGTTCTCATATTTAGTAAATAAAATACTGAATTTGGTTCTTTACTGGCTAAATGTGAAGCTCAGTGTCTGGTTAGTCAAAGTTTAAATAAAACTCAAGAATTATTTTACTATGCTTAGCATGTAAAACCTGCAAAACATATATAAGTTCAAAGTTCAAATTTCAGAGCTTTTTTTTAATAACATGACATTGTACCAAACAATATTGAATCTAATCAGAAAGAAAACTGAAAAGTTCTCAGCCCCTCTAAAAAGCAATCCCTTAAAAAATGTTTAACCATTCAGGGAAGTTGGTTGTAATGAGACCTTTTCAGTACCCCTTATTAATTCAAAACTTATTGCTAATTCCAAGCAGAATCAAATAAGACATAGTTAACCATAATTAATAAATTTATTAGTAATTCTTTCATCACAACTATTTAGTCATTCGTAATAATATAAGATAAATTTTATAAGATGAAACACTGTAAACCAATAATTTTTTATCACTATTTCTTTAATTTTAGTTACTTTTCCCTGCAATTATTGAGACACAGTCTATAGCTGATTTTCTCAGTTGGTGTACCCAAGTGTACTAATGCACCCTGAAATGTAGCCAGGTGTGCTCAAATTTAATAGAAGAGTAATTTATGAATAATTTTTTCAAAGATCTTTATTTAAAAAAAAAAATAGAGGACACCAATCACATGACTTCTATGTCTAAGTAAAATCTTTGAATTTGATATTTTAAACTCAATGCTAAATTCCTTAATCATTAAGGATAAGTAGATAATCATTTCCCTTTAGTCTTCTTCAAAGGATTTAATGTTAAACCAAATTTCATATTTTCAAATTTTATGACTAATTTTACTTATGAAAATTTAAAGTGTGTCCCAGAGTTTTACAAGTCTACCCAGAAGTAAAAAATGTTGAGAAACTCTGATTTATACCTATCAGTAATAATTTCATTTTTAATCTTTATTAGATAAAGCATTGTCAATAACTTAATTGTTGATAGTATTTCTTTCATCTTAATTTCATTTGCTTTTTATTGCAACTCATTCAGTGACTGTTTAGAGCAAAATCTTACTGATATTTTAATACATTGTCAACCATTATTAATTTGTGACATTTCTTTCATGATTGGCTCCTTATACTGCTCCTGAGTACCTGACTCTACCTGCCATGCTTCATTTTCACAAGAGTCAGATGAGACCAAAAATGGAATATGGCAGCCATATTTAAGCAGAAGTTTCCCAAGCCTCTCTTTCTAATCTTGACAGAGTTCAAAAGGGTTTATGCTGCCATGTAGTTGAAGAATTATTTTCCACTAACAATCCCTTTCCCAAGGACGAAATATCACATGCATATCAATTGCTACTTTCATGAAAAATATTCTGATGTGATATATTCCCTAGTTTCACCAGTTCAGACTTTTACAGCTAAGATCTGTCATGTCATGTACACAGGGGAAGGAACATATTCATCAAAAGAATAAAAATTATCCCCACAAAAACAAAAGTAAACCCCAGATTCACCATCTTTTACACTAATGTGAAGTGTCTGTGTTTCAACTTTACAAAGGGGAAACTCCATCTTCTGGAGGTCAAAACAAATGACATGGATCCCTTGAGTTCTGGAGAGTATCTAACTAAATTCTCAATAGAGGTAAAGTATCAGTACCTACTATTATAAATGGCCATGAAATTATCTCATCCTTGTCAGATAAGGCAAAAATTTTGACAAAAATATTTGTTTCAAATGCCATGTTAAATGACAAGGGTCATCCCCTTCAACACTCTTACAAAGCACAAACTTAGTAATATTTCTGTCACAGCCCATGAAGTCTCAAGACTTATCAAAAGCCTTGAGTCTAAGAAGGCTACCAGTTCAGATACAATCCAAATCATCCTTAAGAGCACTAGCTCTAAGTTATCTCCAATCTTACAAAAAGTGTTCAAATGTTGCCTAAAGGAGAAACCTTTCCCAAGGCTATGGAAGGTGTCAAGTGTATGAGCAGTTTTCATGAATGAAGGTGAGCACTCATTCCCTTCACACTATTGGCCTATCAGTCTCCTCAGTGTTATCAACAAAATTTTTAAGGCTATCATCAACAAGAAAGTTATTGAACAGTGACAACCTTTTGAGCAACAAATAATACAGATTTCAGACAACTGCTGATATCCTGTCATTACTCACAGAATCAGTGAAGCATTGGCTAATAAACACATCATGAGGACATATTAGAAATATCAAAGGTCTTTGACAAGCTGTGGCCTAGGGGGTTGCCACACAAGCTCTCCAGCTATGGAATCACTAGAAGAGTTTTCTTAATTATCAAGTCCTTCCTAACAGGCAGGTCCATAAAGGTAGATATTAACAGTCAACTCGATGAGACCCAAGAAATCAATGCAGGCAGGTTCATTTCTTAGTTCAACCCTCTCCTTGTTTTATATTAATGAACTAAGAGCATACTCCAATCTCTTGTCAATATCTATACAGATGATAAAATAGTATATGGGTGCAGCTTCCAAAATCTAAATGAGAGCTTAACATCTGATCTCCCTTTTGACATAGCTTTAATCACTCAAATCAAACTTGTAATGTTCTATCATCGCCAAGCAGCCTCTGAATTTCCTTCTATCAAAATGAACAGATGTTCTCTCAAGGAAGCCCTTTGCCTTGAATGCCTATTGGGGCTTAAACTCACTCAGACCCCAAGTAGAACTAGTATATATAATTCATCACTAAAACTGATGGAAAAATAGACGGTTACCTCTACCACTCCAGTAAGTACTTGATTTCTCCTCCTCTTGTTATGCTCTATCTTTACAAGAACCAATCAGGCCATAAATGAAGTACTGCTGCCATATCTGGGCTGGAGTTACCCAGTCTTCACTTTCTAGTCTCGATAGAAACCAAAAGCATTTACACGGCCTTGAGGGTGATGAATTGCTTTTCCCACAGTTAAAAAGTTGAAAGTATCACTACTCTATCACTATTTTCATGGAAAATGTTCAGATGAGCTACATTCCTTAATTTCCCTAATTCTAACCCTCCCAGCTAAGGCCCATAACACTGTGTACATTGAGGCAAACCATCCTCATTCTTTTCATATTCCATTAGTAAGAAGTAAGTTCCATTCAGCTTTTAATCCCAAGAACTGCCACTTTGTGGAACAGAATCCAAGGAAGATGCTTTCCTGACCCTAACAATCTGAAACTCGTCAAGTCTAGGGTTAATTGTTATGTTTCACACATCAACTACATTCATTAATCTTAATGCTCACACAAGAACCACTTTTACCTTAAGTGGCCCTTGGGCTTTGTATATGATGAATATTAGTAAAAAAAAAAAGTTTACAGTCAACCATTATATATCCTACTTATCCTTATAATCTACAATTTTCACATACATAAAACAACCTCATTCAGCAAAACTCTACCTTGAGTGAATCTTGAGCCTTGTATTGAGCATAAAAAAAATAATTTTTGTTGCTTTTCATTGAGCATATTCAGACCATCAGTCTATGGTCAACAGTTATTGTCCTATCCTACACTTCATAATCCCTAAAAAGATAAATCAAACCAATATGAATTTTGTTCTTTTAATTGAAAAAGGGTTAAATCTCATATATTCTGTCAGCTGACCACACAGTCCCTGTTTGGGACAGGGTTATCTCAGCAAGCATTTGACTACTGGTCCCCACATCAGATAAGCTTCAAACCTTTCCAGGGCAATGATACCAGCTGCTCTTTCATGCTCTTATCTAAATATTCAATTTCCTCAGGCGCAAACTGAAGTGGGTGGGTGTTTTCAAAAATTGGTAAAAGATTATAGGGGTGGTGGGATTGAATGGTGATGAAGGTGGGTGAAATCAATGTGTTCTGTCCAGCTCATATTCACATTTCAACCCTTGCCAATTTGTCCGATTTCTTTCTGGTCAATTACCAGAACTGACCACCAAACAGATTATTCCAAATGTTGATTGTCTGATCAAAAAGAAAGAAAAAAAGAAAACAGATGATCTAAGCTGTGAGTCATTTGGAAAATGAGCCAGCACAAGGTTCTCACACATGGAAGTGACAAAAATGATAAGAGATACTGACAGATAATGACCAGAAAGAGAGAAGCAGACTGTGATGGCCAGAAGGAGCTGAGAGAGAGAGAGACAGGCAGATGAATAGATTATTAAAATAAGAGAGGCAGATAGAGAGAGAGAGAGACAGACAGACAGACAGACATATAGATAACCAGAGAAAGCGAAAAGTAGATGTATGGATAACCACAGAGAAAGAGATGATTTATTGAAAAGAGGAAGAGAGAGAAAAGTGGATGAATGGATGACTAGAAAGAGAGAAGCAGATGAAGGAGTGCATGACTAGTAAGTGAGAGTCAGGTGGATGGATTACCAAAATGCGAGAGAGACAGATGTATGAATCAGGAGAAAAAGAGAGGGAGAGAAAGAAAGAAAGGCAGACATATAAATAACCAGAGAGAGAGAGAGAGAGAGAGAAAGGTGGATGTATGGGTAACCAGAGAGAGAGAAAGAAATGGTTTGCTGAAAAGAAGGAAAGAGAGAAAAATGGGTGAATGGATGAGTAGAAAGAGAGAGGCAGATGGACAGATTACCAAAATGAGAGAGAGAGGCAGATGTATGGATAACCAGGAAGAGAGAGGGAGAGATAAAGAAAGGCTGATGTATGGATAAACAGTGACAGAGGGAGAGAGGAAGATGTATGGATAATGAGAAAGAGGAAAAGAGATGGTTTATTGAGAAAAGAAAGAAAGAGAAAAATGGATGAATGGATAACTCAAAAGAGAAAGATGAATGTATGACTAGAAACAGAGAGAGGTCGATTAAAGAATGAACAGAAATAGAGATAAATAAAGAGGCATATTGAGAGATGACTACAAGGAGATATAGAAACTCAGTAAGTGTTGACTACAAAGAGATGCTTACTGAGTCTTGACTACACAGAGAGAGCAGCTTACTGAGTTTTGACTACAATGAGAGAGAGATGGACAGAGAGATGACAAGAAAGACAGAGAGAAGCAAATGGATGAGCAGGAGAGACAAACAGATGGAAGGGTAACCGGAAAGAGATGGATGACCACATAGAGAAGGATATGAATGGATTATCAGAAACAGGAGGAGGGATAGAGGGATGGATGACCAGATAGAGAAATAATGAGAAGCAAACTGATGAATGACCAAAATGAGAGAGAGACAGATGCCCCAAAATAGATAAAGAAGCATATGGATGTGATCAAAACATGGTAGATATATGACCAAAATGAAAAAGATAAACAAAGATACTTTAATAGAATAATTTAGACAGCAGACCAGAGACAGATAAAGAAAATGAGCAAAGTATATGCAAATAAAATTATATAGCGTAAGTCAAATGACCAGATTTTAATATATATATATATATATATATATATATATATATATAGAGAGAGAGAGAGAGAGAGAGAGAGAAGCTCTCTATATAAAACATTTGGTACCCAGTATAAATCTTACCTTATTTAGCAATGGAAATAATGGGTTAAAAGTTCCTTTCATAGGACTCAGAATAAATGCTGGTACTATATAGGCATCACACAACTTAAACACTCATGAAAAGAAATTAACAACACTCAACAATAACTACCCTGAAAATAGCTAAAGAAGTGGCTGAAAACACTTAGAACGAGAGACACAATGGACAATTTTTAGCCCCAGTAAATTGTAAAAATGTTTCACAAAACATAAAAATTCATCAAATTTATCTTGTTTGTCATATTCAAAAAAACATGTTTGAAAGAAACATTAGTGCCCATATATATATATATATATATATATATATATATATATATATATATATATATTTATGTATATTTGGGCAGCAACCTTATTTTTATACATGTTACATTGAATATGACAGACAATGAAAATTTAATTAATTCTTTTTTCTTTAGTTTTTACATCATTCTTACATTTATATACAATATAAAAAAAATTTCTAAAGCAGTGGCCATGGGCAAAAGCACAATTTTTACACTCCATTACTCCCACAAAGTGGAAAAATGTAAGATTCCTGGGAAAACTATATATATATATATATATATATATATATATATATATATATATATATATATATGAGCACTTGGGACAATGGAGAATTTTTACACTCTGTTAATCCCACCAAATGTAAAAATGTAAGATGCCTGGAAAAACTATATATATATATATATATATATATATATATATATATATATATATATATATGTGTGAAAATATATAGAAAATAGGAAAGAACTTGTTAGGTAAATAATCCAAAGTTCTTTCGTATTTATGTTATTATTTTTAAAAAATAGTGCTCGTTACAAAAGTAGAGCATAAATATAATTATTTATTTAAAAGTAGAGCATAAATATAATTATTTATTTAAAAATATGATTCCAACATGCTATATACATGTTTTGAAACATGAGAACTCTTATGTAGCGTGTTGGAATCATATTTTTAAATAAATAATTATATATATATACACACACACACACACATCTCTCTCTCTCTCTCTCTATATATATATATATATATATATATATAAAAGAACTTGGGACAATGGAGAATTTTTACACTTGCTTACTTCAACCATAGGGAAAAATGTAAGTAGCCTGGAAAAAATATCTTTGCCTGTGTGTTTTGCCCTCTGCTGGGCTTTATCAAGCCAAATGTGAGGAGTTTATTTTGCAACAAGTATTTATAAACTAAAGTAAAAATATTGTTAATTTTTTAGAATTTTTAAATTTAAGAGATGTA